>NQII01004772.1:82643-150441 GCA_002778355.1 Clitarchus hookeri | reverse complement strand
GGGGAAGGCCTACGCTTCAGCTCCACGTGTAACGGAATTTTCCACCTGCCTGTGGTCCCACATGCCGTCTCGTAGGCGCCAGCGAAGTGCGCTAGGCGGGGGTGGTGTGAGGGGGTGATGGATGTGAGCCAATGTCGTGCTATAATCCCTAAACCGGCACGCGACAACCCGTTCGATCCCTATTTAATACAAGAGCTCAAGTGTTGCAATGGTTTAGTTTTTTTGGTGGGTGCTGTACTTGTGTCGAACGTGCTTCTCGCAATCAGTGAACAACGTACTGCGTGTGTGTTGATGTCAGTATTAAACGTTCACAGATGAGAGGTGAAGAAACTTCAGCACATCAGATTTCTCACAAGGATAATGTTCGAAACACCGGCCACTGATCCTTGTCGTTAACAGCGCCAACCATCAATTTCCGTTATGTGCAACATGTTTTCGGTCACGGACGGGAGCTGAACGGGAAAATGGATTTTGCGAAATGCTGGCCTAGAGAATTACCGGATCAAAAAAAAATTGTTAAAAATATAATTTTTAAGGCTTTCTTGCGCAGTTTCCTTAAGGGAGAGAAAAAAGAGTATAATGCTTATTTTTTTGACGCCTACATTTACTTCGCATTTAAATTCGTAAAGTTCTTCTATTCAAATTANAAGAGTATAATGCTTATTTTTTTGACGCCTACATTTACTTCGCATTTAAATTCGTAAAGTTCTTCTATTCAAATTAGCTTGTTTATGAACACTCAATGGCGAATACAGTTGTATTTTTACCGTTTGCTCTTGTAAACACAATTTCTGGAGCAAGTAAGTATATATTAATTACATTTCGAGCTAAAAACGAATGTTTACACACAAGAATATACGATGTCTCCATTTATCGTCATTATAAAACTGACCTATTCGGAACACCAGCGCACTTAGCGGCGGAAATTTTCCCTATGCCAAACTCTCTCATAAAAAATCTTGCCCCCCCCCCCTTCCAATCCTCCCAACACGAGAAGAATAAACCTTGACAACATTAAGTAAATGTACTTGGTGTGGACTCTACTTGCATTACATTTCTGTAAAAATTGTACACGTTCATGTACACAAGAACTTCGGCTAAAACACTGCTAGTTACTGGTATAGCGTTGTTTTCAAGTTATGATTTCAAGGCTGCTCATTTAACTTGTTCAGTCACCATGCTGACGATAGTAGATAAAGGATATTTATGGCCGTAACTGCGCACAGCAAGGCGTCAGTGCCCAGTGTTCTGAGTGGCATCCCTTGCAAGTGACCGATTTGTAAAATTTTTACACCCACAGTTAATGCTATTATGAACGGGCAAACACATTGTTCACTGGTCGTAATTCTCGACACAAGTACAGCGCATACAAAAATGTTAAATTACATATACGCTCAAGCTCACACATGGAACCGTGACAATGGATTAAAGGGGGAACCTTCCCCCACCATGTTGGAGTTTACGTTTTTTTCTGGCTTGTTTGTATTTTCAGAAAATGAAAATTACGAAAGTATCTATGTACCATACTAGCTATTGACGTTACGCTGCTGTTCAGACAAGACGAGGGAACTACAAGCTCATAACTACCTGGAGATTTTTGGACATTCGCCACTGCGATGCAGATGTCTGTCATGGAAAAACAGGACTGAGCACGAAAAAAATACTTAAATAAGACATGGAATTTTCTGGCTTTGTGCATATATATTCTTGACAACAGCATACCTGGCTTTCATTATGCCGTGTCTGGTACAACTGCTGCGTTTGAGTGCGTTTCTTTGTTGTGTTGTCTCGTTTTGTTCCTACTTATTTTGTTAGTGTCCTAACTTTTTCAAGCAGGTTTCTAGCCTATGTTGTTTTCTATGTGTTATCTGTTGGTCGTGTATATATACACATATTTTTTGTAATTAGTAGCTGTAACGTTTTTTGACTATATTCCCTATTGGAATTTCCCAGTGTTGTATACATATATTTATTTTCTCGTCCATAGGTTACTTGTCTTTTTAAGTTTTTTTTTGTCGTGCTAAGTCCTGTTTTTTTTTCATGACAGACATATGCATCGCAATGGCGAATGCCCAAAAATATCCATCTAATAATCTCCCCCCCCCCTTTTTGCACTATTTATTCAAAGATCACATACAAGCTCATAATTATGTCACAATTTCTATTCTGTAAAAATTTGCGAAAATCAGCATTGTGACATAAATAGTGTCTACGAGTTCAGTAGTTCAGTCATTATGTCTGTACTACTGTGTCAGTTCAATAACTAGTTTCGGATGTATGGGTAATTTCGGAATTTTATTTTTTTTAAATATTTCACAAGCTGGAAAAACCGAGAGTCCAATATAGCNTTGCACTATTTATTCAAAGATCACATACAAGCTCATATTTATGTCACAATTTCTATTCTGTAAAAATTTGCGAAAATCAGCATTGTGACATAAATAGTGTCTACGGGTTCAGTAGTTCAGTCATCATGTCTGTACTACTGTGTCAGTTCAATAACTAGTTTCGGATGTATGGGTAATTTCGGAATTTTATTTTTTTTAAATATTTCACAAGCTGGAAAAACCGAGAGTCCAATATAGCGGGGAAAGGTTCTCCTAAAGGTGGTCGTCTTATACCTGAAGCTTGAATCGCACTACAGCATGTTTCAAATGCGGGAATTTAGACGGGAGTATGAAACATGTTCCCATCATGTTTACACAGTAAAAGAAAACATACCCGGGACGGTTAAGTAATATATCACGCACGATATGAATATTATTTTGGGGTTCTCCAAAGCCGTTAAAACGGCTCTTTCAGGCAGCTGGACATTAAAACATGCTACTCGGACACGACAGAATCTACGATGGGAGTCTATATTGAACCTTTTTACAGACTTCCCGTGAATAAAATTTTAAGGTCACCGCTTGAAGTGTCGTTTGTAGACGCAGTACGACAAGAATCCTGCTCGCCATTTCAGAGCCTTGCGCGTAGCTGTGATGGTGGACTTGATGAGCGCGTGTATGACCCTTATCGCTCCTTTGCTTCTGGATATCAAACGCGAAAATAGCTACAGCAATTCAGGGGGACTCCAATAAAAAAAAATTTAACGACACAATATCACGTCTACTATAGTAGTAAGGAAGCATTTCTGTGGGCCCTTAAAAAGCTGCGATATGTATGCATTCACGGGAAGCTGAATTTCTTGTTAGTTACATCTGTAACATTAGGATAACACACGATGTAAGCCACTGGATTAATCAATATATTAATTTTTGTAATTCTTTCCTCTCTATTAAGGGGAATCTTTCCCCGCCATATTGCACTGAGAGAACCGCCAACAAAATGCCTGTTTGTGAAGGGCCAAAAATATGTTTAGTTACCCCAACAAAATATTTAATTGAGCAAACAAAACTTAAAACAAAATCAATTTTGTTCGTCTAACAAAATGCACGCTTGCATTGAAGAAACCTCTGGTTGGGTCAAAAGAAATAAGACTGCCAACAAAATGTTTGGTTGAATCAACTTTACATATTTGCTTGGTCACGCATTTCAATGCCTTCGTTCCAAAATTCAGCTCGGGAGTTTTTTTTGTATATATTGTGACGATTAGGATATTAACAGTGTTTGTTAGTGTATTTATTGATGATTAATAATGGAATAAACCTCTTAATAAAACAGCTTCACCAGAAAACTAAAACGTAAGGCTTGAAATATTTATTTGGGCACGTTGTCCAGCATTTGAATTGTATGTATCTAAAAACATTCTGATTTAAGGGCAGTCCGCTTTATGTGAGATTGGTATCGTGTAGCGCTGTGGGTACGAACCTCTGTCGGGTTTCAATATTTTTTTTATATAAACCGAACTGGTAGTTTAATGTACGTACAGCCAAACAACTCCTTAGTTGCACCAACAAAATCTTCGTTTGAGGCCACCAAATAAGAAAAACAAAATAATTTAGTTTCAACAACATAATATTTCATCGCCCCTGTACAAACAAATAATTCGGTTGTGCCAAACTAACTTTGTTTGATTCAACAAAACCTTTTTCTTAGCGTGGATTATTGAACTTTCCAGCGTGTTTATATTTTTTAAAAAATCCCAAGGTTACCCCATATATCAATACCAAACTAGTCATTGACTTTACAAGCAGTAAAGGCACAACGACTGAACTACAAACTCGTATTTGCGTTACAATATTGAATTTGCANCCATTGACTTTACAAGCAGTAAAGGCACAACGACTGAACTACAAACTCGTATTTGCGTTACAATATTGAATTTGCAAAATTTTGGCAAAATCGAAATTGTAACGTAATTATGAGTTCGTTGTTCTCTTTTTCCCTAACAAAATGAGTGTGGAGTGTGTTGGTAATGCCTAGTAAGGAGTAAATCTTATGCAAAATTTTATGAACTGAGTACGTACGAATGCGGTGCGTTGGAACTCCAGTGTAATTTTCCAGACTCGGCTAAGCTTTGTTTGCACGAGGCAGAGGAACATCCCAGAAGTAGAACTTATGCAGGGCTTCAGAAAAGTTAGAAAAGTTGGAAGTAACCATGAATAGACTATACTCCATATTTGCTCTACGGCCGGGAATTGCAAATGGCTGGTAAAGAAGAGAGATGAAATGCAGGAGCGGGTGAGGGGTGAAGTGTCGCATCGAACCCCCGCCGGAGCCTGTAACTCTGGAAGGGGTGGGTCCAGTGGAGGGGAGGTAGGGGCGGTGTGTTCGTGACGGCCCGAGGGGGCGGCGCCACAGTCGTCCGTCCGGCGCCGTCACAGCCGCGCTGCACGCCCTGTAATTTGTCGGCGGACACCGCCACCTCCTCCCCCCACCCCCCATGCTCTGCTCTAAGACGTGGACATGTTCCGACAGAGAAGCGGTGCCTCGCCCACACACCGATAGCACCGTATACTCACTCTCTCGCACGTCATTCCACGATTTATCGGCCAAGAACGGTGAAGGCGGAAGACGGCGAATCCGAGCCCGCCTTTCCCCCTTAACACGAAACGCGAATTTTATACGCCGTCAGTTGACGTACGTGAATTTCAAGAATTCGTCTGGCAGCAGCCTTAATTTATCAGCACTTTACGTACAAGGCCCACAATCGTTTGTTCGTTGGCTGTTGCAATAATGCGAGATTGTTATTATTATTATTTTAATTTAAAGCCATCTTGGTTGCATGCAATACGCGCTGTAATCGAATTCACCAGCTAGAGGCCGTAGAAAAGTGTGTCGGGGATGCGACGTAACATTGCCGATGTCCGAATTCGCGGTAAGGGCGCATATGCACTCTAGAATGTTCCCTTCAACGAAGAACACAGGCGACGTCCCCTTATCATGCCCTACACCGTAACTTTCTTTTTTCAATTCTTTACTACAGTTTTACGGCTTCTTCCTACCGTTCGCTAGAACACTGCTGGTCGTACAAAAACCAGGGAAAACTAAGAAAAAGAGTTGAAATAAATTGTATATTTTTTTCTCTCGCGTAGGCCTTGGAACTTGTGACAGTTACGAAATGTAAACGGGTCCTCGAAATTATACCCACTTCGTCACGAAAACATCAAGGGAGAGTGAAGCACTGTGGGTACTGATGGCGTCAAGTGCAAGTGGACATGAGTATGTGGCAGTGAATTACGAACACAACTACGGTCACATTTATTTCTTCCTATTCGCTACTGGCTAAATATTTGCCCAGGGGCACGCCGAAACCACTGTAAACCAATCGTATAGTCCATTCATGGTTACTTGCAACTTCTCTGGAACACTGCTGAAGTTCTACTTCCAGGCTATTCCTCCGCCTCGTGCAAACGAACCTTAACTGAGTCTGGGAAAGTACTCCAAAGGAACAACGCACCGAAATCGTGCGCACTCTTTTTAATAATATTTTGCGTGAGAACTATTTCTTACCAGGCATTACCAGCACGCCTATTTTTTCTCTATTTTTATTCATAATAATTACAAATGAAATTTTATAATTTACAAGTAAAATATAAGTACAGTGAAATATCAGTTTATCTAAAAATATACTTTAATATTAACATAAGTATAAAANTTTACAAGTAAAATATAAGTACAGTGAAATATCAGTTTATCTAAAAATATACTTTAATATTAACATAAGTATAAAAAGTCGGTGATACGTGGCATATTTAGGAAAGAACCAAACATGTCATACATGGTGTTTTTTTTCAAAGGTTTTATTAAAAAAGTGTGAAGATACTGTGAAAAGACTGTGAACAGTGTGGTGTACATGCTTGAAGTTTACCTTACCACCGAAAAAATTTCCGAAATTAACCTACACCTCTAGTAATGAGATAGGTACGCTGGCTGAAGGGCGTTTCTCTGCGGTTTCCTCGAAAACGGCACGCCGTATTGACAAATTACAAAAGAGATCATGTTTGTTTCTTCTGGTAAAAAAAAAAAAAACAGTCTTATTTTTAAGAGTTATGGTAAGGTCTCGCGGTGCGCAAATTAACGAAACATAAAATTAAGAACATAATTTAAACTAATTAGTGTGTTTTGATGGGATTAGATTAATTGGCAAGATATTTGAATGCTGGCAACTACCATGTGTACATTGTGTATGTGCCTACGGTTTTCTATTAAAAAATTGCGCATTTTTTTTTGCGTAAAATTAAGGTAATATAAACTAGAAAATCAGTGCATATAAATGTGATTGTTTTAAAATTAACAANCCGTTTTCTATTAAAAAATTGCCCATTTTTTTTGCGTAAAATTAAGGTAATATAAACTAGAAAATCAGTGCATATAAATGTGATTGTTTTAAAATTAACAAAATAATATTGTCGACAACTCTGTTATATAGCAATTTATATAAGATCATGAAAAAATACTTTCTATAACAAATATTTTCTAACATGAGCTTTTATGAATATAGAATTATGTTGAAATTCAAAAGGTATTTATTATACTTTGTTATTGTAGAGTTCAACAAAACAAAATTTTGTCAATTTTAAAACAACTATTTTTGCATTTATACCAGTTTTGTTGCTTCTACACATTATTCAGAAATACTAAACAATGTTTTACTTGAAAACTATACATTTTATCAACTATGACTGTATGTGATGATATTGTAAATTCAAATATAAAGTTAACAAAACAAACCCCATGATATATGTATATTAAGTTGTTAGAATTCTGTTGTTGAATTTATGTTCCGGGAATTCGTGCAATGCGAGACCTTTCCATTACTTTTAATACTTAGATCTTTGTACACATCTACATAACGCTGGCAAGTAAGTTAGCAAGGCGTGGATATACTTTCAAATTTTCTTCTTCAACGTAAAAGTATTTCCACACAATAAAAAATAATATTGAAAATTTACTTATCGCGACGCGTGCACTGCAGCGAGTTTCTCAAGTCGTATGCGGACATGGCATCCGAGAGAAACTGTAGTCGACTCTTGTAATTTATCAATAAATTAAACAGTTTTTACAATACAAATTCATGCAAGCGTATTTTAACAGTGTTAAATACAAAGCGTACCTTGTAAGATAAACGCTTTAAAACACGTTGCTCTTTGCCAGGCATCAGAATTCCATAATCTTTCACTGCAAAATTTGGGAGCGATTTATTAGCAGAGGCAGGTGTTCACGCGCAAATATAATTCGTTTAAAATTAACTAAGCTTCTTTTAAAACCAACCATTGAAAAATACTTCTGTTTGCAACTACGCAAGCGCGCGCGCGCGCGTTCGTGTGTGTGTGTGTGAAAGAGAGAGAGAGAGAGAGAGAGAGAGAGAGAGAGCAATTCAGGAGGCATTGAAATGCTTCACAGGCCTTTCTGCGCCGATGGAGCGTGAAACTAGAAACGTCCGCCACGTTTCTCACGTGCAAAGATCTCTTGGTTGACCCCCGGGAACTGAACCCTTATCCCCGTAGTGGTAGACAAGTGGTCTGATGACTACACCATCGCAGCCTCCAATGCTGACAGCGAATTGTAAAAAATTATTACTTTGAATTCGCATATTATTAAAAAAAAGCAATGTTTTATTGGGTGGCTTTTGAAATTTTCACTTCTGTTTTATGTACTGTGGAGTTATAACAAGTGCAATGGTAACAATTTTATTGTCATTGTAATGGCGCCTACGTGAAGAAACAATAAACTGAGCTGAGCTTTCACACAGTTTTAGGTTTTATATTATTAGTATAAACAATGGAAAATCGCGGAAACATACCTTCGATAAAACTCTGCTGGCTAGTTTAGCCTTCTAAGACTCGATTATCAGGTTGTTGACTCGGATAAGGCCTTTGGAGACCAATCACAAACGTTCTGATTTAGTGCATCAGAATTCACTTTGGACCAATGAAATGGGATAGTAACTTCGTGCATGTGGGACAGCCAATGAGTAGAGACCTGAAAAATTCGTCAGTTCAATGACCTGCAGGCTAGACTCTACAGTCTTATGTGCAGATATGCCGATATCAACTGCACATTGGTTGTCAGCTGTCACAGTGGAAGGCGACGATTGGGCCAGCGTTCTCCAGGAGGTGTCAAACAACGCGTGGACCAATGGCTGAAGTTATATAAACACACGTGTTTTGAATTCTAGCTTGTCCCAAAATGAATCCGCGAATTCTTCAGGTCTCTGCCAATGAGGAACAGAAAATGTCGGACGCGTGTACTGTACGCTGAATCCTAGCGAGCAGATAACTTCCCGCGATAAACCATCGTATGATAAAGATAGGGGAAGGGGAGGAGGGGTGATGAGGGGGGGGGAACTTTTTGCTAGCACAAGCAATCTTGGCTATTGTACAAGTTGTCACGTGCAGACGACCTTCTCCGCTGTACGCGTAGTCTATAACGACACGAGACTCAACCACTCTCTGTGATCTCTCTCGTGCGACAATACGCACGACCGAAGACACGTGACCGTGGCCAATTGAAGGCGGGCAAGCGTCGTGATGCGCCTCGAGTTTCGTCCGCAGAATGATCAGAAAGCAGTGTGCCCACGAGTTCGGAAACTACTCCGAGAGCTGCGGCCCATGTTTGAGCCCGACGAGACAGCAGCCCAGGCAACCATCANACTCAACCACTCTCTGCGGTCTCTCTCGTGCGACAATACGCACGACCGAAGACACGTGACCGTGGCCAATTGAAGGCGGGCAAGCGTCGTGATGCGCCTCGAGTTTCGTCCGCAGAATGATCAGAAAGCAGTGTGCCACGAGTTCGGAAACTACTCCGAGAGCTGCGGCCCATGTTTGAGCCCGACGAGACAGCAGCCCAGGCAACCATCACTCAACAGAGCTGAACGACGGGACGTGGCGCTGCGGTAAAGCAGTGAACCAGCTTGCGGAAGGACTCGGGTTCGACACCCGGACCACCCATTCCGATATCAGTTGCAAGTGTTCTTCAATCAGCGGCCCGCGGGCCACATGCTGCCTGCCACACTTCTCAGGCTGGCCTATGGACAAAATATTATATCAGCTAGTCTTCTCTTTATATATATACTTTTCACTAGAATTACCTAATTTGACGTCAACTGAAAATAACACTAGCGTAAAACATGTAATAAAATATTATCCTATGCACATATAAATATAAAATTTTTACAGCTTTGCAAAAACAAATTGAATATGTATAATTAAGCGACGACTTTGTAATAAGTGTGTGACCCCTCAGAAAGGCTGTTCACGATAAAGTGACCACTTTTGAAATCTACCTTAGAAAAAAATCACTGTTCCTACTTGCACATATTTTAACAGGCGCACTGAGTGGCATGCGTCCACAAAAGTTGGTAACGATGGAGGGGAAGCATGCAATTCTATGTCTTAACGTCGGATTAAAGGTTTTAGGTAAACATCCGTGATAACTTAAATAGTTTATTTCTCTTTCTGTTTTTTTATTGCATTTAGTTGTAGGAATAAGCCAGATTTGAAAAGTATATACTGTTCCAATAATATCAGTTTTACTTGACCGACGCATGAATAGAGTGTCGAGGTCCATGGTAATGTTAATTTTACATATGGCGGAAGTATACGGAAAGTGCATACAGGCAGATCTTTAGCAGGGCTTTCAAAAAAGCTCACTTTACCGTGAACAGCATTTAACATAGTTTAATATGTACACATATACACGTTGTTTTGTCTTCAGGCAGGTCGTCATTGAAACCTGAAACATTCATGAATTCTCTTCAAGGCAATAAGCAATTTTACGTTTATATTACTTTTTTTATTGATCAATAATCTATTTGACACCTTCACGAGGACACTGAGTCAATAGAAAAAAACAGGTAATCCCAAACGCGGTATCACCTTGGCACTAAGGAACCGATGAGTTATTAAAATCCGCTTAGGTATGAAAAGGGTAGCGATGTCACCTATAGATCAATGAACTCGGGCATTTTTCCTGTCTCTAAAGTCATCGCAGATGAGTGAAGGGAGGGAAGTGATTTGGGCGGCTCTTAACAGCGGGGTCTTCAGAGCTGATTAGGGTGAAGTGAGATGTGTATGGAGCAGCGCCGGAATGAGGGAGCGGGGGTAACGGGAGATCCCCGAGAAAACCCTCTGATCAGTGGCTTCGTCCGGCACGATTCCCACTTACGAAAATTCGAAGTGAACTGGCCGGGGATTGAACCCAGTTCACCTCGGTGGAAGACGAGCAGTCTAGCCGCTCAGCCACCGTGGCCCCATAGATGAAGAGAGAAGGCTGACGCTATTTCGAACCAGCTGTCATTCCTTATAAATTTAATAAATAAAACGTTATTGACAAAAATTGCTCTTCAAATATTAGTTGTTTAATTATAAAAATTTAAATAACGAATTATATTTAGTAAAGAGAAAACATATATTATGATTATTAATAAAAATTGGATTTACTACCCTCTCACGGTCAACACTAAAACTTGCAGGGTTGTGGGAACTGACAAACTTTAAGATAGTGTTGTACTTGCAGGTGTTTAACACTACCCTCACTATCTCAGCTACAAGAACTTAAAAATACAGAAATGAAACAACCACTGATTCCGCGAATTGCAGCCGCACACGCCAGGAAAATGGTGTAGCTGGCCAACAACATGTTAGAACACCGTTCGTCCATGAGCATCTGGTAAACTAATCGCCAGCCGACAGCCCAACCAGTAGGGAAAATTTAGCAGCATGCAGTAGCCAATCAGACACGAAGTCCGTTCTCAGTCAGAGAATGGTTTTATCTACATTAATGAAACCATCACACCGTTTCACCACTGTATACTTAACTTCGATGTGGTAGTATTGTACTTGCAGTGATTTAACACTCTCTCCATTGTTACGACCGTAGTATCACTTTGTGTATTCACATAAAGGAGGCAGTAAATAGGAGAAGCTTCCTAAAAGAAGAGCAAAAATATTTTAGTTTTCATGAAATATATTTTTTTATGCTTTTATAAAACTGCGTTCTTGGTTGGCGAGTGATATACCAGGGAGCCGCGGTGGTGTAGTGGTTCAACTACTCGCCTCCCACCAAGGCGAACCGCGTTAGATTCCCGGCCGGGTCACTACCGGATTTTCGCATGTGGGAATCGTGCCGGACGATGCAGCTGGTCGACGGGTTTTCTCGGGATCTCTCGTTTCTCCCGCCGTTGCATTTCAGCGCTGCTCCATACTCACCTCAATTTACCCTCATCGGCACTCAAGACTTCGAAGTTAAGAGCCGCTCAAATCTCTCTACTCCGATGATGTGCCTGCAGCGAACCTCCGGGTGGCCAGGAAGTAGAAATACCTGCCGTAGGTTTCTCTCCCTCCAGCCGAAATAGAGTTGAGGTTCCAATTACCCAGCGGCGGAGGTGCCAACGACTTGACGTGATGTTGTTGGCAGTTCCCCGCAGAGTTTACGGCCTGTTCAGTCTGGCCGAAGATGCAAGTCTCTTCATCCCGCCTGTCTGCGGGTGACTGCTCCATAGTCGTTTGTCCCTGGTCCCCCTCCCCCCGGCGCAAAGATCAGGAGTTGTCGTAAATCAGGCCAGGCGCTACGCCCCACCGGCCCTATTCTTAGGGCCCTTCTCTCCCAGACGGATGGCACCCATGTCGACCTTCAGTGAGCACTCCCCTCCATTACGAGGCCTCATAGCCCGCGTCAGTGGCATGCGATGCGGGGGGCGAGCCGAGAGAGACGGAGAGTGACGATGGACTTGGGCGGCGCTTAAGGTGTCCGCCTGGTTGAAGGAATTTTGCACGTCTCGGGCCTAAAAGCGTGTGGGCGCTAGGGGCGACCGAGACATGCGCATCAGCTCTCTCGTCGTCTCTACGCGCAAAGCATTGAACTGGCGTGCAGTCTTGCCGTCGATAACGCGCCTCTATGAGACTTTCAGCGGAGACCTTACCATTTTATGACGTAATAATAAAAATAAAGGTTTAATACATGTCCCTATTTCTTTTTTTTATTGTTTTGTACCGGAATGTTTATTCCTAAAAAAATAACCGCAAAAACATCCGTTTGAGCATTTTTCACTATAGCAAAAACATGATATAGAGAGAAATGGAGGAACTGAAAAAAGTATACTGACGCAATGTTTCTTAAATGCTATTCATAGGCACACCTCACTCAAGCACGTTGGGCAGTTTTTTTTAATAAAACGTTTTCTGCTGGAGCTCTGCACACCGTTTGACGGCCTACCCAGGCGGCCCCTTAACATCCGATGTCTTCAACCCCGATAGGGGTGAATGAGTGAAGATATTTGGGCGGCTCTTAACAGCGCGGTCTTGAGAACTGATGAGGGTGAAGTAAGGTGAGTGTGGAGCAGAGTCGGAATGAAAGGGCGGAGGAAACGGGAGATTCCCGAAAACCCGCCGACAAGCGGCATTGTCTGGCACGATTCCAACATGCGAAAATCTGGAGTGAACCGGCCGGGGAGTGAACCCGGTTCAACTTGGTGGGAGGCAAGCAGTCTAACCACTCAGCCACCTTGGCCCCAATCGGGGCCAAGTTTGGTGGAGTGGAGCAGTAACGGCATAAAAAAGAAAGAGAAATATCCCACCGCAACGTTTACAATGTTTATGTTTGTAAGAATTCCGCAGTGCCCCGCCATGTCGGGGCCGCGCTGGTGTGGTGGTTTAGACTACTCGCCTCCCACCAAGGCGAACCTGGTTCGATACCCAGCAGGGTCGCCGCAGAATTATCTCATGTGGGAATCGTGCCGGACGATGCCGCTGGTCGGCGGGTTTTCTCTTGGATTTCCCGTTTCCTCCTCCTTGCATTCCAGCGATGCTCCATACTTACCTCGCTTCAACCTCATCGGCTCTCAAGACCCCATGTTAAGAGCCGCGCAAACCTCTCCACTCCACTATCACATGCGTGACCAACAAAGGTATACCAGTTTTTAGGCAAATTCCATTACATCTATAACGTTTAAATTTGGCGGAATTATACACAACGTGGTAAAAGAAGGAACTGAGGACTTCCAGCACCACTCAGTCAACCATAGAAAAACTAGAAAATATTACTGGGATTAGGTACTAACACCCAAAATCTTATGCCGAAAGGTTAATGATGAACGTGAAGGGAGGTAGCGTGAGGAGAGGACGTGTACAAACTAACTCAGCTATTCTAAAATCTGCACCTAAAACGGCATACACACAATAACTACGCCTTGCTCAGGACTGGAGCCCATCTTTCTGTGTGAAGGTGGAAAAAGAAATTTTTCAGAAATTGGGAAAGAAGTTAACACCGCACTGAGTTGGTAAGTGGTTAAGTGAGCATTTCTGAACGATGTGCTTAGATTTTCCTTTTGCCACAAACTTATATTACATAGTCTATATTACTATAAGCTGATCGTAGGCATACATTAGTTTGAGGTGTAATGTTGGTACCGTGACCTGGAATCCGAGAATTGTAAAACGTGAACGCCTCCAGAAAGGCCGGATGAAGCGTCATACAGCTAGTTCGCAGTAACTCCAGCACTTTTCAAGTACACCTTTGGGTGAAAAAATTCCTGCCCGACAGTATTTGTTTTAACGGACACAGTAAAGAGCATGCTTTCAGCAAAGTTGGCAGCTGTGGCCAATGTCGCTAATGATTCTTGTACACGTTTCGGCTTACGTGATTTCGGCGACAACTCTGGCATGTGAAAGGCCGAATTCGAACATCCGAAACCGGTAGAATTTCTCCTTGACACGTCATTGATGTGCGCTATTCTGATGACAGTGAAACTTAAACAAGTTGCTGCTATGATGCTATTACGACGTCTCAAAGATACTCGGAATAATACACCACGAACTTTTTGTTGAATTCCAATTCTTGTAACTTTCCAAAATTGCATCTCACAAGAATGATTTGCTTTCAAGTAAAGCAATTAGTATTTCCACGTCTGCATTTAAAACACTCATTTCTTCTAACAGAGGAGACAAAAGTTCATAAACTCCTCGAGATAAATCCAACAAGGCTTCACGCCGAATGTGAGAACAGCCTCATGAGTGATGATGCACGGCTGACTGACATCCGGCTTCCGGGGAAGGTCGGGACAAGGTCCGGTCGCACAGGAAGCAAGTACTTGAAGGAACTGTGTCTTAACAATTTTATCGACAGTATGACATAGCCACTTCCCGGTCGCCATTTGGAGTAAATACTCGACAAATGGCTGTACCCGGGAGTAAAAAAGCAACACGCCAACGAGTCCCCTCATGGACAAGGATTGAGATACGCTCGATCAGCACGAAGGTACATTCAGCTGACATCCAAGTTGACCAGCCCCAAGCTCCGATCTGATAGTGTAATGCGCCGTCCGTTTACCTCCCACATCCATCTGGGAACCTCACACCCAGAGGAACCCATGGTCCGTCTGAGGCACTACCCAAACTCTACTGTCTCGCCAGGATAGTGCCAGAGCTGTGTCGCCGCTCATGGAAGAGTGTACGCTAGGCCTCCTTCTGATTGCGAAGTTTCTACCGTGCCCTAACAGAGAGAGAGAGAGAGAGAGAGAGAGAATCGACCGCTGAGCCACACACATCGACGTTTCTGGTCGTCCCTCGACCAGCGTAAAAAAGAATCTTTCGCAGCACGCTGTAGCCACACGCTGTAGCCAATCAGACACGAAGCTCAGTTCCGGAGCCCTGCACATGGGCTGAATGGATAGAAGGCGGCAGCAATGCACTGATGTTGTTTTGTAGAGATTGCAAAACGGGGTTTCCCAGTGTGGTATCAACCACACAAGTGTACAATTTTGGTATATTTTGCAATTGGCATAAATATTTATTTGGCACCTCCTGGTGGACCCTGAAACAATAATACACATGCAGCAAACTGCAAGCCCAATCACATTCTTCCATCGTACCAGATCAGGCTCCTCGTGTGGTGCTTCGGCACTCGCACTGTTTTCATACGTTCTGTTTATGAATGTTTAATGCAATTTTTTGCGGGACACAGCATACATAATAAATAGCTGCTCATGCTTTTCATAAAATGTTATAGGTGGACTGCCTTTATTAATTTTTGACTAGTGACTGCCGGCAAGAAATATTTTTTTTTCTTGTGAACGATTACAGGCATTATACCTACAATCAATAGCAGTCAAGCGATATCTATNGATGGACTGTCTTTATTAATTTTTGACTAGTGACTGCCGGCAAGAAATATTTTTTTTTCTTGTGAGCGATTACAGGCATTATACCTNGGTGGACTGCCTTTATTAATTTTTGACTAGTGACTGCCGGCAAGAAATATTTTTTTTTCTTGTGAACGATTACAGGCATTATACCTACAATCAATAGCAGTCAAGCGATATCTATTTGAGAAAATGTGGAAAGCAACCTTATGTCATGCCTATTCCTAAAACAAAATTTCCAAATCTGTGATGTAGGTTGTATCGGAAATTCTGTAAATTCAAGGTGGCAGGGTCTAATTTCCCTTAAGTAAATGAGAGCTTATGCCAAGCGACACCTCCTGCTATCGATGATCCTCGCTACCGGGGAATGATTAAATAGATGCCACCAAGGTCCGACCACTAGAGACGACGGACTACTGAACGTTCAGACTGTTTCGGCCCTAAAGCCTGAATTTAAATGTGAAGAAACTCATTTGGCATGGTAAAAGACACTCCGGTGTAAAGTATAACACACAAGTGCCATAAAAACTTAAGCAGGAGCACGGAACGATTGGTAGGCCTCATAAGAGGGTTTCTCTGATGACCGATTCATTGAAACTGGACTTGCGCCGGTAGCGGTTGTAACTCAGAATGGCGGAGAAGACCTGAAGAGGGCTCCCCACCAATTGAGAGGTCGTCGCAGTGAGCGGTGACACAGCTCCGGTACTGTCCTTCACATACAGCGGAGGTGATGATATCACTTTGGCCGGTCCAATGGTGAATCTGAGTGCGAGGGCCTCAGTGAGTGTGAGTGGACACTAATAGCACACAACTGCACGAGCCTTGGGGTCTGTATCTGGTTAACTATTGTGTTAGCTTGATGTGCTTGCACTGATTGAGTGCATCACGATCCTCTGCCGTGGAGCCCCTCACGCAGATTATACTGTACCAGAGGTCTGATACTGCTGTGAGGCTCCCTGCACGACAGACAGTTGATCTATTCTTGATTATACAAACGAATTTGAAGTCAACACAATTGAAGTCTGGCACACAGATCACTGGACGTACGGATTTTTCCGGTCCTGGGAGCCACAAACTAAGCGGCCTTTCCACTGCCTCGTGATCGGTGAGCACGGCGTCATACTTGACCTCATAGTTAAGGTGTTTGTCAAACAGCATGCTGTGGGAAACCTTTGTTAAGTATCTGCCAGACATGCCCAGGGCGATCCGTCTTAACCCCATAACTTAAACGTAAATTTTTCGATCCGGGTGTTGCAAGAGACGAAATTTTTGGCCTGATAAGTATTTACGAATTGCTTGTAATAAGTTACACAATGGAACAAATTAGAAAAAATTCTGCCTCTCAACGGCACTGGCAGCCACCAATAATAAAATTTTGGTGTGCTAGAAACAGCCAATAGCATTAAAAAGTAAGAAGACGCTGTATTTATTGGAGCCAGCTTCTGACTTTGTACAACACTGACCATGAGTAAACGAACATACTCGGAATAATATGTTAAGAGGTTAATGCGATCCTCGTCGCGTTGTGCGTGGAGATTAGAGAGGCCGACCCAACAACCAGTGTTCGGGGTGAGAAGGGAAATGACAGTAGAAACAACTGCACACTCAGAGGAGGTCGGTAGGTAGGACTTAGCGTCTCTTCGACAGCGGGGTCATTACAGATGGAGAAATTTGCTCCGAGAAGCAAAAACGGGGAAGGAATCGGTCATGGCTTGTAGTATGGAACCATTTAAAAATTCGCCTAGAGCGATTTCGCGAATCTACGGAAAACTGAAATCAGGATGGCCTGACCCGATTTCGAACCCAGGTCCTCAAGAATGCGAGTCCAAAGGTTTACTCCTGCACCAACTTGCTCAGTGCGCAGAGGGAAAGATGGAATGTTTCCAAGCAAAGACTGGGAATTCCCGCAACGGTGATTACAACGGTACGCGATAAAAACTCTCTTCTTCCACGATTACGAACGGGAAGGCGGGAGGTGCGTATTTTAATGTGTATTGGGAAAGGCCGGATCATGATAATATAGACATTGCCTTTGAGTACCAACGAGCATGTGCTCGCACAAACAAGCACCAGTGGAAGGGGGGCCGCTTCAGAGCGGTGGACAGAAAAGTACAGACTTGCCATCGCAGAGGGAGATGATAGCGAAAGAACACAGATCATACGAAATAACATGGCAGCTCTATTAATGTGGTCGTACCTATTCTCTGGTAGGCTGCTTGAGTATGTGGAAAAGAGTCTTCCATCTGATTGGTTATTGCTTGCTGCGAAAGTTTCCCTATTAACTGGAATGCCGGCTTGCAAGTAGGTCATCAGGCCCTGTTAGGCAGCATCGCCTCTTCATTCCCATGTACTCTGTGGTGCTGCAGGAGCTGCACTTTCGTCGGGCTGACCTCGGCTTCTACTGGCTGTTACACATTCTTGTGGTGTTGCGGGGGCTATCGCATCGTGCTCGCCCTGCAGGCTGCGCCGTCGTAGTGGAGGGTGTGTGCGGAGGAAGAGGAAGGACCCGGGTTCCAGGAAGGAACCCGCCAGTCGATTGTCGGCGCTGGCGGGGCGAGACCCTCGGCCGGCAGTAACGAGGCGAGAGATGAGGTGCGGGCTAATTGAAGGGCGGCCGGCCTGGCGCTGTTGGTTTTCCGCCCCGCCCTGGCCGCGCGCCCAGCCGTGGGAGGACTAGTTTGTATTGTGGTTCGGATGCCACCCCGTGCAGCACATGTCGCGTCCACGACCACTGCACGCGGATCTACGGTCGTTATGTACACACACTTACAGCTGTTCACGGTAAAGTGAGCACTTCTGAAAACAACCTCCGAAAAAAATATTATCGCCTTTTAATGCGTGTGTTTGAATGAAAACACTAAACAGCAAACTGTCTGTTAAGTTGGCAACGAGGCTGGAAGAAATAATTCCACGTTTTAACGTCATATTGGGAAAGTAACTTTACAATGTGTGGGCACTGAATTTATTTAATTTATTTTATTTTGGTTTTATGCGCATAAAAATAAGAATTAGGATATTAATAACATATTTACATTTCTGGCATTTTCACAGTTACACTTGATTCACGCATGGATAAAGTGATGTGGTCCATGGCAATGTTAATTTCCCATAACGAGGAAGAATAGGAATTGGGAAAGGAAATTAGATCCTAAGTGGGGCTTTCAAAAGTGCTGTACCTGTCCCCAACAGTCTCCCAACGTGGTCAATGAGACGGAGGTTTGTTTACATGTATTTTTTCTTCAGAGCCGCTGTACATTGAATAAAAATATTTCTCAGGTAGGCTATTCACAGTAAAGCGAGCACAAAACTATCTGCATACATTTTGTTGTTACTTGTACCGTTTGGCACATCGTGTTGTTTTATGAAAATCCTGTTTACGCACTGGTTAGTTGCTACACAGACCAAATCAATTCACCCGTCATTTATATAGCTCGCAATTCACTGCTGATTCGGCCTTCGATCACTTGCTATGGTCTGTCTCATATAAGTTGGCGAGATTTTGACAGTTCGACGAAAGTAGCACCAATGTTTACTTTTCGTTTATGTATCCTTTCGCCATCAGCTGGTGCGTAAAGTGGCGGCTGTATATTTATTTTATTAACACGCTGTCAGATAATCCACTTTCCATTGTTATGTTAAACAAATTTTAAGGTATTTATAGACCCACATCTGTCTAAAAAAAATTGTAGGTTTTAAAAGTATAAACAGAAAACCTTGCAAAAAATAAAATATTTGTTACCAATTTTTTTATTTATTACAGACAACGAATTTGGGTTAACATTTGCGAGACGGTAATTGTAGTTCTTATCACACTTTGGATGTCACAGCTAATATGTTAAGACTGGTAAAAGAAAGTAATGCGGCAAAGTTGCTTGACAACGCACTTTTCTTTCGCCAACAAACAGCTTAGCAACGACTTTTGCAAAGCAGTTATTCTGCTATTACTGATACTAAACAGCTTGAGTTAGAAATATGTGGCGTGGAATAACACACGAATTCTTCAAAGCTACTCACTCGCATCCCATTTTATTCGTTTTATTAATACAGAAAAGTAACAACACGAAAACAGCAAAACTTTGGGTTTGCGGGAGAACTGGTTGTAGTTCAGGATCTGGCTGACAGATAGCGTGGAAGGGCGTGTTGTGACAGATGGCGTGATAGGGCTTGTTGTGAACTATCTCCAACAGGTAGCAGCACTTTGCCTACCTCTTGATTCCGTCTTTGTAAAACTTCACTTTTCTTCTTTTATTGGCTTAAAACGACAAGAGTTTAAAATATATTTCGTCAAATTATTAGAAAAAATTACTCAACTATACCCTCAGATATTTCTGTAGGCTTTGGGAATTAATATCAATCATGTATGGAAGGTGTGGAGAGTAGGGGTACGGCATAAAAAGATATCCCAATGTTCGAAGTTGCATTTAATTTGAATACGGACCGTTTTAATGTCCGTTTCATTTTGAACACATTTAACTACTCCTTTAGCACGAAGTTTAGTTTGTAACACTTATAACAGCTGGTTTGTGAACACGTAAACTAGAACGTATTAATTCATCTAGGAACTCTTTCTTATCCACGTATTTTCTGCTTGTTTGATGTGCGTTGGCAGTGCAGTCAGTATAGCCAACGTAATATTAATTTTCATTCGTTCATGCATCAGCTAATACATGATTGGTAAATGGCACGTTGTTTGCTACGTATACGCCAAATTGACACTCACTCACTGACTGTCAAAATCTCGCCAATTTATATGAAACAGACCATATATCCAGCGCAGTTGCCTAACGTTATTTCATTAAAAAAAATTACAAGTTTAAGGGTAATTCCACTATAAAATTGTTTTCACTTTTCTTGATAAACTGTAATGGAATTTTTTAACTCGTTCATAGCATGGGAAACTTACTATATATCAGGCTGCAAACATAGTGATGTTGAATGTTTGCTGCTATACAGATCTAGTAACTTCAGTACACATTTAACTACGTATTCCCCGAAGAAATTAGGGAAAGTTGCTATGCATGTACGGGAAAAAATCCGTACCATTATTACTGCAGTCTCAGCCACCTGATTTTCGCGAAAAGATTCCACTACTAATTGTGCTCCAAAACACGTTCGTTCAGAACCAATATCGTGGTTGGACGATTTTAAATAGCACGCACCTTAGGTGTCTGCCAGCCAATCATGGACGTTCAGTGTCGAGGTAATTTTATTCTGATTGGCCCAGTCGAGTAGAAAATGTCTTCTCACACAGACACTCGGCCAATAGCCGAAGGAAAATTTGCAAGCTTTCACGTAGGAAATAAAGTCGAGCCTGTACACACATCTTTTCGCGAAAAACATATAGCCCTACTAATGTGGTAAATTCCATTAAAACTTTTTAAAATACGAGTAGTTTTGTAGGGTCGCTGCAGGCTACATATTAATTTGCAAATATCGAACGCTGATTGTTACGAATTGGGAATTAAAACTCATAACATCAATTTTTGTGTCGAGAGCCGTTTATTTTTTTCAGTTAGAGTTATTCTTATCACAAAATTCGGCCACCTCGAATTAACTATTGCTAGGGGCAGTGACATTTCGCGCAAAGATTTCGAGACAAGATAGAGCCCAAAGCACTGTAGGGTCGTCTAGCTTCTTTGATTGGCTAAATAATGTTCTGACACGTGTTAACCGTTTGCGCACGAATCACGAAGGTTCAGTGTCGGAGTTACTTAGTCCTGACTGGCTTGGTCAAAGACGGACACGGCACCAGCAGCCAATAAAGGTATAACAACAGCTGAGGTGTGTATATAGTATTGGATTCTACTGTGTGCTTCGGTTTTTACGCGAAATGTCAGTGGCCCTAACTATTGCACTCTATTATATATATATTGTTAACGTAATTCTGATAAAGTGAAATCTACTGTGCAGACCAAGCATCAAAGTTCTGCGATGGACATTAATGGCACCGAGTGTCTGGTGGTAAGATGTTCCATGACTACGTCCAGGAGAATATTAATGACCGTTCTAGTATATTATCTTACGAAACAAATTAAAAATTTAAACTCTGTTTACCGGATTTCAACCCGGTTTTCCTTCGGCAAAATATTTTCAATAATAAATTAAAACGTGTTTATTTTTAGGCCACGCGTGAAAAGTAAAGTGATGGGAAACGTAGCAGTAAATTTAATCGATGACAGTTATTTACGCTACCGCGCTACTAAATCCGATAATTTTTTTTTATCGAAGAGCAGTTTCGTCCCGTTTCCCCATGATTTATTCAACGCCCGTACACCTTAATATTGTTTTCTTTAACACATTTACTAAAACCGTGTTCACACATCAAGCGGAAGCTCAAAGGATATTTATTTTTGCGCCCTGGGCGTGGTACCAATTAACTTGAAAACCTGGATTTGCAATTTAAATTATGCATCGGGGAAAATTACACCTATAAAATTGTGTTTAGAGCAAATGAAATTAATCTTTTAAAATGTACACGCCCTCATACAAAGTTAACAAACAACTGCATAGAAAAGGGGCTTCTTACTCAGCAACCCACCTATTCAACCACTTTCCCCACTATCAGAAATATCCTTTTTTTTAACACGAAACATTTAAAATAAGCAACTGCTATAATTTGTAATAGGTAATGCTTTTTACTCTGTAGACATACACATGCTTCATAAATATTAAGTACATAAACATGTACGTGAGATAAGTGAACAGTGCACCTGGTCTTTTTGTTTTATTTCATGCGGAAACTGTTGATATGGCTTCAGACACTTATGCATAGAAGGCGAATTAAGTTATTCTTTCAGAATTTTCATTATGGACCGTGTTTAACTTGGCCTCTCCATTATCTTCGTACTTATACGAAATGCCAAAGACTTTAAGGGTCACAATGAACTGCAATAAATCATACTTAAGGCCACTGACTTTTCACGTAAAAATCGGAGCACACAGTAGACTCCAATACTATATACACATTACACGCCTCAGCTGTTGTTATACCTTTATTGGCTGCTAGTACCGTTTCCGTCTTTGACCAAGCCACTCAGGACTAAGTAACTCCGACACTGAACCTTCGTGATTGGTGCGCAAACGGTTAACACGTGTCAGAACATTATTTAGCCAATCAAAGAAGCTGGACGACCCTACAGTGCTTTGGGCTCTATCTTGTCTCGAAATCTTTGCGCGAAATGTCACTGCCCCTAATCATACAAAATTTGTAACCAAACTTGATCTGGGCATCGGAAGACTTGAGTCAGGCGTGCATGCTTCACTACTCGATCCCAGGAGCGACATTGTCTAACGGCTATGTCACGGCACGATCTCCTCGTCTTCGTTCTCTCACGCCACTACCGTCGTGAAGTCGCCTCGTGCAACCTCCAGACTGCCCCTTGGCTCGGTGGCCTTATGCACAACTACACGAGGATTTTTGCTCTGGGAAAAATTATTATTTTGATAACAGAATACATGTTTGTATACACGGTCAAACAAACATTTACTTGCACGTACAAAATATTTTGGAGATTAAAATTCAACAAAATAATGACACATTTTTTTTATCCTCATTTGCTTCAAAACAAAATATTTTTGTTGGTTCAACATAACATAGACTACGTTTACGAATATATAAAAATAAGTATCTAAGGTGGCTTTATTTTCATTTTAACAAAAAGGTGTTAAAAATATGCGTTTTGAAGCACACACAAATACAATAATTGTTTGTTTAGTGGGGCCCGTTGGCAGCGAGGCCCTGATCAGTACACGAAAGAGACAAAATAATACCACAATAAGTATGGTAACCCTATGAATTAATCTTGCAGTGAGGGTAAAAAGGTTGAAATAAGTAGTATTTTGAACATACGCCTTTGCAGAGGTATGACTTACGTCACAAAATCAGAATATGACATTAAAAAAAAAACAGAAAGTCTGCCGTGTGTCTTTATTTATCAGTAACATATTGTTCTTCTGGAAATGCTATAACTGTTTCGTTGCAGAAAGCTTGCTGTGTTAATCTTCGCTGTATACATTGCATCAACCAATTATTGAACATGCGTTTTTCTTTCTTTGCTACTGGGCTTCTATGCGTTGTCTTTGTTGTTACGTCCATTATTAATTGCGCTTATTTCGCGAACTTCAGCCGCATACGCCACCAAAATGGCGCCACTAGTCAGCAACATATCGGAAAGCCGTTGGCCAATGAGCACCTGGTAACCTACTTAACAGCCGGCAGGCCAGC
Organism: Clitarchus hookeri; assembly: GCA_002778355.1. Lineage (NCBI taxonomy): Eukaryota > Metazoa > Arthropoda > Insecta > Phasmatodea > Phasmatidae > Clitarchus > Clitarchus hookeri. The sequence goes on along the minus strand of NQII01004772.1, from coordinate 126,691 downwards.
CAATAGGGAAAGTACCACAGTACGCTGCATCCAGTCAGAAACACGGCCCGTTCCAAGAGCTCGCGCAGCCAATCAGAGAATGAGTACGCGGACATCAAATGAACCGCCATGCCGTTTCGCCTCTGTGTACTTATCTATTCTGTGACTCCACCCAGGAATGTGATGATTGATTTGAATTTCAGAATATTAAATTTTCCAAAGCAACGGGCATGTTATGTATGACAAACTGTGGCTACTGCTCGAAGCCACTCTGATAACCGAAGAGATGAACTGATAATACAGACCGAAATACAAATAAATTATTTTTAATCAACAAATTTTAGCACGAACAGAGAAGGTATACAGAAAACTATTTTCGATAGTGACGACTGAAGCAAAGCAGAGTCGAACACAGAAACATCTAAAGGACGGTCCCCAAACTATTTCAAGCTAATCTCCGTAGCTCAACTTTGAAATAAAAAATTTATTTTTTTTTAGGTTTGTAAGAACTAGTATTGCCGACTTCAGTATTAACATGTTGCCTACAAATAGGAACACTCCATTTCCGCGAAAATAATTCCTGTCTGGAAGTATTTCTAAAAAACTTTACCACAAAACCACATCCGCGATTGGTAGCATTTAACATTTAATTGCCNATTTCCGCGAAAATAATTCCTGTCTGGAAGTATTTCTAATAAACTTTACCACAAAACCACATCCGCGATTGGTAGCATTTAACATTTAATTGCCACTCGTCTTAGGTGCCTCCTCACGAATCACAGACGTTCAGTAACGAAGTAACTTAATTCTGATTGGCTCAGGCAAACGCCTCAGCGCCTGTTCACAGAGACACGCGACCAATAGTCAAAGGAAAACTGCAGGTGTGCGCGCATTGGCTATTGAAGTTAAGTCTACGTGGAACGCTTTTTCGCAAAAAAAATTAGGTCGCGCTACTTATATGTATTGAAATGGGAGAAATTTGGTAAAATATATTACACTTTTTAACCACGTGTTTACTTTTTGGGAAAGGAACCATAAAAACTTAAGTTTGCAAATTTGGCGATTTGCATAGCCTAGAGAAGTGTTGGTGTTTTGTTCGCCACACTTCCGTCAAAAACTACGATTTTGTGCCTACAGCAGAACATATTTACAAATCCAGCACACAAAAAATAAAGCAACAAATATTACGCTATTTTATTAATAACCCCCCTCCCTCTTCTCAAAATGAGCAGACAAACGATTACAGAACATGAACGACCTAATAAACAATCGACCATCGTACAGAACATAACGAGTATATATATCAGCAGGTGTACCGGCAATCATGAATTTTTAGCATGACCTGTCTTCATGAATAATAATCTAATTGAAAGCTGAATAGGTTCGAGAAAATGCACATAATGCTTGTTAGAAGGGTTTTTTTTATTCAAGACGTGGCGCCGGAACGTTACGACATGTCTGGTTGGAAATAACGACTTCACTTCGACCAAACGTAAGAGTCTCGTGCTACACCTGCCCGACAAGAACTCCCGTCCCATTCTCAGATTAATAATTCCTTACATTTATGATTCCGCCATAAAAAAAAGGTGTTCCTGTTCACATGGAAATTAGTCGCGTGTTCAGAGAAATTAAATTCCATGAACTGCCGAAGTGAAAGTGTTTTACGGGCGAGCTAGTAGGAGCTCGGCCGTAAATACGTTGGGTACAGCTCACAAACATGTGCCCAAACTGAATAAATATTGAGTGGCAATTGGCTACCGCTTCGGAGCTGTAGTATTGTAGTTATTGATGTATACTGCAGATTTCATACACGCCAGAGTACAGTACGCTGCATATTTATAATACGGCCTGCAATATTATTCGCGCGTCGAGCTTGGAAAAGAATATTCCAACAGTGATTTTTTATACTGAACATAATTCATGATTAACTTTGGCCACGTGTCTTTGCGTACTTCTTTTACAGTATAGCTTTCAGCATGCTAAAACATTCCCTGCCGAACAAACGCGATCCTTTTTGCGATCGTTAATTCTTTTAACTTTACAGAAATTTCTGCTGTTATATGAGTTCCTATTGACGATAATTATTTAGTTTCTCGTTGTGAAGGGTGCCGGGTCTTTCACGACGATATGTATGTATATGTGTGTATGTATATACACACATACATACACATATAAATATAGTAAATATGTCTTAAAAATACATATAATAAATAAGTCTTTAAAAATTTTCGCGGTGAACGTCAATTGTGCGGTGATAATAAATTTGTCCCAGGCTTTGAAATTTACAAAATTACACTGCTATTAAAATCCCAGCGTATGTGAAGAACCTACAGGCTGCGTCTATTCACACACTCCAAACAGAGTGCACGAGCTTCAGTTGTATGGGTGTCATTTAACAACTGTTCAAAACTTTTGAGCGGTATCTTCTTACGAAAAGCATTTCAGAAAAAATACGTGTCCGAATACTAAAGCATATTCGCGGTTACTTCACACTTTTTGAATCAAACCATTGAAAAATCACCCCGTGTACGACGTGTTTGGTTGTTTCCTATATAAGCCACGTATCACAAACGTTTTATACTTTCGTTAATATTAAAGAATATTACTTTTGGATAAACTGATATTTTACTTATATTTTACCTATGAATAATATTAGATAATCAATAATGTCTAGTAATAAATAGTTCTCATGCAAAATATTATTGAAGTGAGTGCTCACGAATGCGGTGCGTTGTCCCTTCCGCATGATTTTCTATATTGATTGAGGCGGAGGAACATCGTGGAAATAGAACTTTAGCAGAGCTTCATAAAAGTGGAATATAATCGTGAATGGACTATAGTTTCTGTTTTCTATTTTAATTTTTAAATGAACGAGGGCTAATAAGAGGGTTTTACACTTAATTTTTTGGTATGAAACTTCCGATGCAGGCTATTTTACATAGTATAGGGAAATGCATGATAAATGTATCTTATTATTACACCATAAAATATGGGGTCACCACTGAATGTCCTATAGAGGCGAATTGACGAGAAACTGTAGACCAGTTCAGTGCCTTGCGCGTAGAGGCGACCAGGCATTCGGATGCGCGCACCTAGGCCTCGGGCACACAAAATACCTCCAGCCACTGCGTACGGATTCCATGCAGGGAAACTAGACGGAGTGTACACTCCCACTCGTTCGCACAGGATGACAAATTCCGACAAGAATCAGTTACACCCGCAGGAATTACATAGCCGACGACCTTGGAGAAACGATTTGCCTGCTCGTCGGCTGACCCGCGCACTTCGCGAGTCACCGAGGTCGAGTCTGCGAAAGAAAGGTGAAACGGCAGAGGACTGGAGGAAGCACATTACCACACAATGGCTAGACCTTAACACCAGACCACTGTCTCACCTTGCATCTGCAATATTTACGCCGGGACCTCGCTTACCGGCTATTAAAGCAATATTTCGAACGCAGCACGCTAACTCGTCCGCATGTGAAGGTCTTACTGAAAAAAAAGCGCCCTTATACATAAATGAAATATTCTTTTTGCCCAACAAAAAATTATAAATAAAAACATCCGGGCGTCTAGGAATATAAATGGTTTCAAATAGTTTCAACAAAAAAGTTCAAAAAGTTGAACTTTTTTTGGACTATGAAAATATCGGTTCTATGGTCTGTAACATTTTGTTCAAGATTTACTATATTAAGAAACAGACGCTGTGTATTTAATAGGACAAATCCAAAATTAATGTCTTTTTTGGGTTTAAAACAACTTTTTCTTAGTGCGCAGTGTAGTTGACATCTTCGGCCGCCTAACAAATCTAATTACCGCACTTAGTTCGCAGCGTCTGTTCTACGGGTCAGCGGTAACAGAAAGGTACTTTTGTATCTCTCTTTGGTGTCGCAAGCTTTTGTTTCCTTAATAGAGCTTTAAGCTCAATTCGACAAAAATGAATATTTAAACTCTAAGTAGTTGTGCTATGTAGATTTGCCACCGTGGCAGAATGCCACCACTTCGTACTAACTGGCATAAATTCATTCGTTATTTTATTGGAATTAATTGGCAAAGGTTTCCTCTCACTGTCATCGAAATTTCACGTTATTTTACTTTATATTGCTCAAAAATTCGATTCAACCTTGTCGGCCCGGTATGTATTTAATTACAGCGCACATAATTAAGCAGATCTTTTGATACTGCATGAGAGTAAATTTTAACCAATAAAAATGTAGACATGACTGCCTGTTCAGAACAAACAACATGCTTATTCTTCGCACTGTCTCCGCACGACGGCGCTGTACCCAGTTTCTGTACCTAGTACTTGCTTTCTCAAAAATATATTATTCTATGTTGGTAAACTTTTATTGAAGAGGGGAAAAGGCCTAAATTGAATTCATGTTTTACAGACAAAAGAAAAACATATTTAAACTATAATCCATTCACGGTATCTTCGATACTTTAGAAAAGAACCTTTGAAAAATCACCCAAGGAGTTACATGTTCAATCGGTTATAAAAAAATATATATGGAAAAAGGTTTTGTCTTGCTTTTAGCACTGAAGCACTATATAAATTGGTTGTTTTAAGTTTTAAGTATATTTTTTCAATAAATTATAATAATTTGTTAAAAGTCCGTACGAATTAACAACGGATTTTGAAGGGACATGTTGGTTATAGCTGAAAAGAAATAGTTCGTAGGTTAAATATTAATATGTATAAATTTAATGCCGTAATTGTAAAGTTAATATTGCTAAACTATATATTTACATTTTTACGTAGCACTCATGGGTAAAGATTTCACTGTTATTAATTGAAATTAAATAAATTTCAGTGTCTGTCCAGCGGACTCATACACTCCATCTTGTCCGTTTGGGCACGTTTTTTTCAGAAGTATAACCACGCCATATTGGATATTGGAGACGCTGAATTGTGGTTATAAAACTAACGTAACACATTCTTTCTACTTATAAGATAATTCTAGGTTAAGATGTAATTTTAGTATTAGCGTTGTTATTTCTGCACTTTATCAAATAAACGTGCAAAATATAGAAAGGCATTTGAATATTTCCGTTACGTAATTCCCTTCGCAATCCTTAACAGAAAAACATATTTTAAAAGAATGAAAAGGAATCGAATTTTGGTCAATAACTGATAATCGATTATTTTCGAAAGCTTTTTGTGAAGCGTAAGAGATAGCAGCACAGTAGCGTTTGCTTACACGTCTTTCTATTATATCGTCTTTGCGCCGCAGGTAGTGTTGTTTTGATGTTGTGGCAGTGAAGAAGTGCGACAGTTTCTTGATGGAAAAGCGATGTACCTACACCGCAGGTTTAAAAATGAAAGTGATTTTGTTCGCTGAAGAGTTTGGAAATCGAGCCGCGGGCCGTGAATTCGTAGTAAATGAAACGTTAGTGCGGGGCTGGAGGAATTTTTCTCACTTATAAGTCGCACCCCGAGTTTTCAATAAAATTTTTTAAATAAAATGTGCGACTTATATGTGATAAAATACGGTACCATTTATCACAGTGAAATCTTTAACCTAAGTGCTACTTCCAAAATTTATTATGTAAAATTTAACTTTTTCCTTAAACCAAATATGTAAATAAATCTTAATACAATAAGTAAACTTTAATTAAATTATATAATTAACAGTTCCGATATATACTTCAATCTACCTTTTTGTATGTATTACAATATTTTGCTTAATTGATTAGCATTTTTTTTATGACATTTGGAGAATTTTATTAAAGTATATGACAGTTAAGATTACATGGCATTGTTTCTCTTCAAAAATAAATGTTGGTAGTTCCCACATGGACACTTAATAAAATATTTAACAGTTCCCACATGGCACTGTTTGTTTACAAAATATTTGAGAGTTCCCACATGGCACTTTTTTTGTTTGCAAGACGTTTGTCAGGTGTCACATGGCAATGTTTTGTTTACATACTGCGGAAGGATACATAATCGGGTCCCTGAAAGTAGATCTTTAGCAGGGCTTCAGAAAATCTTGAAGTTACCGTGAATACATTATAGCTGTTCCCACGGCTCCGCTCGCGTGGAGTACAGAATTTTTTTTCGGTAAAATTATAGATAGATATATGTTACCGCGGAGTTTTTTTAAATGTCTTTTTATTCTTCACGATTCTATACTACATGATATTGTTCCATCTTTAACAGTTTAGACAGCGTATTGCAAGAGAGCGCGCTGGCGGCAAACGTTTTTCCGACTTGATTCACTATTATCGTCACAGCTTATTCTTTATGTTACTTTACGTAACAAAATATATACTTAAACATGGTCAGAGAACATAGCATGAATAAAAAAAACACGTAATTCGGTTAAGTGGTTCTTGAGTGATAAGTGCACTAACAGGCAGACAGAAAGACATTGAGTTTTATAATATGTATAGATAGATAAAGCGAATATATGAGATAGGGCTCTAGCAGTGGATTTGCATAACACAAAACACAATCCTCAACACACATTCTAAATGTATGAGACAGATCTCGAAGCTGGGGATAGAATTTGTGACACCATACGTATTTTATATTCGCTTAGGTAGTACTGCTACAACCAATTATACACAAGACTCAATGCATTAAAACCAGACACGTTTTACGTAAATAAAACTTTTGTGGAACGTGATATCAAAGTAGCAAGTAGAATAACTGCATAGTCCACAAATAGCTTAAGGGATTGACATTTCAGTGACTTGACATTATTACCATAACCATATTATGGTTTGCACTGAAAATCTTAATAAAATGGTTATGTTAAACAAGCGACTTCTCACTGAGTATTCTTGCCAGTGAAACAAGGGAATAACAACACCTTTTCCCCAGCCCTGTAAAATACCAATCAAATCACGTATTTAGGATCTGGGGCTTATTTTGAGGTTTGATTCCATAACTTTCAATATAGTGGACGATCGAGTGGGACGCAGGTGAGTTTTTAAACCTAATTATCATTATTATCTCCAATGTTCTGGCTCAGCGGATTACATTCTCCAAAAAATCTGTACGAAAAAACTTAATTTTTTTTTATCACGCGATATAACATTCGGTATGCCTTGAGCAACATACGTAACGTGTGCAATTTCCAGACATTATTTTTGACATGGTGTCATCAACTGTTAAGTGTATGTTAGTAAGAATACAAACGTCGTCTCATTGTCGACACAAACACCACTCTTGTGAGTAAACGATTACTGCAGATTTACAAGCGGCGATAGAGCGAATCTACACAATTATATAGGTAAACGAGAATGTGTAACATCAATGTACAAAGGTTTTACGCTGTGAAGCCATCTTAGATTACACAATAAAAGTGTAATCCAGTTTCTTTATACCCTAGACATTTTTTTCAATAACTCTTAAGTCTATTAAATATCACAAACAAAAGATTCGTCAAGGGGAATGCAAATGTATAATTNACACTTCTGTTATCTTAAATGTAAAATATCACAAACAAAAGATTCGTCAAGGGGAATGCAAATGTATAATTTTATATATTTGTTTGGTGCTTTACGAGTTTGAAAAATATTGCTTGTGAATAGCTAATATGACGAAAATAATGTAATAATTATTGCAGTGTACTATGCATGTGTTTCGGGTCACTATAAACTGCATAATATAGTATATGTTTCAAGGGATGAACTTTAGTAAACAATTATGACACATTTTAAATTTATAAATTAAAATATATAGTTTAATGTGTTGTTAAACAATAACTGTTAAGCAAAGTATTCTAACTAACAAAATTTAGTAGGATATTATTCACTTTCGAGGACGTTTATAAAAATTATTTTGGTTTATGATTGATTTAGACAGACACACGGTAGGGACAGGGTTTATTGCCAAGTATTTTGTTAACAAGCCAACAGTTCTACTTGATTAATGCAGTGGTTCTTAGACAATATTAATTCTCGCACGTGGATATGAAAGCCCATAAAGGAACTAAGCATAGCTTTCAGAAGCACTCACNCTTAGACAATATTAATTCTCGCACGTGGATATGAAAGCCCATAAAGGAACTAAGCATAGCTTTCAGAAGCACTCACTTATGGGCTATTGAAAAGTCTCACACAATGCGTGAACTCCCAAAATATAAAAATATGAACATAATTAGAACTACTTAGTATATTTTAATAGGGTTTGATTTATTGAAAAAAATATTGAATGTTGGTAACTGTGCCACCTACAGCAATAGTTGATACAGTCTATAGTTCTCACATTAAAAATTGTCAACTTTCTGCGAAAATTTAGGGATGCAAACCACAAAATCAATAAATATCCCAAAATAATCACTTTAAAATTAACAAAATAAATTTGCCGAAGGCTTTATGATATATAAATTTATGTACTACAAAGAAAAAAAAACAAAAAATTTAACAAAAACTTTTTAGAAAATGAAATCTTTTTAAAATTATTAAAATAAATATATATTACATTTTTTTTTAGTTTTGTTATTACAAAATACTGCAGGATGTCCGTAGTCTTCATTTATATCCGCTACTTGTAAGATACAGATTTGAAAAGGTGCCAAAATGTTGGCAAATTAACCTAGTATTTTTTTTTTGCAACACGACAACACATCAGTAAATCTCCACGTGAGCACCCTTGGTAGCACGTAGCACATCTAGTCGATATTCAGTTTCTGTCCATACATTAGCCAACATCACAGGAGGGATCGATGCAACGACTTTGGATATCCGTTGTTGCAGAGTTTCAAGATCTGACACAGGAGTTCTGTGGACATTGTCCTTGATATAAAAAAATATAATGGGGTTAAGTCAGGAGAGAGTGGAGGCCAAACTGTCAGGCCATCACGACCGATCCATCTTCCAGGAAAAGTCGTGTCAAGATAGGCACGAACCTCCAAACACCAATGAGGCGGTGCACCTCTTGTTGAAAAATGACATCTGGGTGGTACTCAAGCAACTGAGGAACAGCAAATAATTGAAATAAGTCCAGATACATTGTAGATGTGATGGTGTCCTCAGAGAAAAAGAATGGTCAGATAATTTTGTCATGCAAAAGCGTGTATCAAACATTCACCTTTAGGCTGCCTTTGGAACATTGTGACACCTCACCAAGGGGCTCTTAACCCCAAATACGCACGTTATGCCGGTTCACTGCATCACTGACTAAAAAGACCGCTTCGTCAGAAAAAGTAACAAGTTTGGAATAACAATGATTGCCCTTAATACTTGATAGCATTTCGACTGCAAAGTCACACCGACGGGTGGCGTCATTGGGCAACAAAGCTTGAACAATTTGCACTTTGTATGTACGAAACAATGAACGTTTGTGTGAGATATGAAGATAACTTTTTGGCATCTGTAATTCACGCGAGGCCCTACGCACTGTTTTCTTGGGACTTCGCACAAAAGACTGTTTCACTGACTCCATCCTTTCAGCTGAGGTTGATGGTCAGCCATTTCTCGGTAAGTCAGCAACAGATCCTGTGTTCTTGAACTTGCCATACCACGACTTAATGCTCTTGACATCGGGTGGCATCTTTCCATACATTGTCTGATAGTTCTTCCGTATTGTTATTGGTGACTGGGTCTCGCGGCATCAGGGGACACACTGAGCTTTTTTCCTGATTTGTGAACATGTCCGATTTCCTGGACTCTGCAACTTCTAACAGCTACGTTACTGAAACCCGCAAGAAAAATAATTGGTTGGTTTTCCAACACTTTAGTACGAGTTTCATGTTTTTATCTTAAATATAGCGACTACAGTTAAAGTTTGTAATCAGGGAAAGACTTTTCGGACATTCTCTACATAATAAATTTGTATACATTTTAAAATATTTATTCTTGAAGATGTTATTGATGTTGCGGTTTCTATACGTTATTATTCGAAAAAAGTCAACAAATGTATATTCGAAAACCGTACATTGCATAAACTGTTGCTGTATGTGATGGTTTAAAAGCTATGTTAATAAAACAAACTCCGTCTAGATATGTTAAGTAGAGTAAATCAAATTCTTGATTTTATATTTCAGAAATTTACACACAGTTTGACCTTTCAGTAGCCCTTCCCGGCAAAGCCGCAAAACGAGTAGGCAAAGTAATGCACTGCCGTGCAAAGCGGGTATGCCTATCTCCCCTGCGTCGACCTGTTCACATGATTGCTACGGCAGAATCTATTCCGGTTTTATCACATTTTTTTAAATCAAGCATTTGAAAAATCGCCTCATATATGACGTGTTTGGCTGTTTACCAAATTTGTCATGTATCACAAGCGTTTTATACTTCTGTTAACATAAAAGTATCGTATTTTTGTTTAAATTAAACTTTTACTTGTATATTGTAATATCCCATTTATAGTTAATACGAATAATAACAGAGAGAAAATGTGTGTTTTTGGTTATTTATAATTTAAAGTAAGAAATAGTTCTCAAGCAAAATATTGTTTAACTGAGTACGCATGAATGCGGGGCGTTGTCCTTTTCGTGTAAATTTCTAGACCTAGTTGAGTTTTGTTTGCACGAGGTGGAGGAATAGCCTGTAAGTAGAACTTCGGCAGGACTTCAGAAAAGTTGGAAGTAGTCATGAATGGACTATAGCTTTTACCATACAACTTACGCATTCACTAAATCATTTCCATTGTCAAACTACTTGGTTCGACAACCTTGACGAGATCATTATTTCGCTAACATAGTTGCCACTGAATAGGAACGTATATAAATGTGGGTGTATCCCTTCGCTGATTGGCTGAGTGAAGCTCTGGAAACTGACGTTATATCTGGGTGGCATTACAAAACGTTACTCTGAGAGTAAACTTTTCTCTTCGGCTCTCACAAAACACTTTGAGTAAATTTTTTATTTGGTCTTGGCAGTTTTCGAAAACTGCAGCGTAATTACACTNCGGCTCTCACAAAACACTTTGAGTAAATTTTTTATTTGGTCTTGGCAGTTTTCGAAAACTGCAGCGTAATTACACTGAGCATTTTGCCAGCGTAAAAGTTTATACTCAATATTTTAGCTAGTAACGATTGGTAAACTGAAAATGACGGGAAGTTTAGTAGAACTACACCAACTGAAAGGAAATGTGAACATTTTGGTTACAGACACGCACGGAAAAATTGCAAATGACAAGTGATAAAATTCGTATTTCTATTTAAAAGTTAACTTGTACAAATGTTACATTTTTAGACTAATGTTTGTAATTAACTTACGGCAAGTAAATCCGTTCATATATACAACTACTTTCATTGATAAATATATTTTGGAATTCACATTGATTCCTTAATCAGTACATATTTGTTAACACAGCAGGCTATTTACATCGTACTCTTTCCAAAACCACGTATACTCTTGCTTTCCTCAGCTGTTACTCTGTTGCTTTACTCTTGGAGCAAAGATTTGGAACGCCGCCTGCTGCTGCGAAATATTCCTTATTGGCTGGGCTGCCAGTTTGCGAGTATATAACCAGGTGCTGGTTGGCGAACGGCTTTTCAACATTTTGCAGACCAGTGACGCCATTTTGCTGGCGTGTGTGGCTGGAGGTCGCGATGTCAAGCGGCTGTTCCACCTCTGTATCATTAACTACTCTATGTCATTGCATATATGTTCTTGGCTGATGAAGTTAGTAAAATAGTAAAACGAGAGAGGAAATAATTTCACGAAACTCCGTTCGTGGATTTTCTTTTACGTGAGTAAATACTTATCATACTGAGCACATTTGTTCCTCTTTGTAGCTACTTGTAAAATTTTAAATAAAAAGCCAAGTTTGGTAGTGGCATACGAAACTACGCAATAGAATTTCTGAATTTCAATATAATTTTTTGTAGTTTGTTTAGACTGGCTGCGTTTACTGTCTTCTCAAGCGAGATTTAAAAATAAATATTAATTATTTTCTTTAGATTTTAGTTTAAAATGTGAAAATAGTTAAAACAATTAGACATGAAGCAATTTAGAAATAACTGTTTAAGTTAGACATTATGCTCTGAGATATTGAATCTGGAAAAAAATCTGGAGTAATGCATTTGAATGAAAGTGGAGATGATTCAGACTTTAAATTGGTATGCATACAAGCAACGTAGTATAGCAATACCGTGCTAACAAACAGCAGCATTATCGCATCTGTACGCCCATCTGTGCTCCTTTTAATTCATTAATCATCAAAATCTTTTATTCCAGTGAGACGATTTGAATCAGAATATATGGTTAAAAATGTGTAAATTCTTGTCAAAGAAATGTGAATGGCAGTGGTAATTTGTGATAGATCTAGCTGACAAAATATGCGTAGTGTCTAGTAAATACACCTTAACGAACAACGAAATCTGACTGCCCGTCTTTTGTTGTAGCTAACCCGTTAGCCGGTTTCTTTAAAGTTATTTATTTCCTCATAACTTATTCACATCACGGTTTTAACAGACCCATTCACGAGTGTCACGCGAACAAATTGCGCGGAACTGTAAGAATAATTTCTTACGTCATGTTAAGTATCCGTGTTCGTGGTCAAGAAAAAAAAAGGCTCAGTGGAAATTTGCAAACACCTACACAGGCAAAACGCGACGAATAGGCATTGTGGAAAAGTCGGCGTGAATGGACAACTGTGGCGCCAGCGACGGAGTGGAGCGAATGGACGAGATGAAAATCCAAACGCGAGTGGGTTAGCAGCAACGGTGAATTATCGCGACTGGACTGAGCGCAACAAAGCGCGCGAGCGAGCCGTCTGGCGTCCGCCCTTGATTGTGAGTTCTGGTCGTGAATCAACCCTGGAGACTGGTCGTCGCCTTTGTCTACGGTCAGGAGAGTGATCAGATCGCCGCCACGGCCGGGCCCACTCAGCTTGCGCACGCGTGTCTTGCGGCCAGTGTTGCCAACTAGTCTGAACGTGCACTACAGAAGACTTTCCAAAATCATACTACTTTTAAGGTTATTAGTACAAATTTATACTATGGCGGAAACATTTTACATTAAACGCCTCAGTTAACGATGGTCTGACAATCAGATAAACACACTGTTACACGCGGACTTCCGCGCTGGGCGCAGGCGCCATGTTAACTGGTTATGCACCATCCTGGCGCTGTGTGAGTGTGCGGGGTGAGGGGGAACACCTCGACCCTCCCCTCCCCAGGCAGACCCGCTCTTCGCTACGTCATCCAGCGGCCGTGGAATGATTGACAGCCAATCTGCCTGGAGTCACAGCCCCTCTTGTTCCCTGCCGGAGGAGTCGACGAATTGTGAGGATGAGCAAGAATTTTCTGGTAAACATGTCCGTGGTGCAACGCGGCATACGGAGAAGTTTCTGAGCTATGGCCGACGACGATATAAATACCGCCGCAACCGGAGGATTGGTAGTTTTTGTGATAGCCATCTGGCTGGTGTGTAAACATGGAGAAGTCTGGTGCAGCGAGGGACACCAGCTAAGAGGACGGCGGAGGGTGTGAGACGACGACAGACGAGTGGTCGTGGTACCCAATGAGTAGAAGGTAACTCTGTACGAGGGCGCTCTGAGCACTCTAGAACATTCCGGACTGCTGGAANAGGCAGACCTGCTCTTCCCTACGTCACCCAGCGACCGGGGAATGATTGACAGCCGATCTGGCTGGAGTCACAGCTTCTCTTGCTACCTGCCGGAGGAGTCGACGACTTGGGATGATGAGCAAGAATTTTCTGGTAAACATGTCCGTGGCGCAACTCGATATATTGAGAAGTTTCTGGGCTATGGCCAACGACGCTATAAATACCGCCGCAACTGGAGGATTGGTAGTTTTTGCAGTAGCCACCTGGCTGGTGTGAAAATATAGAAAAGTCTGGTGCAGCGAGATACATCAGCTAAGAGGATGGCGGATGGTGCGAGATGACGGCAGACGAGTGTGTGCGGTGTGAACATACGAGTGGGCATGGTACCCGATGAGTAGAAGGTTACTATGTACGAGGGCGCTCTGAGCACTCTAGAACATTCCGGACTGCTGGAATGTTCACTGGAATAAGGCGGAACTGTTTGAGGCTCAGAAGCGCGGGAGCGATAGGGTATACAATATTGCGTACATTAAGTGTGCCATCGCCACTAAGTGAAAGTCTCTGAACTGGTGTGCAGTGTTCTCGTCGAGCTGCGTGTACTCATTGGTCTTTCAGCGTTGACCCTATCATTTAATTGGTGGAAATTAAATGGAGGCTTTTAAGGATTTCTGTATTTATATGACGGGCATATTTTGAGATAAGGTGTTTTGAAAAAGCAATTTTTAGCTATGTTGGAGTACTCTGAAATGGGGTTTATAATGAGTGTGACGTCTTCAAAGCACTCAATAGGCCTTGTCTGACGTGTGTGTTCTTTTCGTATATCAGCGCATTGGACGCACGTTTAATAGTTTCGTGGAAAAAAATGTTTTTATTCATAACAATTAAAAATGAGATATTATAGGTTATAGTCTATTCGCGGTTCATTCATACTTTTTAGATACAAACTTTGACAAATCACCCTATGTGCGACGTGTTTGGTCATTTCCAAAATATGAGACGAATCACAATTGTCTTATATCTCTGTTGACGTAAAATTACCTTATTTTTGGTTAGATTAAACCTTTACTTATCTTTTTATATATAAATCAAAATAGTTCATTTACGATTAATAAGAATAAAAACAGTGAGAAAACAAGTGTGTCGGTAACGCCTAGTAAGAAACAGTTCTTGGACATGATATTATTGAAGTGGGTGCGTACGAATGTGGCGCGTTGGCACTCTGGTGTAGTTCTCCAAGCTTTGTTTGCACGAGGCGGAGGAAAATCCTTTGATGTAGAGCTTTAGTGGGGCTCCAGAAAAAGTTAGAAGTATCCATGAATACGTGTGGCAAGCGTGTCTAGGCAACAGCCATTTACATCATACACGGGGAGGTTTTTCAAAGGTACGATTCAAGTATGAAGGTACTGCGGATGGTGTATAGGAGCAGGTGGGGTGTGACGAAGCTGTGTGAGCCGCCTGTCGCGGTAAGCGGCCCGTAGAACGGTGGTTAACCGGTGACCTCACGGCACGCCGCGACCTCGTTACGACCGTGGCTCCATTAACACCGAGGATGAAGGGCAAACAGACAAGCCCAGTCCGCGCCCCGCTCCGTATGCCGGCCCACGCCGGACATTCCGTGCCCCATCGCCACGACCGGGGAGCACAGCAGACGATTATACAGAGGCGAAACAGCCACTTTAAGGCTGCTGCCTGGTTTGAAAGCAGTGAGAATTTGGAACAGGGAAAAACATATTATTAAAATTGGTTTTTTTTTTGGGTTCCTGTTAAAAGTAGGTATATATACCACCCCGAACTTTTTTGAGCAGAAAAATACGCGCTTCTTTGCTGTCGAAGCCTTTTGTAGCATTAATGTACATTCTGTTACCTGGAAAGATCAGAAAACATAATTATAAAATAAATAATTTATGAAAAACCAGTTGTAATATTTGTCTCGATACTGAGCTTGAGAGCATAAATTCTCACATTTCTTAGATTTTAGTTTCAAGTTCATCTATTCAAAATTGGCTTCAAAAACAGAATTTCGTTAACATGTATTTCCCTATATGACATTCTCACTGCTCTCATACCAGGCAACAGCCTTAAGGCGGTCGCCTACCTGGCCCTTGAGATGCGTTGCAGCGTGTTCGGAAAATGCGGTCCTTGACGAAACTATTAAACGCGACTCCGACAGGTTTACCTACGAAGAGAAAGCACATTCCACACAATGTCGCAATTGTACTTTCAAGACATTACGCACATTAGAAATATTATTTTCATGCTCTCGAACATATCTAAAAACGGCTTTTCCAGACTGCTGTATATTTCAAAATATACGACCCGGATACACGTGAAACTACGACGAAGACATGCTTTGGACTTTGCTACAGAGTCACGTTCAATGAAATTATAGGGTCTCCGCTTGAAGTCACTTTCAGGCGAGTCGTCAACGGAAATACTGCACGCCAGTCGACCGCCTTGCGCGTAGAGCCGACACCGCTTTACATACGCTGGTCGGCGTCATCCGTAACGCTTCATAGATTTTTTTCTCACTCAAGACAAATATGCCCCTCACTAGGCGACCGCCTTAAACCGCGATAATTTTGAGCAAAATGGCCTCACTGGACAGCTAAACGCCAGAACACCGTTCGCCAACCAGCGCCTGGTAACCTACTTGCCAGCCGAAAACCCAGCCAATAGGGAAACTTTCGTACCATGCGGCGGCCGATCAAACACGAGGCCCGTTTCCATAGCCTCTCGCAGCCGATCCTAGAATGGGTTCTCTCACACCAAAGGAACCGCCATGGCGTCTCGTATCCCTGGATAGGCTGTTCACGGTTAAATGAAAACATTTACAGGAACCTTTGTAAAAAGTCAGTGTTCCTACCTGAGCTTAATTTAACGTATAATTACTCAAATGACTTATTTTTTGGGCCCCCGTGTTTTTTATTGCGAAACAATTTACACGAAGGCTAGAATCCAATATCCTATGGCACACATGTAGTTTCCTTTTGGTTATTGGTACGGACACCCGAATTTCGCGTAAAGAGTTCTCGATTAGTTGTATTTAAAAACACTTTCGCTGATATTCACTTTCGTGATTGGATGATTTACTTGTTACGCTTGCTAGGTATCTGCCCACGAATCACAGGCTTCCATTAACGGAGTAACTTAACTCTCACTGGCCGGTCAAGTAAGAAAACGTCTTCTCACTAAGACATGCAACCAATAGGCAAAGGAACACTGCTACAGTGTCAGTACGCTATTGAAATCTATCTTGGGCGGAAATTTTCTCGCGAAATTCGTGTGTCCCTAGATATCGGTAGAGCCCCGATTATTTGGCGGATTGAGTTGGCAGCAAGCTAGGCTGGGCAGCCCTCTATGCACTCGAGACATTATCGTTGGCTTATTGGTTGCCGTGACCAAGTGAGGCCTCTGTACACGACTGTTAAACACTCAGTCAAACTACTTCTTCCTGCTTATTACTGGCTCACAGTTAAACGGCGCGTGTCTTAAGAGCTGTCGTCCAATCACAACAGTAGGAGAAAAGAACACGTGTTTGGAGTCTACCTCGCCTTCGAATGAATTCGCGAAAAACTCATGGCTCTAGTTGTTGGCCACGTGTGCTTGTCGGAAGACAGTTCCTTACCTGACTGGGTCCGTCATAATTAAGTAACTCTGACATTGAGTGTTCGTGATTCGCTTACAGACACCTGTAATGCGTGACAGTTAAAAACATGTAATCACGAAAGTGGATCTGAGCTCTAGTGTTTTGCAGTAGTAGTAGACCTGAAATATTTTCGTGAAAAACGGGTGGTCCTACTTATTTTTTATCAGTTTGTAACATGCCGAGCATACTTAGTAGCAAACGTGTAAATAATTATGTGAAAATATATTTAATAACTTTATGATCTATAACATATAGTACATATAGTTATACTTTATATGTTTATTTATGAATATACATAAAATAAACACATTCATATATAACATACGTTCGTATATTAATACATAGTATAAACCCTACGTAACATACACAAATAAGTATAACATATTTACATTCTTATATAACATACATACACACATGAATACGTACATTTACGCTCGCACACATGTATACTTACACACATTCATGCATTCATGCAGACATACCTTACACAGATATATACAAGCGTACATACAAACACAGAGTAGGTAAGTACACATAGACGAAATGGAGTGACGGTTCGTTTGATGTGGGGCTAGCCCATTATCTGATTGGCTGCGCAAAGCTCTCATAATTGTCCATGTATCTGATTGGCTTCAGTATGCTGCGAAAGTTTTCCAGGCACTGATTGACGAACGGTGCGGTGTTCCAAAATGTTACTTGCCGTTGACGCAATTTTGCTAGAATGTGCTGCTGGATTTCGCGGTATGAGTAGGGTCACCTGTTTTTCGCGAAAAGATTTACGTGGAGGCTAGACTTCAATATCCTATGAACACATTTACAGCCTTCCTTTAGCTATTGGCTGATTGTCTTTTTGTGAGGAGAGTCTGTTACATGAGTGAGTCAATCTGAATTAAGTTTCTCTGATTACTGACCGTGCGTTATTTGCGGGCAGACAGATATGACGCGTAACAATTCAAATGATCCAATCGGGAAAGTGGTTCTGAAATAAAGTGTTTTAGAGCACAACTTGTCGTGAAATCTTTTCGCGAAAAACAGGTTCCCATAGGGTTGAGTTGAGAGATTTGGACAGCTCTTAACAACGAGGTCTTGAGAGTATATGAGGGTGAAATGAGGTGAATATAGAGCAGCGCAGGAATGCAAGGGTGGGGGAACCGAGAGATCTCCGAAAAACCCACCAACCAACGGCATCATCTGGCACGATTCCTACTTGCGAAAATCCGGGAGTGATCCGTCCGGGCATTAAACCCGATTCGCCTTGGTGGGAGGCGAGCAGGTGCCATTAGGCATGAGGATGTTTCACGCTTGCGTTTTTGACTATTGGATGTTTACGGGATGGGGGCCTCAGACAAGACATCTATTACCAACTGGGCGAATACAAAATTTTGAGTGATGCTGGAGTTGGTATTGCAACCGTCGGCTCCCCGAATTACTTGCCACAGAGGATATGGCCGCAGAGGACCCTGCAGTTGACATAAAAAATGACAATGTGTGCGGTCGTGGCCTGCGTGTGTTTAGAAACATTGCTTTTTCCGCCTCCTTGCCGCCGAATGTGCGGCAGATGCTGCGACGAGCAGATGCGCGCTGTGGAATGAGGTGGGAGTGACTCAAGACGCTTCATCACATTTGTGGAAACTGTTTTTCTCGCAACTTGCACGATGGCGTGACTAGTGTTCCATGCTCGGGAATCTCGCAACTTGCACGATGGCGTGACTAGNAACCGCCATGGCGTCTCGTATCCCTGGATAGGCTGTTCGCGGTTAAATGAAAACATTTAAAGGAACCTTTGTTAAAAGTCAGTGTTCCTACCTGAGCTTAATTTAACGTATAATTACTCAAATGACTTATTTTTTGGGCCCCCGTGTTTTTTATTGCGAAACAATTTACACGAAGGCTAGAATCCAATATCCTATGGCACACGTGTAGTTTCCTTTTGGTTATTGGTACGGACACCCGAATTTCGCGTAAAGAGTTCTCGATTAGTTGTATTTAAAAANATGTAGTTTCCTTTTGGTTATTGGTACGGACACCCGAATTTCGCGTAAAGAGTTCTCGATTAGTTGTATTTAAAAACACTTTCGCTGATATTCACTTTCGTGATTGGATGATTTACTTGTTACGCTTGCTAGGTATCTGCCCACGAATCACAGGCTTCCATTAACGGAGTAACTTAACTCTCACTGGCCGGTCAAGTAAGAAAACGTCTTCTCACTAAGACATGCAACCAATAGGCAAAGGNGGAGTAACTTAACTCTCACTGGCCGGTCAAGTAAGAAAACGTCTTCTCACTAAGACATGCAACCAATAGGCAAAGGGACACTGCTACAGTGTCAGTACGCTATTGAAATCTACCTTGGGCGGAAATTTTCTCGCGAAATTCGCGTGTCCCTAGATATCGGTAGAGCCCCGAGTATTTGGCGGATTGAGTTGGCAGCAAGCTAGGCTGGGCAGCCCTCTATGCACTCGAGACATTATCGTTGGCTTATTGGTTGCCGTGATCAAGTGAGGCCTCTGTACAGGACCGTTAAACACTCAGTCACACTACTTCTTCCTGCTTATTACTGGCTCACAGTTAAACGGCGCGTGTCTTAAGAGCTGTCGTTCAATCACAACAGTAGGAGAAAAGAACAAGTGCTTGGAGTCTACCTCACCTTCGAATGAATTCGCGAAAAACTCGTGGCTCTAGTTGTTGGCCACGTGTGCTTGTCGGAAGACAGTTCCTTACCTGACTGGGTCCGTAATAATTAAGTAACTCTGACATANCCTTCGAATGAATTCGCGAAAAACTCATGGCTCTAGTTGTTGGCCACGTGTGCTTGTCGGAAGACAGTTCCTTACCTGACTGGGTCCGTCATAATTAAGTAACTCTGACATAGAGTGTTCGTGATTCGCTTACAGACACCTGTAATGCGTGACAGTTAAAAACATGTAATCACGAAAGTGGATCTGAGCTCTAGTGTTTTGCAGTAGTAGTCCTGAAATATTTTCGTGAAAAACGGGTGGTCCTACTTATTTTTTATCAGTTTGTAACATGCCGAGCATACTTAGTAGCAAACGTGTAAATAATTATGTGAAAATATATTTAATAACTTTATGATCTATAACATATAGTACATATAGTTATACATTATATGTTTATTAATAAATATAGATAAATTAACACATTCATATATAAAATACGTTCGTTTATTAATACATAGTATAAGCCCTACGTAACATACACACATAAATACGTACATTTACGCTCGCACACGTGAATACTTACTTACACACATGCATGCATTCATGCATACATACGTTACACAGATATATACAAGCGTACATACAAACAAAGAGTAGGTAAGTGCACATAGACGAAATAGAGTGACGGTTCGTTTGATGTGGGCTTGTACATTATCTGATTGGCTGCGCAAAGCTCTGATAATGGTCCAAGTATCTGATTGGCTTCTGTATGCTGCGAAAGTTTTCCAGTTACTGTTTGGCGAACGGTGCAGTGTTCCAAAATGTTTCTGGCCGTTGACGCCATTTTGCTAGAATGTGCTGCTGGATTTCGCGGTATGAGTAGGGAGGCTAGACTTAAATATCCTATGAGCACATTTGCAGCCTTCCTTTGGTTATTGACCGATTGTCTTTGTAGGAAGAGAGTCTGTTACATGAGTGAGCCAATCAGAATTACGTTTCTCCGATTACAGACTGATATGATGCGCAATAATTCAAATGATCCAATCGGGGAAGTGGTTCTGAACTAAAGTGTTTTGGAGCACAACTTGTTCTGAAATCTTTTCGCGAAAAACAGGTGCCCATAGGGTTGAGTTGAGAGATTTGGACAGCTCTTAACAACGAGGTCTTGAGAGTATATGAGGGTGAAATGAGGTGAATATAGAGCAGCGCAGGAATGCAAGGGTGGGGGAACCGAGAGATCTCCGAAAAACCCACCAACCAACCACATCGTCCGGCACGATTCCTACTTGCGAAAATCCGGGAGTGATCCGTCCGGGCATTAAACCCGGTTCGCCTTGGTGGGAGGCGAGCAGGTGCCATTAGGTATGAGGATGTTTCACCCTTGCGTTTTTGACTATTGGATGTTTACGGGTGGGGGCCTCAGACATATGACATCGATTACCAACTGGGCGAATACAAAATTTTGAGCGATGCTGGAGTTGGTATTGCAACCGTCGGCTCCCCGAATTACTTGCCACAGAGGATATGGCCGCAGAGGACCCTGCAGTTGACATAAAAAATGACAATGTGTGCGGTCTTGGACTGCGTGTGTTAAGAAACATTGCCTGTTCCGCCTCCTTGCCACCGAATGTGCGGCAGATGCCACGACGAGCAGATGCGCGCTGTGGAATGAGGTGGGAGTGACTCAAGACGCTTCATCACATTTGTGGAAACTGTTTTTTTCTCGCAACTTGCACGATGGCGTGACTAGTGTTCCATGCTCGGGAATCTCGCAACAGCCGATCNTCGGGAATCTCGCAACTTGCACGATGGCGTGACTAGTGTTCCATGCTCGGGAATCTCGCAACTTGCACGATGGCGTGACTAGTGTTCCATGCTCGGGAATCTCGCAACAGCCGATCTACACAAAATGTCAAAATGATGAGTGGGCGAGTGAAGAGATTTGGGCGGTTCTTAACATCGAGGTGAGAATGGAGCAACGCCGGAATGAAGGGGCGGGAGAAACGGGAGATCACCGAGAAAACACGCCGACCAGCGGCATCGACCGCCACAATTCCCACATGTGAAAATCTGGGAGCGATACCACCGGGAATCGAACCCGGTTCGCTTTGGTGAGAGGCGAGCGTCCTTGCCGCTGCATCAACCGCAGCCTGTTCAAAATGATGAATCTGCTGCTGGAAACGCTTTTGTGATTTGAATTACTAAACAGTTTTCTGGCGTATTCAGTATTACATTACAAGTTCCGGTTCTTATTTTCTGGATATAGCGTATTCAGAAGCACTGCTGTAACGTTTATAAAGAGCTTTTTGGCTTTATACCATCGTACCGGAGTTTTTTTATGTTCTCTGAGGAAAGCCATTATTACGAAGGCGCTGCACATCATATTGGATGAGTAAAGCAGAGTGTCCTTAGTGTGATAGAAATATAACTCAACGGATCGTCGTCCACCGCAGAGGCCAAGTCGTTCAAAATCCCAACTTTTTTTTTAATACATTTTAAGTGGAGTGGAGAGATTTGTGCGGCTCTTAACATCGAGGTCTTGAGAGCCGATGAGGGTGAAGGGAGGTGAGTATGGATCAGCACCGGAAATGGAAGGGCGAGGGGAACGGGAGATCTC
The DNA here is from genome assembly GCA_002778355.1 of Clitarchus hookeri. Taxonomy (NCBI): domain Eukaryota; kingdom Metazoa; phylum Arthropoda; class Insecta; order Phasmatodea; family Phasmatidae; genus Clitarchus; species Clitarchus hookeri. The sequence goes on along the minus strand of NQII01004772.1, from coordinate 104,301 downwards.
CGATAGATCCCTCCAACCAGCGGCGTTTAGATTTTAAGGATATTTTATGGTTTTGTGGCCCGATATCAGAGTTAACTAGATAAAAATAACAAATAATTTGAAAAATCACTAATGGTTTTTAAAAACGTAATTATCAGCCTTTAAAATTAAAATATTTATACGTAAAAAATTCAAAAACGTGTTTTGACATAAATGTTGGTTTCTGCTATAGTATTTATTGAAATCACATAAGTGCCATGTTGGCAATTTCATGAAATCCGACATTTGGTTTACCTGAGACGATAACTTTGAACAATAATTACTTTAAATTATATATCACAAGTTGAAATTAAAATATAGCTGAGCAGTATACAAAATTACCGAGGAAATATTATCATGACGTTCTGCTGACGTGGACAGTTATTTTTTGCTAGAGCCCGAATAACAATTTTTTTCCAGTCCTGAGATTTGCACGAAAAAAGATATAGGCCTACATTTAAAATTCACATAATTCCTTTTATTAGTTTCATAACAAATTTTCAACCATTCTCAAACTTTTCCAGCCTATTATTTCATGTCACGACAAAAAAATTAGTAATATGCAAAAAATGTAGACAATAATTTCCGATTCTTGAACATCCTTAAGGATAATTCAGCATGTGCACAAAAATGAGGCAGACAACGATATGGGAGAAAAGGTGTGTTGAATCGGGTTAGTCACCACACCTGCTTACCAGACGTAGCAACTAACGAGGTTAAAAAAACTAACGTGTCTGAACATACCAAAATATAGTACTAATTAAAGTTACGGTACCTACATAAGATTACCTCCGCGTGGCATGCATTGTAAATAGTATGGATAAATAAGAGCAACTCTGTAAAATATTTATTCCAGTTCGCTTAAGTAACTGCCNATCACAAGTTGAAATTAAAATATAGCTGAGCAGTATACAAAATTACCGAGGAAATATTATCATGACGTTCTGCTGACGTGGACAGTTATTTTTTGCTAGAGCCCGAATAACAATTTTTTTCCAGTCCTGAGATTTGCACGAAAAAAGATATAGGCCTACATTTAAAATTCACATAATTCCTTTTATTAGTTTCATAACAAATTTTCAACCATTCTCAAACTTTTCCAGCCTATTATTTCATGTCACGACAAAAAAATTAGTAATATGCAAAAAATGTAGACAATAATTTCCGATTCTTGAACATCCTTAAGGATAATTCAGCATGTGCACAAAAATGAGGCAGACAACGATATGGGAGAAAAGGTGTGTTGAATCAGGTTAGTCACCACACCTGCTTACCAGACGTAGCAACTAACGAGGTTAAAAAAACTAACGTGTCTAAACATACCAAAATATAGTACTAATTAAAGTTACGGTACCTACATAAGATTACCTCCGCGTGGCATGCATTGTAAANGAACATACCAAAATATAGTACTAATTAAAGTTACGGTACCTACATAAGATTACCTCCGCGTGGCATGCATTGTAAATAGTATGGATAAATAAGAGCAACTCTGTAAAATATTTATTCCAGTTCGCTTAAGTAACTGCCAGCGCATTTTCTACGCCCCGTTTGTGCGGGCCGTCTAGGACACCATTATTTATCATTCGCGCAAATTGTAGTAATCAGCGGTGACTGGTGGGGAGGATAAAGCTGTTTTCCACTTTACCAACATTTTCAAGGAAATATTAGTGTATTTTATTGTTGATAAAAATTAATTGCAATTTTAAGTTTTATTTTTCCACGGGCAATTGATTATTCCCTAAATATTCCATGTATCACAAACGTTTATCTATAAATATAAATTATATTTTACTTGTAATTAATGTGAATGAAACCAGCGAGGAAAAATGTGTGTTGGCACCGCCTAGTATGATATAGTTGTAATGGAAAATATCGTTATGCGTAGTGCGCACAAATACGGTCCGTTGTCCCTGTGCTGCATGCAATTTGTTATGCACGAGACGGAGAGATACCCTGGGAGTAGAACTTAATCAGGGATTCAGGAAAGTTGGATGTAACCGTGAATGGATTATAGGCGGTCCTCGAGGGAAGACGGCGGGCGAAAGTAGGATCGGCTCGTAGCCCCAGACGTCAAAGTGTTGGTCCGGGGAAGAGGGTTGCGGGGAGAGACTCAAGGTTACGTCAGCGAGGCGAAAGCCCGCCGGCCGCGAAGGGAAACAGGAGGGAGTTGTTTACCCGCGGTAGGAGCGCGCTTTTAGCGCGGTTACTTTGTCGCTGCTGGCCAGGCCGTAAAAATAAAATAAAAAGAAAGACAACTATGCACCGTCGACGCCACCTGCTGTCAGAGACATGGCCCCCGGGCCACCCTTCCTTCGCGCGACAACCGCCATGGGATGTGCAAGCAACTTGCAACTGTTTGCCTCGTCCTCAGGTTAAGGGGGATCGGTCCCCACTATACTGGATTTATTGAATTTTCTCCATAACGTGCATCACAGATTTTATATTTTATTTTGAGCTTCGGCAAGGCACATGTTCTAAAACCTGTATTGCTATACTACTGCTACCAGGGCCATCTCTGTAACCTCTTGCAAGAAAAAAATTACTTATTTCTTACCCGCAGTCACTAGTCAAAAATGAATAAAGGTGGTATAGTTGTAACAGTTTGATAAAGGTTTAGGAACTACTTACTATTTATGCAATGTAGTGCGAAAGCGTTCGTCAAAAATTCTTAAATNGAGCTTCGGCAAGGCACATGTTCTAAAACCTGTATTGCTATACTACTGCTACCAGGGCCATCTCTGTAACCTCTTGCAAGAAAAAAATTACTTATTTCTTACCCGCAGTCACTAGTCAAAAATGAATAAAGGTGGTATAGTTGTAACAGTTTGATAAAGGTTTAGGAACTACTTACTATTTATGCAATGTAGTGCGAAAGCGTTCGTCAAAAATTCTTAAATGGAATTTCTGCCTGAAATAATGAAAATTAAAGATGGCGGTAACTGATACCTCTTAAAACAGACACTTCGTGGTCTCTGATCTCCCCCCAACCCTCCTCCACGCAGGCAGCGTTGCCAAAATTACGGCAATTCTCGAGCACGCGCGCGAATCTGATTCGTTTCCTGGCGGGGTCGCACCCGGATTTTCGAATGTGGGAATCATGCTGGACGATGCCGCTGGTCGTAGGGTTTTCTCGGAGGTCTCCCGGTTTCTCCGCCATTGCATTCCGGCGCTCCATACTCACCTCGCTTCACCCTCATTGGCTCTCAGGACCTCGATGTTAAGAGCCGCTCAAATCTCTTCACCCACTCACTCACTCGCTCAATCGATAATATTGTTGTTAACCATTCATGTTGAATACTTGTAGCATATTCCACCAATTAGTTTAACCACAAGGAAGATTTTCATAATACTGGGCACTGGAACCTTGCTGCGTACAGCACTGGCCGTAAATATAGTTCATTTGCGTCTGCACGACTGAACGGATTTTCTGCATTACTAAGCAGACGACGGGTTCTCTCTTGCTAAGCGCTGTTCTGTAACGACACACAAATATAGTGTTTTACAATGGCATGTGGTTTTAATTTTTTCTTTAATATTTGAATTACGTATGAAATTTGGTTTTGCAAACTGGTCTATCGCATCAAGAATAAACACATGATTATTGATAGGAACATAAAAAAATTTTCATTTGAAATACGTTATGTTGTTTGTAATGTATGTACGAGATTTAAATAAATGCGTTAGTTGACAGCATCGCATACATTTTATACTAATATTTCCACAACATATTAGTTGTATGTGCAAAATCTTCCTTGTCTTGGAGAAATGGTGAAGGAAAGATGGGGTTAATTAGAGAAAACATGCTCGAAGAACGTTGAGTGAATAGTAAAATAACTACGCAAATTCCCACCTCTCCCTAAATATAATTTTTTCAACTTAATTTATTTTTGAATATGCAATTAAAAAAATTGTTGGCCATAGCACATGCGGCGTTTACGTTATCCTGCATTATGAACGAGGAACTCGCCTTTAAATAATTCACAACCTTTCACACTCAATAGCAATTGAATTTGCAGTGAAGGAAACATTTGTTTCAAAAATAAATAAATCTCCAGAAGAGGGAAATTGAGAAATTTGCATAGAGGTGTTGGCACGAGTTGTTGTTTAGGCAACACTAGCCACGACTGAGGAGGCCATGAATATTCCCAGCAATCCATCAGGCCTTGCCTGGCAGGACCGTGCAAGGAGAACGAGGAAGGCAGAGTTTCCAGAAAACCCAACATCACTTCTTGGATCAGGTGAACGTGGCCGTTGGACAAAAAAAAAACTCTCGCAAGCTGTGTCATTTATATCACTTCGCGCTTCATAGCAGTAATGGGCGCGTCACACCTTTACCTGCCACATTTATCAAGTTCTCCAGAGTAAAAAAAAAAAAAAAATAATTAAATGCAGATTGCGATAAGCGTTTAAAAATGTTTCCGTGGTCGTAGAACCAATTTAGTAAGTTTAAGTACTTAACTCAGTATAAAATAGAGTATATTGTGTACAGATTATAAGCAAAATGTAAGCAACTCGTGACCAAAAGTAATTATAAAGCGATTATATTTTGTCGAGTTCCATTTGAAAACAAATAAGCCTACTAGTAATTTTTTGTACTAAATTATACATAATTACGTAAGTATCTGTTTATATATACATATTAGCATTGCCTGTTACAGGTTAGTTATTTTTTAATAATTTATTGTCTGAGATTTCAATTATTTCCTTGAACTTAATAGTTTTCAGGTAAGCCACAAATATATATATATAACACAAAATGCCATCAACACTGATTCAATAGTGAGTCTCATTATATAGAAAAATTACAATAAAGCCTGTTATATTTAGTGTGTGTCTAGCTTAATAAAAGAAACATTTATAACGTTCGTTGTATTCCATATCCATTCATATAGTTACGCGGGGCCCCGCGTGGCGGGTCATTCCACGCGGTTGTTATAGAGCGTCTCACTCTTAGATTGCAGTTTGCGGTGGAATGGACATTCACTCTCTCTTTCCAATACATGATTTCTGTCGTTAACGCTGTCCTTGTTCCTGCATGCACTGTTGCCTGATAAGTTATATTTTTGCAGCCTCAAAAAATTATGCCATTTTCGTTGCGCGCGCGCCATGCAATCGAAATGATAGGGTTTCTCACAGGTTTCAGTTTCAAAGGAGCCGCTTAACTTTGCTTCACAGGTTTGGATTCTCTTAAATAGTTGTCAGGGCTGTAAACAGATAAACTTCTCTTAATCAGGCCATTGCGTTCGCCACCCATTTGTTACTCAGCCTGCCAGTTACGTCGCAAAGCTGGAGTAATCTGGCAACAGTGTGCGCCATTCACAATGTACTGCAATTTAAGAGTGAGGCGATCTATAGTTTGAGACCAGAGTATTTCACGGATTGAATTGGCAGCAAGCTCGGCTGGACAACTCTATATACACTCGAGACATTATCGTTTGCTTATTGGTTGCTCTGATAAAGTGAGGCCTGTGTACAGGACAGTTAAAAACTCACTCACACTACTGCTTCCTGCTTATCATTAGCTCACAGTTAAACGGGGCGTATATGAGGAACTATCGTCCAATCACAACAGTAGGAGAAAAGAACAAGTGTTTGGAGTCTACCTCGCCTCCGAATGCATCCGCCAAATACTCGTGGCTCTATCTATAAGGAGGTGAGTCACCACTACCTACCCGCCGTTACGTCCCGTGTCGGGCGGGATGACCTGGACTGACGTCACCGTACCCCTCCCCCTCACAACCTTCTTATAGATAAGTCGGCCGCTGCGGGCTTTTGAATGAAACTTCTGGTAATTCCTTCCTCGGCGCAACCCGAGGTGTAGTAGTTACCAGACTAGGTTCAATGGCACTATAAATACCACTTCAGCCGAATAATAAGCGCGCAACGATTTATTACTAATTTTCTCTAATAAAACCCCCCACCACTGATGTATTTAATGTTAATTTTTAGGTCAATAATAAATTAGCATATAATTTTAAAAGTGATATCCTCCAAGCACTCCAAGAAACTGCTCCATCATAAGATATATGACTGGACATAGCTGATGTTATTGGTGTACTTAAAGATGGCCACGCCTTCTAGCCCAACAACTGTTGGCACCACTGGTGAGAACTGTGTGGACAAGCCAAGTAAATACAAACGGCGAAATTAAACTGCAGCAGCCAATCAAATGCTATCTCTGCTAGCATATTGAAAGTAGGGATTTCGCTACAGAATTCCGTCAAACGTCGAAAGCAAAAAAAAAAGAAGAAGAAGAAGAAGTAGAAAGGGACGTAAAACAGTTGCTTACATCGCGAACTACGGACGAGCACGCCAGCAAAATNACATAAAAAAATTTTCATTTGAAATACGTTATGTTGTTTGTAATGTATGTACGAGATTTAAATAAATGCGTTAGTTGACAGCATCGCATACATTTTATACTAATATTTCCACAACATATTAGTTGTATGTGCAAAATCTTCCTTGTCTTGGAGAAATGGTGAAGGAAAGATGGGGTTAATTAGAGAAAACATGCTCGAAGAACGTTGAGTGAATAGTAAAATAACTACGCAAATTCCCACCTCTCCCTAAATATAATTTTTTCAACTTAATTTATTTTTGAATATGCAATNAGTAAAATAACTACGCAAATTCCCACCTCTCCCTAAATATAATTTTTTCAACTTAATTTATTTTTGAATATGCAATAAAAAAAATTGTTGGCCATAGCACATGCGGCGTTTACGTTATCCTGCATTATGAACGAGGAACTCGCCTTTAAATANTAAAAAAATTGTTGGCCATAGCACATGCGGCGTTTACGTTATCCTGCATTATGAACGAGGAACTCGCCTTTAAATAATTCACAACCTTTCACACTCAATAGCAATTGAATTTGCAGTGAAGGAAACATTTGTTTCAAAAATAAATAAATCTCCAGAAGAGGGAAATTGAGAAATTTGCATAGAGGTGTTGGCACGAGTTGTTGTTTAGGCAACACTAGCCACGACTGAGGAGGCCATGAATATTCCCAGCAATCCATCAGGCCTTGCCTGGCAGGACCGTGCAAGGAGAACGAGGAAGGCAGAGTTTCCAGAAAACCCAACATCACTTCTTGGATCAGGTGAACGTGGCCGTTGGACAAAAAAAAAACTCTCGCAAGCTGTGTCATTTATATCACTTCGCGCTTCATAGCAGTAATGGGCGCGTCACACCTTTACCTGCCACATTTATCAAGTTCTCCAGAGTAAAAAAAAAAAAAAAATTAAATGCAGATTGCGATAAGCGTTTAAAAATGTTTCCGTGGTCGTAGAACCAATTTAGTAAGTTTAAGTACTTAACTCAGTATAAAATAGAGTATATTGTGTACAGATTATAAGCAAAATGTAAGCAACTCGTGACCAAAAGTAATTATAAAGCGATNATAAAATAGAGTATATTGTGTACAGATTATAAGCAAAATGTAAGCAACTCGTGACCAAAAGTAATTATAAAGCGATCATATTTTGTCGAGTTCCATTTGAAAACAAATAGGCCTACTAGTAATTTTTTGTACTAAATTATACATAATTACGTAAGTATCGGTTTATATATACATATTAGCATTGCCTGTTACAGGTTAGTTATTTTTTAATAATTTATTGTCTGAGATTTTAATTATTTCCTTGAACTTAATAGTTTTCAGGTAAGCCACAAATATATATAACACAAGATGCCATCAACACTGATTCAATAGTGAGTCCCATTATATAGAAAAATTACAATAAAGCCTCTTATATTTAGAGTGTGTCTAGCTTAATAAAAGAAACATTTATAACGTTCGTTGTATTCCATATCCATTCATATAGTTACGCGTGGGCCCCGCGCGGCGGGTCATTCCACGCGGTTGTTATAGAGCGTCTCACTCTTAGATTGCAGTTTGCGGTGGAATGGACATTCTTTCCAATACGTGATTTCTGTCGTTAACGCTGTCCTTGTTCCTGCATGCACTGTTGCCTGATAAGTTATCTTTTTGCAGCCTCAAAAATTATGCCATTTTCGTTGCGCGCGCGCCATGCAATCGCAATGATAAGGTTTCTCACAGGTTTCAGTTTCAAAGGAGCCACTTAACTTTGCTTCGCAGGTTTGGATTCTCTTGAAGAGTTGTCAGGGACGTAAACAGATAAACTTATCTTAATCAGGCCATTGCGTTCGTCACCCATTTGTTACTCAGCCTGCCAGTTACATCGCAAAGCTGGAGTAATCTGGCAACAGTGTGCACCGTTCACAATGTACTGCAATTTAAGAGTGGGACGCTCTATAGTTTGAGACCCGAGTATTACGCTGAATGAATTGGCAGCAAGCTCGGCTGGACAGCTCTATATACACTCGAAACATTATCGTTTGCTTATAGGTTGCTGTGATCAAGTGAGGCCTCTGTACAGGACTGTTAAACACTCACTCACACTACTGCTTCCTGCCTATCATTAGCTCACAGTTAAACGAGGCGTGTATGAAGAACTATCGTACATCACCTCCGAATGAATCCGCGAAATACTCCTGGCTCTATCTTTAAGGAGGTGAGTCACCACTACCTACCCGCCGTTACGTCCCGTGTCGGGCGGGATGACCTGGACTGACGTCACCGTACCCCTCCCCCTCACAACCTTCTTATAGATAAGTCGGCCGCTGCGGGCTTTTGAATGAAACTTCTGGTAATTNTAGTAGTTACTGGGCTACGTTCAATGACACTATAAATACTACTTCAGCCGAAGAATAAGCGTGCAACGAATTATTACTATTTGTTCTCTAATAAAACCCCCACCACTGATGTATTTAATGTTATTTTTTGGGTCAATAATAAATTAGCATATCATTTTAAAAGTTTTATCATCCAAGCACTCCAAGAAACTGCTCCATCATAAGATATATGACTGGACATAGCTGATGTTATTGGCGTACTTAAAGATGGCCACGCCTTCTAGCCCAACAACTGTTGGCACCACTGGTGAGAACTGTGTGGACAAGCCAAGTAAATACAAACGGCGAAATTAAACTGCAGCAGCCAATCAAATGCTAGCTCTGCTAGCATGTTGAAAGTAGGGATTTCGCTACAGAATTCCATCAAACGTCGAAAGCAAAAAAAAAGAAGAAGAAGAAGTAGAAAGGGACGTAAAACAGTTGCTTACATCGCGAACTACGGACGAGCACGCCAGCAAAATGGCGCGACGGCTTTAAGTTCGGCAACGCCGACGCGTGGACCTGCACGCGAATGTGGGTCGGCACGAGGGTGGGACGAAGGTGCGCGAGAGTGTCGGGGATCCCGGCGCGACCTTCGACCCGCGGCGTTGACCTGGCCCACGGTGCCAGCTCGCGAATGCGAATGGCGTATTACCGCGCCGGACCGGTCCGACCACCGCGGCTGGACGTCTCNGTATTACCGCGCCGGACCGGTCAGACCACCGCGGCTGGACGTCTCGCGCAGGCGCTGCTGAGGCGAGAGGAAACCTGTCGCATCGGGCGCGGATTTCGAGGTCACAAAAAACAGCAGGCAGTGCGCCGATAACTCACGCACACGCACGCACACACACTTGGCCTCTTAACTGTGCTGCAAGTCCCGCGCAGAGTGCTGTAACTGCTGTAACACATGTAAAACGGTAATTTTTCCGTTTAAACACAGTTTTCTTTAGGTTTCAAATTTTAATTTTTCAATTTTTGTTATATGCAGTACAGGTAAAAATCGTTTCGGAGTTGTCAAATAATCGGAAATCGTTGCAGTTGGCATGAAATAAAAGCAACTACAAGTACGGAAAATTTAAAATCTGTCTTTTTTAAAAATACAACTTATTAAAAAGAAATTTAAGGTAAATATTTGTTTATCGTTAAGTTTTTTTAAATATTCGGATAATTGTGTTAACTTGTGGCGCAACATTTAATATTATAACATTTTTTTATGGATTGATTTCGACGTTCTGTTTTATCTTCCATCGCTGTCTATGGTGAATACACGATTACTGTAGTTCCATAAAGACAGAGCAATGAGACAGCAAAAATAACGACACAGTAACTTACCTCAGACCATAACATGTTCAACTTGAGTAGATTTGTTCCAAGCTTCAACCATTCCATCCAGATATTACTTGTTTTCCACAAAAGGTTTATGATCGTTTTAACCGTTCCATTTCACATGCATGGTACTAAATGAGAAAATCCATTTTTAAACAAAATTTTAATTCTCGCTCTATATTTTATCTTGATTACTTCTCGAGGTTATCTGGAAAACGGTGTAATCGCCAGACAACTAACCTATTTCTCGCCACAACGAACTGGGTTCGATTCTCGGGAAGGTCACCCACATTCTCGCACGATAAAAAAACGTGGCGGACGTTTCCGTTGGCTGGCGAATTTTTCTCGTGGTGCTCCCGTTTCCCCACCATCACATCCCTCGCTGCTCCATCTTCACTCGCTTGTGGGAGTACATTCTTGCGGCTCAGTAAGCCTCAGCGACGACTTGCCACCCATAGCTACTACTCGACAAAGCCAAGGAGGGGAGCAACCAGGGAGGGGTGTGAGACTGAAGAGCTAGTGTAGCTGTTAAGAGGGGGAGAGCGAAGGCGAGTAACGGTAGATTAAATACCACCATTAGCTGTCTGCGCATGCGCGTGTACCAGCAACCGGACACTTTATCTTATCCTGGAGTAGGAAGGGATTAACTAAGAGAAGAGGAACAGGAGGTAACGGCGTGACCTTGTGTAGTTCACATAATTTTCGTACGCACACTTGCCTTGGTCGAGTAGTAGTAGATATTATGGTTTGTCGCGGGAGAAGTCGACTGTTTCCTAGGGGCCGCGGCGGCTGAGCGGTTAGCCTGCTCGCCTTCCACCAAGGCGAACCGGGTTCAATCCCCAGTCACGTCACTCCCGGATTTTCGCATGTGGGAATCGTGCTGGACGGTGCCGCTGGTCGGAGGATTTTCTCGGGGATCTCCAGTTTCCCTCGCCCTTTCATTCTGGCGCTGCTCTATACTCACCTCAATCACTCTCATTGGCTCTCAAAACCTCGCTGTTAAGGGTCGCCCGTAATCACTTCACTCTTCACTGTTTCCTAGGTGTGAAACGCCGTTTTCCCATTTCACCGCGTCAATGAGAATACTGATATACGAATACTATACTTTTCCGATTTGTCTGCAAACGCAACGCGAAAAAAATACATCATCCAACAACAGAATACGTGAGTACACAGAGACGAAATGGCATGGATGGTTCCTTTGATGCAGGCTTCCTCATGCTCTGATTGGCTGCGCGAGGCTTTGGGAACGGGCTTTGTATCTGATTGTCTACTGCACGATGCGAAAGTTTCCCTACTCTCTGGACAGCCGGCTGGCAATTATAGGTTACCAGGCGCTGATTGGTGAAATACGTTCCTTTTTTTGGGCCAGTGACATCATTTTGCTGGTGTGTGCTGCTGGAGTTCGCGGTATTCTTGAGTACGCTATGCTCCAATTATGAAAATAGAAATACGCTACAGTTTTTGCGAAGATTTGTTGAAACGAACATTTTTTGCAGTTTTTTAGTATATCTACTTATACCTGGTAGCTGTGATGAAGCCACAGGGTTCTTAAGAATACAAAGGCGAAACAGATGGTTATCTCACGAAATCTAGACACACATGACGCCAACAAACTAGCATCACTGTCCAGTAACATGACGGAACGCCTTGAGCCAGTAGGCGCCTGGTATCCTACTTGCCAGGATGCATCCCACCCAACAGAAAATCTTTCGCCGCATGCAGGTAGTCAATCAGAGACAAGACCCGTTCCCAGAGCCTCGTGTAGCCAATCAGTGAGTGAATACACATACATTAAAGGAACGACGGGGCCGCGGTGGCTGAGCGGTTAGACTGGTCGCCTCCCACCAAGGAAAACCGGGTTCAATCCCCGGCCAAGTAACTCCCGGATTTTCGCAAGTGGGAATAGTGCCGGACGATGCCGCTGGTCGGCAGGTTTTCCTCGGGGATCTCCCGTTTCCCTCACCCTTGCATTCCGGCGCTACTTTCTCAAGACCTCGTTGTTAAGAGCTGCCCTAATCTCTAAACTCAACTACCCTACGGTGAAACCTAAGGCATGTCGTCCGTGGTGGTGAAGTGTATTGGAAATGTTTGCAATCTCCGTAAAGGAACGAAGATCTGTTCGGCCTGGCAGGGGGACCCATTCACGAAGAGTCTTTGTGGAAGTTGGAAAGGTCTCGACCCTATCTAGGTGGGCCACACAGGTAACTTCCTTGTGTGATGCTTTCGAGAGGTGAGATGATGTCTGCGCCCCCCGCTGCTACTGGAAGGAATGCATATCCTTCTATCTGATAGCATTCAACTGCGGCTTTGATGAAGTCCCTCTGGTAGAGGGTTAATACCTTGGAAGCTAATGCTCTGGACAGATTACTCCTGTTAAATCCTCCGGACTCTGAGGTTCAAGTAACAGAACTGTTCATTCAATGCAGCTGGCGATATAGCTGTTCCCTCCCCACTGGCGTTGACAATCTTAGGAGTTTACACTTTCAGATCAACATTCATTTATGGTTTAAGATGTTACAATCAAGAAATCTTTTGTTGCGTGTTGTATTTTAACATAACAGCTCTTGTATCGCTACCACAACCAATTAACTGTAGGTTTTGTGTTTGTCAGTAGTGATGTGAAATGTTCAAAACGTAGACCAAGAGAACAGTTTACGAATCAGCTAGCCCACAGGCAAGGTCACTGGGCATTGAGCATCGTGGTGTACAGCAACGGCCAAAAATAAACTTCGTCTGCATTATGTACCCAATTGTGCACGCTGGGTGTGAATGAGTTAAACGTAACCCAGCTCTTTCTCATACACCCGCATTCTCCAGAGCAGTAAAAATACATTTGAAGGGAATGTACAACAAAATCGGCTACACGAAGGATGTATAAATAACAATGGAACAATTTATACCTGTAAGAGGAAATGTTCTGAAGTTGGCAACTATCTTCGGTGAAAACCTCAAATACACGTTTCTTGTTGCAAGAAAGCTATACTTTCAAAAAGAATAACTGCAAAAAATTAATGAAATAATTAAGTATAACAACAATAGCAACACTTTTGTGATATTTCACTTTTAAAGTAAAATCTGCACAAAATAGTGAACACACAGGTTATATTTGTTCTTATGACTGACCTTTATTTAATGATAATATCTTCAATAAATTTAATTTGAAAGTGTGAAGCTAAATGTAGTTATTTATTGACAGATTCTAAACGAACTTGCAGAAAATTTCACACGAAGTTATTAAATCGAAATTTATATATCATTGGCATCAGGCTTTGAGGTTTGGAATTATTTATTCACGCAAAGTTACCAGGAGTTGTCGCACAAATTTAATGATTTAGAATACTTTCACAGAAAGCAGTTTTTTTAAATAAAGAAAGCCCATAAAAGAAATGATATTACAGAGTGACGTGAAGCTAATTCTCGTGGAACTGTTGAGACAATATGTTTTCGTCTCGTGTTCAAGAGCTCCAATTCCCTATAAAAAGGACGTCTCGTTACGTATTTTCGCCTGCCCGTCATTGAATTCAGCTGTGGACGTTTTTCCTACCTTTGGCGAATAGTTTGAAACAGCTCTGAAAGACCACGATGTATGCTGCCTCGTCTACGGTGAAAATTACGTAGCAGATTTGGCGCCCGGCGTAAAGTGGGCCTTCGAAGCAGCAGCGAGTCGACCAGCATAGTGGCCGCCTCGGCGTCAGAAATCCAACTACCGAGAGCGCTCGTGCTTCCAGCCCGGCCAGGCGATAGACTGACTTGCCTTACTACAATTGGCTACGCCTTGGTGACGTCAGCGGTGTTGCCAAGTGTTGCAGGTTGAAGAGAGAAAATGCTCACGACAGAAAATAAAAGACTGTCACCGTGTAGTTCTGAGAGCCCTCTATTTCAAAATTCATTTTTCCTATTTGTTGAAATTAAATGTACCGAAATAAATTCTGAATACCCCGTTGCCAAATATATTAAATGTGAAGTAAAGGTGAGGGGTGAGAAAAGGGTTTTTAAATAAATAGGCATGCATTCTTGGAGCTGGTGTGCTTGGTTCTCAGACTCTGGAGGTGCTCACAGTGGAGATAAGTATTTTAATATTTGGGGTCTTTTAAAATTAATCGGTAATGTAGAAAACATGTAGAACATTTTTAAGTGTTAGGCTTTGGCTGAAATATTTTTTAATGTTTTTAAATATAAGTTTTGTAAAAAAGAAAGATAACTTAAACCATATAAATTTTGGGGTTGACGCTTTGGAAATATGCCAAAGTAATGTAATGCTGTGAGATCGTCGAGATCATTATAAATATTTTTGTATCAATTTTGTTAGCTTTTCAGCAAAATATTATATTTATAAATGTCTCTTTTTCGTAAAAAATTATAAAACGCATTAAACACATTGTATATATGTAGTTATATGAAATATTCACGAAAAATATTTCAAGTTTTGTAATTATGAATTTTGTTTTAATTTACAATAAAAATTTTTTAGTCGCAACAACGCAACTTATAAAGTTTGAATGGTTTGATACAACATGTCAGGGCACCCTTGTGAGACGACACGATGCAGACCAACATATAATGATCTCCTTCGACAGGGGGTAGAGGGCGTGATACTTTTCGCGTCTCAGTGTCCATTATTCCATCATGGACGGCTTCACGCTTGGAATATTACGCATCTATATATTTTGAAGTTTTTGAATACTTTGAGTCATGCCAGCAAATAGTCCAACGAGAGTGCTCCAGGCAATACTATGACACCAATTATTCTCTCAAGTCGTAGGCGCCTGAGTAGGATCTGCATAGTTCTGCAGCGCCCCATTTTATAAATCACGCCTACGTATTTCAAACAAAAAATTATTGTTATTACCATTTACATTTCAAAGTAATTTTGTTAAAAATTTATGTTTTTCTCATACCATATATTGTGTTTTAAAAACGAGTTAGGCACAAGTTTTTCTCAGAATCGTGTGATATTTTCCTACACATAGGTGTATCCCCATCAGTGTTAAAAAGAAATCATAATGCTATATAAATTTTACGTACTACAATTTGCTAAATGCCGTTTTTTTTCTTTCAAAATTGGTAACCATTTAATCACTTATAACCCGAATAAAGAGCTAATAAGACTATCTGAAAATAAATTATAACGAAATATCAGAAAATCTTAACCAGATTATAGTTGGTTCATGAATATAAAATGCTACCGAAATCAATAAAGCTATTGGCGAGTTAATCCGAGTTTTAATCTTCAAATTTCTTAAGGTTTAATTGACTTTTTTCCTTTGGATATGGCTTAAAAATTGCGCGCTCTCCTAGATACTCTCTAACAACACCGATTTTAAAAACGTTAAATGATTTCGAATATAAGATATTTCGTCGTATAAAATGCAAAGGCCCATTACTTTAGACAACGAAACCCAGCTCACAGCTGTGCTGCGTTTAATTACTTGAAAAATAAAATGGGAAGAAACTGGTTTTAAAAGTCATGATAAATAATGCAAAAGCAAAAAACTGAAAATGATTAAAATCAGGTAAAATATTTCCTTAGTTGTAGGAAGAAAGAATCTGGCTTAACAACTATTAAATCTAATGTTATTAATCGTCATTTAAAGCAAACCGGTTTTTTTAAATCTGCCCTACTGTTCCACAAGAATGAAACACTGAACTGAAAATATATTAATATCAACAATTCCAACAAACAAGCATACTAAGCTTTACCTATTTTTAAAATGCCACATTGTATTTAAACAAAACATTTTTGTAGCAATCAGTTATTTATTTCCTGAATAGCAAATTAATTTTTTTAACAGCACTACTGTCCGAAACAGGGGATGGAAAAGTTTTAAATGACAGACTTTAGAGTCTCATCATTTTTGTTAGTCCGCCAAACTAGGTTTAAACCGGTGGCATTGTTCTGCGTATATAGTAAACAATGTAAAACAAAGTACTCAAAGTCAACGCTTTAAAAATAAAGTCCCAAAAAATCAACATTTTATAAAGTTTAATGTGTTTTTTATAGTACAACTTGTACAAAAATTTGGTAACAATACTTTGAAACGTGGCCTAAAAATCTTGTAGGAGATTCTTTATTTAAGTTTCCACATCTTCCTTAAAAATCACATGAATGTCAGTTAAATGCTCTTATGAGTTACTATCATCTTTCAGTTATGATTCCACTTGATATCAATAGTTCATAAAATATGGCATAACATTTTAAAATACTTTTATTGCCACTATTTAAAAATTAATGATATACTAAAATACCGTAAACTGAAATTATTTACTGTGGCAAAATCCAGCGGGCATCGGTTGCATTGCTCCTAAACTACGATACTGCTTTAAAGCTTAATTTCCAAGTGGCGCTATTTTTCAAGACTCACTTATATGGCCTACACAGCCAATGTACCATATTTTGTTCCGATTTGACGTATATTTTATTTCCTGAGATGTAACGTTTCACACAGAAATTCTGACTGGTATCAATGTTGGAAATAAGCATTCTATATATTTTAAATGCTAGAATTTCTACTGCTTTTGTTAGAGTAGTGTGGGTGTAATAAGTAGCCTCTTTGGCTATGCACTAGCATGCATACGTGCCATTCCGAGGCCTATGAGCTTAATACGATATGCGATCTGGTTGCAAGAGTAGTATCTCCCCCCCCCCCTTACCAATTACCCGAAGCGATTTTTGTTGCCATTACAAGTGAAAGTCGGTTAATTTTTTACTAGAAGTTCGCCATCTCCTCGATCGTTGTGTTAAGATCCTGGTTATCATCGGTGCAAGGACATAGAGATACATTATTACGAGCCGACAGGCAAATAAAACCCGCGACGAAAGAAGGGCCAGGACCATTTGCGACTTCGCAGAGAGTAAACTTAGTATCTAACTGATGTAGCCACCAACGAATGAAATTAAACCATGACGGAGGAATGCGAATACAGCAAGAGAGAGGAGAGAGAGAGCCGGCAATGAGACTCCACCGACAAAATTATGTAGTCCGTATTTGCAGAATTGCAATTTTCCAAACGCTACATCGCAGCCCACGCTACACTCGGATATTTTGCGATGTCACAAATTCAATTCTTCCTACTCTTTATGGATTGCCTCAATACAAAGTTGCAACGTTAGTCGTACGGAAGAAAATACCACGTATGTCACGCCACACTCGTATCTGGGCGGACAAGGTACGGCGGGGAGTCCTCTTGACATGCAAATTATATAATCGACTGCGTTTGTTCGTGTATTTGGGATATAAAAAATGGCTGGAAGATTGGCCAGGAAGGAGGGGAATGTACAAAACCGACTGGTCGGCGCCGAAAAAAAAAAAATTTGGCGAGCCAATTAAGCCGGTGGGGAGATGAGAAGGAGGGTGAGGAGGGAGAGTAGTGACATCACTGGCTTGAGGTCAGGGGAACTGGTCGGCCCAGCGGGGAGCAAGCAGTCGCGCGGCAATTTGCAACAGTGTGCGAGCATGTTGCGGCGTGGCGTGGGCGGCGCAGGCCCCGCCTTACGCATGCTCAGTTTACATCGCAACCACGGCCGTCTCGTCCGCTATACCGGTCCTTATGCTTCACGTCTCTCCCCTTCCCCTCAGGTATATATATCAACCTCCATTTACTGTCGCTGGTTCCTTGTCATTTCTGCACGCCTGAAATCACTCTTTGAAAGTAACCTCCGCCCACGACTAGAGACTTTTTTTAAACGTTAACACCAACTTGCAGTTTCAAGTAAATGAAGGCACTGTAAACTAAAATGTAAGGCTGTGACACAGAATAGAAATTACATTGTGGTTCATTTGCTGTGGCCGTACCCTACTTTGATTGGCTGCGCGAGGTTCTGGGAACGTAGCCGCGTGTCTGGTTGGCTACTGTTCGTTTAGAAAGAAAGGTTTCCTATTGGCTATGCTGCCGGCTGGCGAGTAGGTTAGGCGCTGTTTGGCGAACGGCGCTCCGATATGGTGCTGGCGAGTCATGCCATTTTGCTGGCGTGTGCAGCTAGAACTTGAAGAAATAAGCGGTTTTATGACATCTGTATTTTTAAGTACTTTGTTAGTGTGTCTGAAAGCAAATGTAATTAATTTTAAAATTGGTGGAAAATTGAATTTTTTTTTAATTTATTCTTTTTAACTTTGATGTTTGCGAATGTCTAAAAAAACTGAAAGTATTAATAAGTCAGTAAAGTGAAATAAATGTTTGGCATACTGAAATACAATAAATTAATATTTTATCTGCTGTAAACCAAAATCCAGAAAATTATTTTATAACCATAGGGCGGAAAACTTGAGTACCGTTTAGGTCTTACTTATATTTTTTACATTTATTTTGCTGTTATGTCCATTTACTATACACGTTTTCAACATGCTCAGACAGTTGCTACTTTCCTGCAAAAATTTATTATCTTATGCACTATTGGTACTGCAAACAAACAGTAGTCAAGATGATTGCAGGCTTCCGTGACCGTAGCCAGAAAAGTTATGTCTTGGTTTTAGAGGGTACGTTGATATTTCAACCCTGAAGACGCCTGTTGCAATGTATGGCGAAACGGCTAACTCTACCAACTCTACACGGATTATCCTCGAAAACAAGACAGTCTAATATTCAAACTATAACATTGGCTACCCGGTAGACTTTCGGGGGCACCAAACGCGCGAACTTTTCTACTCCACACCAGTCACGTAACGCTTAGAAAATGGGATCGCAAGACAAAACTTGCACGTGACTGCAGAGTAATTAAGAATACAGAGTTGACATAGACATTTATTCCGTGAACTTCATCCGCGCACGCCAGCAAAATGGCTTCACTGACCAGCAACTATGTCGGAACGCCGTACGCCAATCAGCGCCTGGTAACCTACTTGCCGGCCGACAGCCCATATAACATGAAACCTTTCCCAGCACGCGGTAGCCAGTCAGACATAAGGCGCGTCACCACAGTTTCGCGCAGCCAATCAGTAAATGGGTACGACCACATCGCAGGAACCGCCACATAATTTCATGTCTGTGTATTTATTTACTATGTGAAGTGACATTGACTAAATGTTTGTCTTGTAGTTTTTGTTGGTATTATTATACACAAAAAAAATTCGTGAGCTGTAGACTAGAGCCTAAATTCGTTTGTTTACCTGAATAGAAAGTGCCCACAGTTACCTTACTGCCAAAGCGGAATAAATAATTGAGGATTCAGTTTGTTGTAGGTCTATTTTAATCGATTTCGAGTACTTCAGAAAGTGATAAATAAGCGGGAAGGCAATTGCAAAATTTAGCACAAACCTACTGTCTTGCTCTAATATAAATTAGCATGCGCAAAGTGTTCAAGTTCCTAGGTACTGACAGTTGTTACACCATACCAGTTTAACCACAGAGCAGGGGTCAGTATAATAAAATTAGAATATTACACGATTTTAAACACTAACTCAATAGTAGTATGATTATGCCGAGTGCAACGCAATGCATTTCAAATGGGAACACTGAGACTCTTGAGGTTCACTTGATTCCGCTCGACTTGGACGAACTCGGCAGTCTTCGGCAGAACTGAGGCACCCTACTTCGGCTCGACTCAGATTAGCTGACTATACCCGAAGGTGCTCAACAGTTACGACCACTAACCTCATATGCATACCCATCCATTTATGTGAGCGGGTGGTCATATCAATTTTATAGGTTACATCAAATCGAAAATTTGCATTTATTATCCGATTTAAAAAAATCCTTTATTTTTACTTAACATTTTGTATATATATATATATATATATATATATATATATATATATATATATNATATATTTTTAACTCGTACGGGAATTGTACATAAGTTAATGCGCAACCCTGCAGATGTCCTCTCATTCAGTTACTCCATTCCCGGTGTCCTCTCAAGTACAATTCTTTCACAATGTCACAATTAGCAAATTATTCACTGCCTCGACTGTTATTAGCAATAAGTATGCTCAACTCGGATTTTGAAAATATATTTATGTTATGTATATGTACCAAACCATGGCCATCATATGAGTAGCGACCACGTGCGCAAGTCATGTTATAGTCCTGGCATGGATCAGCATCTACCAATATTTTATAGGCATAATTGGTTATGATTTATGAACAAATAGTGCTAAGCCCTTAAGATTTGGTGTCTACGAGGCCAGCTCGGGCGATAGACAGTCTGATCTTCCACATTCTTCTTGAACATCATTAGACCAATCTTTCAATCATTAAATCAACCTCTTCATTAATCTACAACTATTTTCATCAATATTTCAATCAATCTCCCAACATTTTCATGATTATTTCAATACCTCGTCCAATCATACGATCACTCATTCAATCTTTCGTCCAGTGTTCTATCATTTCCATCAATATTTTGATCAATATTTATATTAATTTTCCAATCATTTGATTACTCTTTATATATCAATCTTCCAGTCTTTCCATCAATCTTTCATTCATTCAGTAAACCTTTCCATAAATTTTCCAACCTTTCCATCAATCGTTCGATCACTCTCCCAATCTTTCGATCAATCTTTCAACCTTTCGTTCAGTCATTACATTAACATTTAAATATTTTTATAAATCCTTTAATGAATTTCGCAATAATCCATTAATATTTAAATTGTTTGTACAATATTTTGATTACTTTTTCAATGTCTTTTCATCATTCGATAAATTTTTCCATCAAAATTTTCTATCTTTCCCTTAATATACAAATATTTCGATCAATTCTTCTTCAAACTGCACATTCCCGGATACGAGTTCTGCAGGCTGGGAATGAAGATAACTAAGAGACTACCATGCAACGATACGGGCATCAACATGCTGGACGAAGCATGCAAGCAACAAGACATCGCTTACTCCCTGAACAAGGATCTACAAGCTCGGTGCAAGGCAGACAAGATATTTGCACAGAAGGCCGACGAGATAAGAAAATCCTAAGGAGCCAGGCTCGGAGAAAAATAGCAGCATGGATAATATACAAAAGATGTGTCGCGAGGAAGAAGAAATGGTGACTAAGGGTTCAGGTTGGACACTCGTTTCGGTTGACCATTTACATCTAAGGACAAATGTAAGCCATCCACTTGCAAAATAATATAAAATTCTCGTCTGGTATTCAAAAATCATCGCAAAGAACGGTTTGAATGAATGTACAATTTTGTAAATAATACATACATATATATTGTAATGTTGTGATTATTTTATAAAAGATCGACCTTAAAAAATAGTAGAGGTTAATTATACTCTAGGTTTGGAAGAGTCTCTCGTCGACAAAAAAAGTTTGGAAATGGATGACATGGGAGCTCTCTGGTAATGGATGCTAAAAAAAAAAATAATAACTAGCAGAATCTGTAGTGTCCAATACTGGCAAAATATATGTTAAAGTAGTAATTTAGTGGCCATTGGGTATAAACCATTGATTGGTATGGGTGGATGGATAATTTATGTTATGTATGTCCAATGATTAATTTGTGAATAGGAGGGGGTGGAGGGGTGATGTGAGGTAAATGTTATATGTTCCTCGATTTTTAGAATTTTGAGGGCCTGGTTGGGAGGGGTGTGGGAATAGTGAGGGGGTGAGGGGCGATGATGGTTGTCGAAGAGAGTGAGAAGAAGGGAGGTGGCGTGTGGGTGGGTGAGC
>NQII01004772.1:49968-82527 GCA_002778355.1 Clitarchus hookeri | reverse complement strand
ATGGTGGTGTGGTGGAGAAGGTGGATTGGTTAGGGGAGGGGACGTGGTAGGTGCAGTATTTTGCTCGGGGAAGGGGGCCAGGTCCGCTGATCCTCACTGGCCCGCTTGAATCTGAGGATTAAGTAGCTAATTCCGCTAGAAGCCTCTAATCCTCTTGCTCGATTTTGGCTCTTGCTTCGGGTCCGCTTTCCTCATTTTTCCATTTGTTTTGGAAAATTTTTGGTGAAAAAGTGATTTTAACTCCAACCTGTGATGCCAGATGTCATGCACTAAAACCGACATATGTACACTACTGATAACCAATTTTTATTTCGGAACTGTGTAAATATAAGCATAACTCTCTGTCACATAGTAGGTAATATACAGAGACGAAATGGCGTAGCGGTTCCGTTGATGCGGGCGTGCCCATTCTTTGATTGGCTGCTTGATATTCTGTGAGCCGGCCTTGTGTGTGATTGGCTACTGCATGCTGCGAATGATTACCCATTGGCTAAGCTGTCGGCGGACGAGTAGGCTACCAGGTGATGATTCGCGAACGGCGTTCCAACATTTTGCTGGCTGGTGACGCTATTTTGGTGGCGCGTGTGGCTGGAATTCCCGGAATAAGCGGCAGTTTCGCCTCTGCATTATTGAGTACTATGTGGTTATGTCATACGTCGGATCCAATAGAAATGTGTCTATTTGACGTTATTTGCAACAGCTGTTTATAAAAGCGCGGAGTACAGTTTAGACAATTAATGATTACCAAAACTGGAAAATCGTGAAAATATTTTTGAGGCAACACATTTTCAAAAACATTTCAGCATCCTGGCACTTTTATGCTTGTGTGGTGAATTTTTTACTCGGCTCGGAACTTTGCGGACCAGTCATAAAGATTCACTTCTTGGAGTGTCAGAATTTTCATCGACCTAGAAAAATTGTTCAGTAGCTTCATACGCACACGGCAACCAGTAAGAAAAAATAATTTCATGACATGTGCACGGTACGTTGAAACCTAAGACAGTAATCCTTCCCCGCGATACCCCGTCATTTACATAAATTATTTATTCGAGCACGTTGTTGTGGTGTGATCAGGCCTTAGCTGAACGGCTTGCCTGATCACACCTTCAAACATTAAACCTGGAAACGAGCGGGATTGCAACGCCACCATTTGGTCGTCGATCCTTACGAAAGAAGAGAGTTGCAGAAATCCCCTCCACCGGTCACTGAGCGGGGCCGCAGAACCACGCGCTTGATACAGGCCGGCGTAGCACCCGGAGCGTCGTCTCGTCTTTAGTCCTTTGGGCGACCCGACCAGCGAAGCAGACCAGGAAGGCGGGTGTGTCCGGCCGCCGTTAACCGTCTCATAGAATCGGCCTCCGGCTGCAACAAGGTGATGACTTCCCAGTTAGGTTTAATTAAAATGGCGTGAATCATAATGTAATTAAATAATCATCTTGGTATTCAATTTAAAGCTCCCCCGATCAATAGCCATTTAAATAGCAACTGTATAATCTTCATGTAATAAAACCTCATCAGATACTGTTGTGCTCTACCGAATCATGAGTCATTATTGAACTACGCCCTTAAATACTTTCAAGTACGAGCTAGCTGAAAAGTTAGTTCGTAACAACGTGAGGGATGTAATGAAGATCATTAAATCAGCTTCCAGTGTAACGTCCGTATCTAGGACACTGCGACTGGACGGGTTAATCTGAAATTAAAATGACGTACCGTACATCAAACTATACATTTCAGAGTAAAAACGAGGATCTTTTAGAAAAAAAAAACACTGGTCGAAATGCAAGATGATTCATTTTACTACACAAACATACTGCCTTCCCGAGCATTTAGAGGGCGTGCGACAAACAATAAATGCGCTAAACACGATAATCAAAGTTTGTAGGTTTTGGGGGCAAGTAAATATATATATATATATATATATATATATATAAACACACACAAACATATATTAACAAAAAAAGATGCAATCCTACATTACGGTTATTGTCAACTTTCTGAGGAAAAAATTGCCAGAATGTTGTATTCCTTTAGCACAATAATATTTTGTGCCGAATATAAACGTACGCCTACAAACTCTCGACGTTAGAAGAAATAACTCATTATAAATCCATTACCGTGGCATTTTTTTCTCACGAAGTTGGCATAACTGTAGGATTACATTTTTTTTTAAATATTGCCCTGTAAAAACCCGCTGACTTCGATTACAGTGTGTATCGTAAATTTTCGTCCCATGCCCTCTCAAGGCTGCATTCCACTACGACCGCAGTGGTGTAATGGTCAAATCGTTCACCTGCCACCACGGCGAATCAGGATCGATTCCCGACGGGATCAAACTCGGCTTTACGCTCTTGGTAAACGTAGTAGATTACCTTTAAACGATTGGGTTTCTTATGTGTACTCCCGTTTCCTCTACCACTGCATTCCATCGCTGCACCATGCTAAACATACTTCACCCTCATCGGCACTAAATAAATCAGTGTGAATACTTGAAACAAACCTCCCACGGGTGCAGTGTCCATCGGTTGGAGGGCTGCGCACCGAGAAATTCATGAATTTGGCTGGTAAGTGGCAATAAAATAAAAATAAGGATAACCATATAGGTTTCTTATTACGGTGTAAATAACATGGAAAAATAATTTTCTATTTTTATCTCTTTCCGTCACAAATAAATATATTATTCTTTAAGGGTCGTAGCGAAAAATAATTTTGTTTGCAACAGTGCAAATATCAATAAACTGCACAGTGATATGTCGGAAGCAATAAAAATGTTAATCAGTATCAGCAACGAATGATGTCTCCCACCTCGTGAGAGAAGAGATTTGGGCGGCTTTGAACAGCGAGGTCTTGAGAGCAGATGAGGGTATTTGAGGTGAGTATGAAGCAGCGTTGGAATTAAAGGGCGAGGAAAACGGGAGATCCACGAGAAAACCCGCCGACCAGTGGCTTCGTCCGGCACGAATCCCACATGCGGAAATTCGGGAGTGACCCGGCCGGGGATTGAACCCGGTTCTCCTTGATGGGAGGCGAGTAGGCTAACCGCTCATACCCCCCTGCCCGGCCAAGTGGGAAACTTCTCCTAATTGGAGGCAGTTATTTTGCTGCGTGCAGTACAGATCACAAAATCCACATCTTGTGCAAAGTCCTACTGGGACACTGAAACTGAAAGGGAGCATTCAGAACATCTCGCGCTGCGGTCAACTTTCCCACTGGGAACAACCTCTTCTCTCACCACCCAGATTGCCGACCTTACCCTCAGCAGCCTGGCCATGTAACTCAACTATATTTTCAAGGGCGATTGCACGAGGCACGATCTACGACCAGAACTGGTTGTGCTGGATGGCTAGTTCCGCGCTCGCCGCACATTAATCTTCACGCACAAGCAAACACGGCTATCTCGCACGGCCTTTAGTATCTCACAATAAAGCGCGTAATTTTTCCTTAGTGTCGGATTCATCCTTCGTGCCGTCCGCCTACCCGGCGCTTCTTCTGCGTTGGCCCACTCGTAAAGAAAAAAAAAAAAACGCTCGACATTTTCGCAATCCTTTTCCTCTCGCAGATTTGTAAATGTCACACACTTGCAAAAAGATTGTACGCGACAATTTACATATTGACGATATTATTTTGCAGATTGGTAAAACATTAAAAATAAAGCATTCACAAATTCTGAATGTTTATTTTATTAGTACAACAGCTGCTGCGGTAGCCCAGCCTCCCACCACGGAGATATGGGTTCGATTCCTGGCGAGAACACCCCCGAATTTCAACAAATAGGAACCATGGTGGACGTTTCTGATTGCCGCCGGAAACTACCGTCTCCGCTGCTGCCAGTGGTTCGTCTTCGAGTCTCATTCCACGCCACCTGGCGCCATTATCTCCTATAGGGGAAGCGAATCCTCACCGAAGACACTCGAAGTCTAGGTTGTATGGTCTTGCAACGTCGCCATCCAAAGAAAAACTGTTGCATGCCGAAACAAAATATTTACTGTCTGCACATCGCGTTAAGTATAATGAACCATTATGTAGGTCTTCTATTTAGATANTGCCGAAACAAAATATTTACTGTCTGCACATCGCGTTAAGTATAATGAACCATTATGTAGGTCTTCTATTTAGATAGTGTATAATCTTATGGTTTCCGTCGGTCGCACATCCATTAGTTCGTGCCACGTGTAATTTTCTGAATATTCGCATGTAACTGTTTGTGCAGTAGTGTTTCACGACCACGTTTATTATTTATATTTTCAAAATTATTTTGTGAAATTAAATAACTGCGAACGAAACAACGCAATCACTAATATTGCCCAGCAAAGGAAGGAATTTTCTTAACTAAAAATAATATACAGGTGGTCGACGTCATGCGCCAACACGTAGTGAAAATTTNTTAACTAAAAATAATATACAGGTGGTCGACGTCATGCGCCAACACGTAGTGAAAATTTGTAGTTTCTGTTTTCTAACGTTGGCAGTATAGTGAAACGTAGTCACGCAAACAAATGAATGAGATAAGGTTTTCTGTTTGTGCTGTTGAATTAGAACTGTTTTCCTGTACGCACGTTGCGCGTCATCATTGAGGGACAACAGGAGTACACGTGCCACGAGTGAAGAACCTGCCACTCGGTGGGCGCACCACAGTAAGACATCTACACTCTAAAATACATCTACACTCTAAAAGACATCTAGTACTTTTACAAGAAAAATCTTTGGAAACCCAGTTGCCAGGAAAATCTTTTGTAAAACTACAAACAGATTTCTTGTAAAATCTGCAAAACATATATTTGTAATATTACAATTGATAGCCTTGTATTACAACTTACATTATTGAGAAGTACATATAAAATAATTTTTTCTTCTAGCAAACAGTTGTGATGAATTAATAACTAAAAAATATTTTAAAGTATAATTTTTGAAAAAGAAAATACTTCGCCATCACGGGGAGTAGAAACCCACACCCCTTGTAATATTAGTCTGCAACCTTAACCACAAGACCAACTTGAATTACGAACTTAAAACGTATCTTTATTATAAATCTATATCCAAGTACTTATAAAATATTAAGGAAGTTACTTGATTAAAAATAATANTAAAACGTATCTTTATTATAAATCTATATCCAAGTACTTATAAAATATTAAGGAAGTTACTTGATTAAAAATAATATATGTATTTCATTTTAAAGAGTTATGTGTAACACGGTCACGTTTTATTGAAATTGTCGTTTTTTATTATTGATTGTTTCGAGTGTTTTACGTTATGTAAACTTGCAATACATTTCTAATACATATAAACATTTATTTTTTCACCCAACTACACTTTAAATCACCCATGATTTTGAGACTCTGCCATTTTGCTGAAACTCGGGGAAACGGGTCTGTATAGTACAAACATTTCTCGAGGTCTATTACAAACACGACCCTTGTAGTTTTACAAGATAAACCTTTGTACTGCTACAAGCATTTGTAAAATTGCAAATAATTTCTCAGTAAAAATTACAATTTTTTTACAGTGTAGTTTTAAAAGTACGTAAACCATGTTTAAGCGAAAGTTTTGTACTTTGCAACCAAGAAAATTAGAGGAAGTCGCACACAACGCAACCACCTAATAGATAAGTACACGTATACGAAATGGCGTGGCGATTCCTTTGATGTCGGTACTCCAGCTCTCTGATTGCCAACGCTATGATGTGGTAACGGGCCTTGTGTCTGACTTGCCATCGCATACTCCAGAAGTTTCGCTATTGGCTGGGTCTGCCGGCTGGCAAGTAGGCTGCCAGGCGCTGATTGGTGAACGGCATTCCGAAATTTCGCTGGGCAGTGATGCCTAGGGCCACCTGTTTTTTGCGAAAAGATTTACGAGAAATTAATAATTTGCAACTTTTTTAATGTATGAAATTCAAGGCAATAAAGTGAATACTAACTTGTACCACTAACACTTGTGTAAGTAACAAAAAAATAACTCACGAAGTTTAACAGCGTTTTATATTTTTATATTTTATATTAAGCAACCCGAGTTGAACACATTCGGTAAAAGGGTGTTGAAGTGAACGAGAGTTCGATGGCGCCCAACAGCTGAGGTCTGCAGTGCTGTTAGGGGTGAAACGCGGGAAAGATGGAGGAGCGGCAGGTCGCAGTGTTGGAGGAGACGTGCCAACGGCAATGTCTGCCACGTTTTCCCACGTAAGAAACTGCGGGTTCGGACTTGTTCGTCGTGACGGGAGGGGAATGGCCTGGCCGCCACGGCGCTAAGAAACGTGCAGAGCGCGGGGACATCCTGAGTGGCTGCGACAAGCTGGGTGTCAGGTGGGTGCACTGCACTGTACCTCCTGCCGCCTCGAGGCGAGAAGGTTAGCTCGCACTCGGCACTGCTAGGCTGTCGGAATATCAACACGGTTTTTCGCCTCTTCGCAAACTGTTGGACGGGGCCTGCGCGTGGCACGAAATCCACGAGCCACGGAACCATAATATTTGGACGCACGGTGTGGACACGAAGAAGGGGAAGGACCCCGTAACACGTGTAGATCGCGGCATGGCTGCACAGAGTACTTGACAATACAGAGGCGAAACAGCCACTTATACCGCGAACTCCAGCTTACACACGCCAGCAAAATGGCGTCACTCGTCAGCAACATGCCGGAACGCCGTGCGCCAATCAGAGCCTGATAACTTTCTCGCCAGTCGGCAGCCCAGCCAATAGTAGCTAATCAGACACAAGGCCCGTTCCCAAAGCCTCGCGCGGCCAATCAGAGAACCAGTACGCGCACATCAAAAGAACCGCCACGCCAATACGTCTCCGTGTACTTACACTGTGATGGAATGTGAGTGAAGAGTGAAGAGATTTGGGCAGCTCTTAACAGCGAGATCTTGAGAGCCGATGAGGGTGAAGTGAGGTGAGTATGGAACAGCGCTGGAATTATAGGGCATGGGAAACGGGATATCGTCAAGAAAACCTGCCGACCAGCGGCATCGTCCGGCATGATTCCCACTTGCGAAAATCTGGAGTGAACCTCTGTAATGGAAGTTCCCGCTTATTTTCTCGGGAAACCCGCGAATTTCGGCGCTGCTCCAACTCCCCCTCACATCAGCGCTATCAGCGCTGAAAATCTCTGCTACAGGCAAGATATTTGACGTAAATACGTCTTTAAAATCACATCGACACACAGGGTACCAGGACGGAAACGGCGATGTAACGTTTTCAGGGTGATCCATTCCGACACTATAACTTCGTGACTAATCACACGATTTAATGTGATCTCGCTCGGTCAGGTATACGACTACGACGCGAGAATGGCATTGAAAGGGTGCAGGGCGGTGGAGGGGGGATGTCACTGGCGGTTATTTTAGGTGCGATAATTTTTGGTGCCAAACGAAAGATATTGTTTAAATCTGTCGGTTTAAGCAATAAAGCAGAGTGTCCATTTCGTCGCATTCATTACATTCCCATTTCCCAAAGAAAATAATATTGTTAACGCAGAGAAAACCCATGGCAGTGTCCCCGACGCAGCCACACCCCAATTGTTTTCGTAATTTGATTTCAAAATGTCTTAACTAACGGTGTGAGTCAGTTTATAATCACGAGGCAGAAACCAACGAAAACAGGTAAAAGTGAGATACCAATATACAGTGGCCAGTAGATTCGAAATTAAATCGCTAACAGTCTGTAAAAATTATACACAGAAATGTCGTCATTAACTCGCGGTTGCACCTCAACGGGAATTATTTTGAAGACATCTTGGTTACTAGCGGGGAGAGATAAGCAACGCATTTCTATGCGTGACTGGTTTTTTAAGACAGTCTTCAGGATTGTAATTTCAAATGTTGAGTACGGAGCTTAAATATTTTTTTTTGTGTCTTTGATGTGGTTTTTTAAAATTTAAGCTAGTATTTATGTGAGTCGTTCTGGAAGTGACTATAACTTACCTACCAAAGACCGCGACCCACAAAAAACTTTTGTGAGCTTCACTAACCAATTTTGGTCTTGCTCCGAGAATCGCGAGATTATTGCCTACCAACACACTGCATTCACTGGTGAACACTAAAGTCCGTGTGTGGTTTTCACTAACTAATGAAATGGGGAAAAAAAATTATGTCCTATTTTGACAAAATATTTTTATAGCTACCACCAAAGTTTGATAACCATAAAACGTTTTTTTTTGTGAAATAAAACTGGGAATACATCATCAAACAGGCGGTTCGCAGTTTTAAATCAACCTTTGAAAATTGTAACTGTCCTTAGGCACTTATATTTTAAAAGACACAGCACCTAGTAAAGTTGGTAACGACGGAAGAAAATAGTTCCGTGTATTAACCTCGAATTAAAAGAGTTAGGCAAATATTTGTACACACTGAAATTATATCTTTTATTTCCTTGTTTTCAGGTGCATATAAGTATAAGAATAAGTAAATTTGTGAAATATTTACATTAATTATAATTTCACAGTATTATTTGACTGGTGCATGAGTAAAATGATTAGACCCATTGCAATGTAAATTTTACACATGGCGGAAGAATACACAATGTGAATACTAGTAGATCATAAGCAGGGCTTTCAAAAGTGCTCAGTTTACCGTGAAGAGCCTATAGATATGTTGGCATACAATATTTTAGCTTGGAAATCGACAGATCGTCGGTAGCTGAAAGGAATTAGATTAAACCGAGCAACTTAAAACATCATATTAACATTAGATATATTTTTCATTACATGTAGCACACACTTTATTAGAGTATATATTTTTTCTTAAAACGTCANATATTAACATTAGATATATTTTTCATTACATGTAGCACACACTTTATTAGAGTATATATTTTTTCTTAAAACGTCATACATGAATACAGCATAGCAGTAGAGTGTCACATAAACGCAATAGTTCAGATGATTTCACGCAGAGTTCTGGGCGGTGAATACGAGCACAACTCACTGCACTATTCCGAGCGAAGTGTAAGGGTTAACTTCGTTGGTCAACGAGTGCCTTAAAAAGTCCAAATACGGAGTACCGTACGCTACAATAACGATCCGATCTAATGGTTTCTCTTCGGCTGTTGACGTAATCGCTTTCAGTGTGATTACACAGATCTCAAGTATGCTGCCTTACTCTCGGATATACGCACATTTAAGAATGTTAGTTTATTCTGACTAGGATTAAAGTTTATTTAGTATTGAAAAACTTTTCACATATTCCATTATTTTCATACAAATTGATGCATACGGGTTTTGGTTTACTTTACTTCGTATTTGCCATCTTGACTATGTACATCGTTAAAATACGCGAAACTCAACCGAAAGAAACGTGACGTCATTACAATTCGACGAGACTGCGTAAGTGATGAACACGTATTGCAGAAAGAACCGCAATCACAACATTCGATTAGTGTGCAACCATAAATCGTTCGTCATCGCAGCACTTTACCGCATTTTCTCGGTAAATTCTGTTTCGAACAGGGTGACTTAGTGGCGTTATCATGTAAAATCTGGCTGTAGGAACTACGAAGGCAGTGAACGCGGCTAGCAAATATTGCTGACGTTATTTGCCAAGCAGGCGAGCCATAAACCGCGGCTTGCATCGTCGTTGTCGCAGAGTTCAGCGAGAGAGACAATCCAATTTCGCGGAGTGAAATAAATAACGTCCGGCGTGCCGCTATGACATTAACGAGCCCGCGCGAGACGGCCGCGAGTGTTATTTAATGCCGACACGCGCGAAGTGCCTGCCTGCTGTGAGTCAGTCGCTATTTTCGTGAGGTGATACTCACTCATTGTCTTCAGGAGCGTCGACCAGCGCGCCTAACCAGAGTTCTTTTCGGCACGTCGTACGTCTTCATTGAAGTGGTCAGGCATTCCGGCAGACCTTCGCCCTCTGCGCTGGGATTCCTCTCTCCCGGCTGCGGCCTCAATTGGCGGCACATCCTCGTGGCTAAGGGAGAAGGGGGAGGCTCACCGAGCTCAGGAGGTTCCCAACGACGGTCCAAGCGAGAGACTGTCGCTACACTCAGAGGTGGCCAGGGTCGCTGGCCTATGCATGACCTGCCCTCACTCTGCAGCCAGCACAAAGTACCACAAGAATTATCCTCGGCGCAGGGGATGAGCCAGCAGTCAATGGTTCTATTTCTGAAGTAGGTCGCCGGCGGCAGAGCGCGAATATCTTTGACGCGGAAGCTGCTGACATCACCAGTCTTGTATGTGTGCATGTCTGACGATCACGTGATTCTGATGGGTGACTCGAGAGTTAGTTTCCTCGACGCTGGGAATTGCATGAACCACCCTCACCCCACCCTGTGTGTGAGAGAGGGGTTTCATGTCTGTATTATCGCATCACAGATTACTGAAGTGGAGTGTAGAGATTTGGGCGTATCTTAACATCGAGGTCTTAAGAGCCGATGAATGCGAAGTGATGTGAGTATGGAGCAGCGCCGGAATGCAAGGGCGGGAGAAACGGGAAATCTCCGAGAAAATCCACCGACCAGCGGCATTGTCCGGCACGATTCCCACATGAGAAAATCCGGAAGCAACTCCGCAGGGAATCGAACCCGGTTCGCCTAGGTGGGAGGAGAGTAGTCTAACCACTATACTTCCACGGCACCACAGAGTAAAAAAGAATGCAAAGTTAGAACGCCCGCTTATACCGTGAACTCCAGCCGCACACGCCAGCGAAGTGACGTCACTGACCAGCAACGTGTTGGAACGCCGTTGGCCAATCAGCGACTGGTAACGTACTCGCCAGCCGGTAACCTAGTCAATAGGGGATCTTTCACAGCACTCACTAGCCAATCAGACACAAAACCCGTTCTCAGAACCTTGCGCAGCCAATCTGCGAATGGGTACGCTCTCATCAAATGCACCGCCAAGTAAGTTCACCTATATGTGCTTATCGACTGTGTAATGTGGCTGAAACATGCTCTGCCGACGCAGTATTTGAAATGTCAACTTTTCTTCTACAAATTAGTTACATTGTAGGAAGAAAATGGAAGGTTTTATATACATATATTTGCAGCCTACATACAGAAACCGACAAAATCTTCCAACTAGTAATAGCAAAAGCCCAAAGGAAACAAAGAATTTGCAAGTAATTATATACATGTTAGAACAGTATCTCATGGTCCTTAGTTAGAGACGATGGTTATTCGCAGGCAAAATTGACTATATCATAGCATCCAACGCAATGTGCACACGTCAGAAATCTTTCGTTCTCTGTTGGTTGTCGCGTGTGTGTATGAAGCTGCTTTCCTATGTGGTACTACAGTCATCGAGTCATCGATCAAAAAGAAGCCATATATACGATGCAATGATAATGCAATGAATAGTGAATCGGAGACAAGTATTGCTGCTTGTGTTGAAGGTCTTTGTAGTGACCTCGCGATTTGTGCAGCCCTTCGTAGAGCGCTATTGCCTACCACCCTATGTGAATTTCTCAACCTTTGACGAGATACCCTAAAATAATAATTGAATACCTGCAGAATCAAATATAATGTAATTTTAACTCTGTTCAAAGAAGATTAATTAAAATTATTATTTTTTTTGCTGATTATGTATATTTTATTATGTGTACAATGAATTTTGTGTAAAAAAATGCGTTTTATTTATTTTCAAGCTCCCTCCGCTTTATATAAAAATTATTATAAATAAAAATACTTATAGTAAAAATATAACAGAAAAATTAAATATTACACTTTAAGTACTTTGCAGTAATGATCAATGTCACCATTCGGTACAAACCGATAGCAGGCAGCATAATCGAGAAATTAACGTCACGTATGTGTTGAAAATAGAATACAACATGGAGGGCGCCATCAGCGCAACCTATACTTTAAAACATAAACAAATATGGTAATGTAAAAGTAAACACATGAAATCTAAGATGGCGTCATTCAGAAATATATAAACAAATGACAAACGAAAAAACCAAGATGGCTGCACACGTTAGAAAGAGTATGGGNGGCGTCATTCAGAAATATATAAACAAATGACAAACGAAAAAACCAAGATGGCTGCACACGTTAGAAAGAGTATGGGTGAGGGGTGGTGGGGGTGGGGAGAACTCCGGAAATGTAAGTTTTTTAAATATATTTTTAAATAATAATTTTTAAGTNGGCGTCATTCAGAAATATATAAACAAATGACAAACGAAAAAACCAAGATGGCTGCACACGTTAGAAAGAGTATGGGCGAGGGGTGGTGGGGGTGGGGAGAACTCCGGAAATGTAAGTTTTTAAAATATATTTTAAAATAATAATTTTTAAGTNTGAGGGGTGGTGGGGGTGGGGAGAACTCCGGAAATGTAAGTTTTTTAAATATATTTTTAAATAATAATTTTTAAGTAATATATTTTAAATATTTTTTATAATTTTTTTTAGATACTTTTGGATTTTTTTAAAGATTTTTTTTTTGGGTTTTCAAGTTTAAAAGTCACCGGAGTCAAGATCAAAGTCAAGGTCACTCAACACCTAACATGGTGGACAAGATGGCCGCCGGGGAACCGGAATAACAGCACGAATAGCTCCGATCTCCGGTCCCCTGTCCCCTTGGCGCCAACTTCCCCAAATCCTACTACTCTCCTACTTAGGAACACCCGCTTTGCGCGAAAAGATTCCAAAACTACTTGTACACCAAAACAGTTTAGCTCACGTCTATTTTCGTGATTGGATGTCTTTAACCGTCACGCATTGTAGGTGTCTGTCCGCAAATCACGGAAGTTCAGTGCCAGAGTTACTTGATTACGATTGGTCCAGTCAGAAGGATAGGCATTCCCACAAAGACACGAGGCCAATAGCCAAAATAAATCCGCAAATGTACGTGTAAGATATTGAGTTCTCTAGTCTGCAAGTAAATATTTTTCGCGGTAAAACAGGTCACACTACTGAAACTTGTAAAGTTCCAAGCAAAAATGTGGTTCTTTGAAAAGCGTAAGCATAAAGTAAATAAGAATACGGAGGTGAGACAGCCGCTTCTTCCGCGAGCTCCAGCCGCACACGCCACAAAAATGTTGGAACACCGTTCGCCAATCAGCGCCTGGTAACGAGCCAGTAGCCCATCAAACAGGGTATATTTCGCAGCGCAAGGTAGCCAATCAGACACAAGGACCGTTCCTAGATCCTTGCACAACCAATCAGAGAACGGGTACGCTTACATCAAAAGGAACAGCCACATCAGTTCGTCCTGCGTACTTATCTACTTTGTGGCGTAGGTTTATATANAAAAGGAACAGCCACATCAGTTCGTCCTGCGTACTTATCTACTTTGTGGCGTAGGTTTATATATTTTACTGGAACTTAAAGGAAATTAAAAAATCTGCAGTAACAAGTGAATTCAATACGGCCGCCGTAAAAGTGAGGCAAGGAAGAAAAACATTATTAAAAATTAAATTTCTTTAAAGGCACCAGGGGAAATGCTTTAATTCTTTGGAAGTTTCGAAATGTTTGAGTTTTTTGAGTTAATGGTCGCACAACATCGAGACCACCAAAAGAATAAAGTGAATGTTCGCCTGGAACCAACACCGCCGCTGGACTGACGGATCATGAGCAGGTAACCACGTACCATCAGAACTGCCATCTATAACACTCAGATATTCACAACACTAGTTGGTTAAACACATATTTAAATGTTTACTGTATCGAGTATTTTATTTGGTTGTTAATAACCATGAAAATGTACAAGGAAGAGTTATAAATCTAAAAAAACTTTGTAAACTGATTAAGATATGCCCACATTTAAAGTTCAGTGGAAAGTTGTTAATCACAGGTTCAGGTAAATTATTTCATTACGAAATGGGCTGCCGTCACTTTGGGAAAAATCGTGTGATTATAAACTCTATTGTTTGAGCTCCATTTCACAACTTGCACATTAAAATTGTTAGGAATCAGTTTAATAGCATACGATATTTTGTGGAAGTGCCTGATTTAATTACCAAAAAATGGAAGAGAAAAGTAATCAGTCACCCTCAAAAATGTTACTTTCTCGGTGTTTATAATTAGTATATAAGAATTGATTCAAATATCTTCGTTGATTCCCGGTATGTTGTATGCNGATATTCACAACACTAGTTGGTTAAACACATATTTAAATGTTTACTGTATCGAGTATTTTATTTGGTTGTTAATAACTATGAAAATGTACAAGGAAGAGTTATAAATCTAAAAAAACTTTGTAAACTGATTAAGATATGCCCACATTTAAAGTTCAGTGGAAAGTTGTTAATCACAGGTTCAGGTAAATTATTTCATTACGAAATGGGCTGTCGTCACTTTGGGAAAAATCGTGTGATTATAAACTCTATTGTTTGAGCTCCATTTCACAACTTGCACATTAAAATTGTTAGGAATCAGTTTAATAGCATACGATATTTTGTGGAAGTGCCTGATTTAATTACCAAAAAATGGAAGAGAAAACTAATCAGTCACCCTCAAAAATGTTACTTTCTCGGTGTTTATAATTAGTATATAAGAATTGATTCAAATATCTTCGTTGATTCCCGGTATGTTGTATGGCTAATTAATATTTCTAAAAAGGGTCTGATTTATTGAAATATAATACATTTAAAGTGATTTCTATATCACTTGTAAGTCAAACTTTGGAAGGAATCAATTGAATGTTTCGTAATATACATAATTTAAATTTCATAAATAGTAATGATAGGAGATCTTAAAATTACGAGCAGTAACTGTTAAAATGCCTTTTGTCTTTGTTCGTGCTCACTACTCAAAACATCGTAAGAATATAATTGAACCCCTTACACTCGATACGATCATCGCGNGTATGTTGTATGCCTAATTAATATTTCTAAAAAGGGTCTGATTTATTGAAATATAATACATTTAAAGTGATTTCTATATCACTTGTAAGTCAAACTTTGGAAGGAATCAATTGAATGTTTCGTAATATCCATAATTTAAATTTCATAAATAGTCATGATAGGAGATCTTAAAATTACGAGCAGTAACTGTTAAAAAGCCTTTTGTCTTTGTTCGTGCTCACTACTCAAAACATCGTAAGAATATAATTGAACCCCTTACACTCGATACGATCATCACTCAAAGCAGATTGCAATTTGTATCCCTCAGGACAATAAGACTACATGGTACTGTATGAAAGTATTACTGGGGTCAAAGGACACGCCAAGGTCCGTGGCATAGTAGCACGTAAGTGANCTTTTGTCTTTGTTCGTGCTCACTACTCAAAACATCGTAAGAATATAATTGAACCCCTTACACTCGATACGATCATCGCGCAAAGCAGATTGCAATTTGTATCCCTCAGGACAATAAGACTACATGGTACTGTATGAAAGTATTACTAGGGTCAAAGGACACGCCAAGGTCCGCGGCATAGTAGCACGTAAGTGACAGGTCACAAAGTCATTTGTTTCATTTGACGAACCAGGCGATAGTTGACACAAGTCGGTACTCGCGTGATGCATCATCAACAGCTATAGACGCAAACAGCTGTGCAGACAGTTCAAGTCAGGCAAATGACTACGGGTTCAAAACTCCGTAAAAAAAAAGCAATAAGCAAAAAAGCAACCAAAAACAAAGCATAACTTTATTAAGTATCAGGGAAGAAGTAGCAGTTGGCGTTTCCAACCGCGACGCAACAAACAACACGAGTCGCTCAAATCACAGTGCAGCTGTTCATGAACTTAACAAGCCATCAAGGACAAGTATAGCCCATTACATACAAGGAAGAACCAAAACACAGAGCGTCGGATTCGCATACGGGAGGTCGCGAGTTCGATTCCACACTGAGAAAAAGGTTTCCTTGAATAAAAATAAAGTTTATTTGCGCNACAAAGTCATTTGTTTCATTTGACGAACCAGGCGATAGTTGACACAAGTCGGTACTCGCGTGATGCATCATCAACAGTTATAGAAGCAAACAGCTGTGCAGACAGTTCAAGTCTGGCAAATTACTACGAGTTCAAAACTCCGTAAAAAAAAACAATAAGCAAAAAAGCAACTCAAAACAAAGCATAACTTTATTAAGTATCAGAGAAGAAGTAGCAGTTGGCGTTTCCAACCGCGACGCAACAAACAATACGAGTCGCTCAAATCACAGTGCAGCTGTTCATGAACTTAACAAGCCATCAAGGACAAGTATAGCCCATTACAGACAAGGAATAACCAAAACACAGAGCGTCGGATTCGCATACGGGAGGTCGCGAGTTCGATTCCACACTGAGAAAAAGGTTTCCTTGAATAAAAATAAAGTTTATTTGCGCAATCAAATTACTTGTTTGTATAGGGGCAGTTAAATATTTTGTTGTTGAACCCAAATTATTTTGTTGTTATCATTTTGTTGCCGCAAACTAAGGTTTGGTTGATTCAACTGAAGATTTATTTGGCTC
This sequence comes from Clitarchus hookeri, assembly GCA_002778355.1. NCBI lineage: Eukaryota > Metazoa > Arthropoda > Insecta > Phasmatodea > Phasmatidae > Clitarchus > Clitarchus hookeri. Next base: position 66,199 of record NQII01004772.1, on the reverse strand, counting down.
TACGTAAATTAAACAGTTACGGTTAGTATAAGAAAGGTCGGAAACCAGGCCGAAAATCGAAGTCAGATAATCTGAGCCCCGAGTGCCACGCTTTAACANACCAAATTACTTGTTTGTATAGGGGCAGTTAAATATTTTGTTGTTGAACCCAAATTATTTTGTTGTTATCATTTGGTTGCTGGAAACTAAGGTTTGGTTGATGCAACAAACGATTTATTTGGCTCTACGTAAATTAAACAGTTACGGTTAATATATTAGAAAGGTCGGAAACCAGACAGAAAATCGAACTTAGACAATCTGAGCCCGAGTGCCACGCTTTAACGACCTCAGCTAAAGTGACTACTGATAGAACTGGAATTGTTACACATACATTTCAAATACTGGACAACGTGTGAAAATAAATGTTTCAAGTTTTACAGCTTTACTTTTTAGTTTCCTGTTGAAACTTGGTTTATTATGATGTTTATACCATTATTAAGCATTAATATAAAATGCACTTACAAACACCGTTGCTATCCTTATTGTCACAAAAAATGCAAACAAACACTCANGAAAATAAATGTTTCAAGTTTTACAGCTTTACTTTTTAGTTTCCTGTTGAAACTTGGTTTATTATGATGTTTATACCGTTATTAAGCATTAATATAAAATGCACTTACAAACACCGTTGCTATCCTTATTGTCACAAAAAATGCAAACAAACACTCAAGCTGTATTTTCGAACGAAGGTAATCAAATAAGTGTGTGTAACGCCAAAATTATACAGCACGCAGCACGTTGTTAAGTGGCTGTAAGACAAGTGTTGAACACAAGTAAGGTTAATGATACTCAGGTTAGGAACAAAACGTGGTTTATTACGGGTAGATTGTCAAAGGAAAAATTCCCGCCGCTAGTTTCTCATTGTTCCAAAAGGTACCTTTAATTTAAATTTTAAGCTACGTGAATAATAAAAGAGAAATATTTGACTTAGTTACGAAGTCATTTTTTATTTAATTTATTATTATTAATTTTTTTAACGTCGAAAATAGAGAAAATCAGGTACATTGTCGACACTAGCGCTTACCTAGGGGCGAAAATATTTGGTTGCCAAACTTTTAACATACTTTTTCCTAACCTGTAGTAGAAGTAATGTCGTAGAAGTAACCTTAACACATGTGAAGCGTAAAGTGGCATAAAATACAGGCTGTTCACGGTAAACTGAGCACTTTTGAAATCAACCTTTGAAAAATGCCATTGCTACCCCCTGCATATACAATTTTAACGGGGACACTGACTGGCATGAGCCCAGTAAAGTTGGTAATGACGGAAAGAAAGTGGTTCCATATCTTAACCTTTAATTATAAGTGTTTGGTAAATAGTTATGAATACTGGAATTATTTCTGGGGTTTATAACATTTTGATGTGTGTAAAACTGAGAAATAGAAAATTTGTAAAATATTTACTTTACTAATAATTTTCGTTTCACACAACCGACGCGATGGATGAATAAAGTGATCAGGCTCAGGCAAATGTAAATGTTGCACATGGCGGAAGAATACACAATGTGTATACAATTAGATCTCAAGCAGTGCTTTCAAAAGTGCTCAGTTTACCGTCAACAGTCTATAAACAAATATTAACGCGGCTACCAAGTGTCGGTGCCGGCCGGGTGAGAGGATAGGGCTTTACGTATTAAATTATTTTAGACGAGTCTCTCCCACCTTGCACGATACCACTTTCAAACAAAAAAAACGCGTTGCACATATTTTCCCGGGCCACATTTCAACAGAACTTTTTTGTAAAAATTGTAATGCCCTAACATTTTTGGATAAATTATCATTTGTGGACACAAAAAACACTTATTAATTTACGCTTACTCGCTCCCTTGTTGCGGGGTTCTTCTCTTCAAAGGGCACAAAGCGGTTTTTTCTTGTTTGAAAGCGATATTGTGAACGGTAGTTGAAACCATAGACCTAACTTTAGGTAAACCGATCTTGCCGGCTGCGTACAGCCAACCTCGGCGTCCCAACACTGAACTGCTTTTCTACCAACACGACTATGAAAAAAATTGCGTGGATTGGATTTGATGTTAGAACACTGATAAGTACCCGACTCTTCCCGAGTCAGGTAGACCGGCCGGCGGGTATCCTCGGCCAGTGTTAGTTTCAAACAATCCCGCGCACATAGGTAAACTAATAACACGCCACAACGACCGCAGCGCCATTTAGCCGTATAATCTAATCAACCCGGACGCGACCGCCGAGCGAACAACACGTTACAATCGTTCATTTGCCTGTGCCTATATTGTGGTGTGCGCCGTTTACATTTTGAACTCAGTTATTGTTTATAGAATGTAGGTACGTCACCATGATTTATTGATTATCCTTTAACATATTGATTGTATAAGTTAGGATAGTAAAGTAGATTATCTTTATTGACATTGTCGATATTAATTAAAAATATAGAATGTGGCGGTCGGGTACCACTGGACACGATGTTGTTGTCGGGTAACCCCGGACATTTTTGGATGGAGAAATGTTTAGTTATTTTAATGTAATGTTAAAGCAAGTGTGTAAAATGTTGTTGTCTTTTGAAGAATCACTTCAAAAATGCCAAAATTCAAGGGAAGAATTACACACAGAGGAAATTGGGATGAAAATAAAATGAAACAGGCTATGCTATCTGTCCAGGAAAAAAATACATCTGTGAGAGAAGCAGCTGAGTGATATAAGGTGCCGAGAAGTAATCTTCATGATCGGATCAAAGCCATCAGCAGTGGACAAGAAGCACAGTTCAAGCCAAAACTGGGAAGATTATGACATCTTCGCCGTTCAAAAACGCGCTGGCAGAGAAAAAGTCTGCAGCCAAAAAATCGAAAGCTGCAACTAATAATACTAAGGTTGCAACCAATAAAACCAAGGTTGAAACCAATAAAAACAATGCGGCAGTTAATAAAATGAAAACAAATAAGATAATTCAACGTTTGGTTCAGCAACAAAGAGACCAGGATACAGAATGCATCATTTGCGGAGAAACGTTCCAAGAAGACTGGATCCAGTGTCATAAATGCGAAGACTGGGCGCACGAAGCGTGTGTGGACATTGACCCTTCGGAGGAATACTACTGTTGTGATGTATGCAAGGCCAAAAAAACGGTTTGGTCATCATTAAATTTCTGACCGGGGCTACCATCCAAAAATGTATCCACTGAAAATTGAAGANCAAAAAAACGGTTTGGTCATCATTAAATTTCTGACCGGGGCTACCATCCAAAAATGTATCCACTGAAAATTGAAGACTGATTTCAAGACTTGATATAAGCTAAGATAATTAACCTATCAGATTGTTACTTAATTAAAATGTTGAGAGATAGGTTGTATTTCTTTCAATCCTAGTATAAAAATAAAGATTTAAGTCTGTTGATTTTCAAAATGTCATGAGTTTTATTTATGTGGCTGGGGCTACCCGACTCTCTCCTAAACAAATGCTTTGTGATGTTTGTAAAATTCCTCTAACCAGTTTCGAATGTAGTTAGATTAAATTCAAATTGGTGAGAGTATTTCATTCCTATAAAAGTGCTCGTCATTTAAAAATTAAGATATAAACTAATACGTTCATCATTGTAGACCATATGACTTTGACGGTTGTGTTCCTTTGGAGTCGACCAATGTTGATTACATGCACAGAAGACGAATAAGCAGTCTACCACATCTTTAGTCTGTGTTTGAGACACGCCTAAAATCATTTAACACGTCCTTTCGATTGGACAATCCCGGACCAGGCAGCGCCTTTAACATACTTAATATTATTATCATCTTTATTTTTAAACATATTCAATATGACGTAAGATTGTTCTTTTCAGTCAACATGTTCTGAATAATGGACGTCTCACAGCAAGTGATTTAATAGGTTTCACCAAACGCATCAGAAAACTGCAAGCAATAAAAGAAGTCCCCTCACGGGTTCTGAAAGGTTATTTTACTGCTGAGGCTAAATTCCACGGCCTCAATAAACAGGTGCTGCCAATATATTGATTTACATACACATTTATATTGAGANTGCTGAGGCTAAATTCCACGGCCTCAATAAACAGGTGCTGCCAATATATTGATTTACATACACATTTATATTGAGATATGTGAGATTTATTTATACTTAGCTAGTGCAGTTCCAAACAAAGAAAAGACTGTTCTTTGCAACTCCTAATATTATATATTTATTTGTGAATGAGGGCTAAGAGTACGTCATTATCAGCAGGGAACAAAAATTAACTTTACAATGATTAGTGGGAGACGAGCAGGCTAACCGCTCAGCCACTATGGCCCCGACGGGCATCCGAGCAGAGAGTTTTTGAGAGTTGTTAGTTTGGACGATTGCGCGACCTTAGGCGATAGACGACGAGTGAGTAGAGCAACGAGTGACGACGGAAGTGACCAGCGGGAGTAAAATCTGCGGACTGCGAGCATCGGTGCAGTGAATAGAGAGAGAGAGAGAGAGAGAGAGACTGTCAGGTGGGGCTATTGAATTGGATGCGTGAGTGTAAAACCTTGGCAACAAAATTAGAAAACATGGGTTATAACGAGTGTGAGTTGATATAGACATCAAATATTGCGCTCACTGAGAATAATAAGATTAGTAGTGTACACAGACAACTTAATGCTGTAAATAATAGTTATGTGAATAAATTAAAATCAAATTTGGTTCTTTTACTTTAATTAAGACCTCCATCCCTCACGAACTCCGATACGCCCCTCTGGCGTTTGCACTGTACAAAAATTCCTGGTAAACTTCCTAAACTGTAACGGAAATTTTTCACCTATACATTGTATAGAAATAATACCACGTTTCAGACTACAAATATGGGAATGTTTAGTGTCACTACTTTCCAACTTGGGAACTTTCCTAAGGATTTGACATTTTCCTAAGCAAATGTTGGAACGCTACCATGTAGGAAATTTACCACTCACGCTTTCTTACTATACGTATACACTAGTGTGGTAAATTTTCGAATAATTCATTACGAGTATGATAATTTATAAACATTTCAATAATTCCATAGAGCATAGCCTCTATAATGATGTTTTTATTGTATTAGAAATCAAAACCTCATGTACAATTTCCTCAGTTTATACACAACATAGACGACGTTTATGAAACTTCATGATATTTCCTTAAGTATCTTCGTGTATTTATGACCGTGAAACTATGGCAACTGACGACATTCGGTATTAAAGATAGCTTATCGCGCTATTAATAAGTGACCGCGATTTAATCATTAACTCTTCCAACTGCTCTCACTTAGACGCAAAAAAACAACAATAGCAGACAGCCGATCGATATTTACGATAGGAAGCTGTAAATATAAATATCCCCTCCGCTTGCTCCATGTATGGTAACGCGACGAAATAAAACTCGACTACTCTCGCATGCCACTCCCGTCGAATAACTAGGGCGTATAGTGATCAATGTAGTCGGATATTGCAAGACTCGTATCACACACGCTGACGGTTGCACGAGACGACTTGCATACAAGTTGTCCTCGCACGATCTCGTGACGAGGGCCATTTGTCAGTACTGACGTGCCACGAGGGATAAGAGCGAGTCCGGATGAATACATTATCACACAGCACACAAGAACACAGAGCAGAAAGGGCAGATTATTCCGCGAACTCCAGCCACACGTGCCACCAAAATAGCCTCACTGGCCAGCAAGACGTCTGAACGCCGTTCGCCAATCAACGCCTAGTAACCTACTTACATCCCCCACCCCCCTCAAATTACATAAACCCTTTAAGTTAATGTGGCATAGGACACGAGTTTAAGGGCGGTGGAAGGGAGGCGGTTCACTTTTCAACCAGCAGATGCGTCGTTACTCTGGGTCGATGAACTGTGACTGCTCTCCACTTCAGTTTGTTATAATTATTTACAACTTACTGTAGACTGTTTGCTTCTTTATTTTTAAAATACATCACGTTTATAGGTATTTACATAACAGTAAAGTTTCAGTAGAAATTATTTTANCACTTTTCAACCAGCAGATGCGTCGTTACTCTGGGTCGATGAACTGTGACTGCTCTCCACTTCAGTTTGTTATAATAATTACTTACAACTTACTGTAGACTGTATGCTTCTTTATTTTTAAAATACATCACGTTTATAGGTATTTACATAACAGTAAAGTTTCAGTAGAAATTATTTTATTTTAATATTTAAAACCTTCGCTCACGTGGTTTTAGCGTTAAATACGTTCATAATCGCATGCACACACAACGCACAATAAGTAGAGCCACGAGCATTTCACGAATTCATTCGGAGGCGAGGTAGACTCCTAACACTTGTTCTTTTCTCCTACTGTTGTGATTGGACGACGGTTCTTTAGACACGCCCCGTTTAACCGTGAGCCAGTAATAAGCAGGAAGAAGCAGTGTGAGTGAGTTTTTTTAACGGTCCTGTAAAGAGGCTTCACTTGATCACAGCAACCAATAAGCGAACCGTTGGCGCACTCAACTGGGGTTCGCGACGAGGTCAAGCCCCGAGACGCCGTCGTACGCGGAAGGCAGGCGGGTCCGGCGGCGACAAGGTCGCCTCGTCGGGAACGCCGAGTGCGAATCGCGACTGCGGCTCGGAGGTCATTAACGGCGGGTCAGCGAGCGTCGACTTTTACAGTCAACTGGCTCGAGTTAGAGGTCGCCTGCTGGAACCACGTCGTCCGCCGCCTAGGGAAATGTGGGGCAGACGTCGCCAGCTCTCGACAGCCTTTACATTGCAGCTGCACAAAGAATAAATTAAACTCAGGCAGGCGCAGAGAATGGGTCATTCACGGTAAAGTGAGCACTTTTGAAAGCCCTCTCATTTGGAAAAAATATTCAATAAATATATTTGATTGTAGCCTTAGACGTTAACTTCCGAGTGCGGTGGAATATTCACACTGTGTTCATTACTTACATGGCAGTATTTATTTTAAAAAGTGGTAAAAAAATATAAAATGTCTGAAAGGAAAATGTAACTAGCACTTTAAAAGTGGTCACCTTACCGTGAATAGCCTATACTTAAGAATATAGAGGTGGAACAGCTGCACACGCCATAAAAATGGCTCCAATGGCCAGCAAAAGAGGCTGGAAGGCCGTTTACCATTCTGCGCCAGGTAGTATTTTTCCGAGCTGGCTGCCTACCCTAAAGGAGAAACCATCGCAGCATGCAGTAGCTAGTCAGGCACAAATTAATTCGTCCACATGAAAGGAACCACCTCACCATTTCGCCTCTGCGTCATTATGTACTCCGTTACAATGAAATGACGATTTTATTTCTTAAGGTGAAGAAACAGCCGATTGACTATAGTAGGCCAAGCATATTATAGTCCCCGTAGTTTGTTTATCGCGTACTGTCACAAAGTAGATAAGTCAACANTTTCATTATAAAAGTGTGAAGAAACAGCCGATTGACTATAGTAGGCCAAGCATTTTATAGTCCCCGTCGTTTGTTTATCGCGTGCTGTCACAAAGTAGATAAGTCAACAAAGACAAAAAGGTGTGGTGGTTACTTTGATGCGAGCGTACCCATTCTCTGATTGGCTGCGCGAGGCTCTGGGAACAGGCCTTGTGCCTGACTGGCTACTGCGTGCTGCGGAAGTTCCCCTATTGGCTGGGCTTCCGAATGGTTAGTAGGTTACCAGGCCCTGAATTGGCGATCGGAATTTCAAAAAAATTCTGGCCAGTGACGCCATTTTACTAGCAAGTGCGGCTAGAGTTCGCCGTATGAGCAACTGTTTCACTTTGGAATTGTGAGTATATAGGTAGGGACGGGACACCCGAATTTCGCGAAAAGATTTCCATCCAAGATAGACTTCAATAGTGTATTGACACTTTAGCAGTGTTTCTTTGCCTATTGGTTGCATGTCTTAACCAGAACACGTTATCTTACTTGACCGGCCAGTGAGAATTAAGTTACCCCGAAAATGGAAGCCTGCGATTCGCGTGCAGTTACCTAAGATGCGTAACAAATAAATCATCCAATCACGAAAGTGAATCTCAACGAAAGTGCTTTGAAATACAACTAGTCGAGAACTCTTTACGTGAAATTCGGGTGTCCCTAAGTATAAGTTGTTTACGGTAAGTTAACCACTTTTGAAAGCCTTTCTTAAAAAAAATACTTGTTAGCACATTGTGTATCCTTCCGCCACACGTAAAATCAACATTGCCGTGAACCTGATCACTTTATTCATACGGCAGTAAAGGGAAACTTTACAATTATTATAAAAGTTGATATTTTACAAATTTCATAATCCGTACATTTATATGCATAAAAAATCAGAAAGAAAAATAAATCAGTGTAGTAGTGTTGACAAATATTTACCGAACACTTTTAACTCAGAGTTGTGACATGGATCTAATTTACCTCCGTCANGTGTAGTAGTGTTGACAAATATTTACCGAACACTTTTAACTCAGAGTTGTGACATGGATCTAATTTACCTCCGTCATCGCCAACATTACCGGCCGCTTGCCACTACGCGTGTCCGTTAAAAATGCCCGCAGGCGGGGACAGCGACAATTTTCAAGGGTTGATTACCTTTTGATTTACTTGATTCACTTTTCCAAGAACAGCCTTTACTCTCGCTGTAGTGCTCTCTCAGCGAAATTTCATTCTCCTGCTGGTCATGGAGTACTGCGTACAAGTCGTTGCACAAGAAGCTGTTTGGTTGTTGACCTTAAGTGTNGAGTGCGAATCGCGACTGCGGCTCGGAGGTCATTAACGGCGGGTCAGCGAGCGTCGACTTTTACAGTCAACTGGCTGGAGTTAGAGGTCGCCTGCTGGAACCACGTCGTCCGCCGCCTAGGGAAATGTGGGGCAGACGTCGCCAGCTCTCGACATCCTTTACATTGCAGCTGCACAAAGAATAAATTAAACTCAGGCAGGCGCAGAGAATGGGTCATTCACGGTGAAGTGAGCACTTTTGAAAGCGCTCGCATTTGGAAAAATATTCAACAAATATATTTGATTGTAGCCTTAGACGTTAACTTCCGAGTGGGGTGAAACATACACACTGTGTTCATTACTTACATGGCAGTATTTATTTTAAAAAGATGTTAAAAAATAAAAAATGGCTGAAAGGAAAAAGTAACTAGCGCTTTAAAAGTGCTCACCTTACCGTGAATAGCCTATACTTGAGAATATAGAGGTGGAACAGCTTCACACGCCATAAAAATGGCTCCAATGGCCAGCAAAAGAGGCTGGAAGGCCGTTTACCATTCTGCGCCAGGTAGTATTTTTCCGAGCTGGCTGCCTACCCTAAAGGAGAAACCATCGCAGCATGCAGTAGCTAGTCAGGCACAAATTAATTCGTCCACATGAAAGGAACCACCTCACCATTTCGCCTCTGCGTCATTATGTACTCCGTTACAATGAAATGACGATTTTATTTCTTAAGGTGAAGAAACAGCCGATTGACTATAGTAGGCCAAGCATATTATAGTCCCCGTAGTTTGTTTATCGCGTACTGTCACAAAGTAGATAAGTCAACAAAGACAAAAAGGTGTGGTGGTTACTTTGATGCGAGCGTACCCATTCTCTGATTGGCTGCGCGAGGCTCTGGGAACAGGCCTTGTGCCTGACTGGCTACTGCGTGCTGCGGAAGTTCCCCTATTGGCTGGGCTGCCGAATGGTTAGTAGGTTACCAGGCGCTGAATTGGCGATCGGAATTTCAAAAAAACTCTGGCCAGTGACGCCATTTTATTAGCAAGTGCGGCTAGAGTTCGCCGTATGAGCAACTGTTTCACTTTGGAATTGTGAGTATATAGGTAGGGACGGGACACCCGAATTTCGCGAAAAGATTTCCATCCAAGATAGACTTCAATAGTGTACTGACACTTTAGCAGTGTTTCTTTGCCTATTGGTTACATGTCTTAACCAGAACACGTTATCTTACTTGACCGGCCAGTGAGAATTAAGTTACCCCGACAATGGAAGCCTGTGATTCGCGGGCAGTTACCTATGATGCGTAACAAGTAAATCATCCAATCACGAAAGTGAATCTCAACGAAAGTGCTTTGAAATACAACTAGTCGAGAACTCTTTACATGAAATTCGGGTGTCCCTAAGTATAAGTTGTTTACTGTAAGTTAACCACTTTTGAAAGCCTTTCTTAAAAAAAATACTTGTTAGCACATTGTGTATCCTTCCGCCACACGTAAAATCAACATTGCAGTGAACCCGATCACTTTATTCATGCGGCAGTAAAGGAAAACTTTAAAATTATTATAAAAGTTTATATTTTACCAATTTCGTAATCCGTACATTTATATGCATAAAAAATCAGAAAGAAACATAAATCATTGTAGTAGTGTTGACAAATATTTACCGAACACTTTTAACTCAGAGTTGTGACATGGATCTAATTTACCTCCGTCATCGCCAACATTACCGGCCGCTTGCCACTACGCGTGTCCGTTAAAAATGCCCGCAGGCGGGGACAGCGACAATTTTCAAGGGTTGATTACCTTTTGATTTACTTGATTCACTTTTCCAAGAACAGCCTTTACTATCGCTGTAGTGCTCTCTCAGCGAAATTTCATTCTCCTGCTGGTCACGGAGTACTGCGTACAAGTCGTTGCACNAAAAAAAAAAAAAAAACGAAGTTTCTTTCTTAGACGTACGAGCTGTCTTGTCATTCTTTGTTGACACTGCTCCGCAAGTTCACAAGAGCTGTTGTTTACGTCAAGCACCAAACTCGCTGTTGATTGGTCACGATATTTAAGTAAGCGATATATTTACATACGGGAAAATTTCGCGAGTTCAATAACCTTTGCGCCAGATTTCACAGCCGTTCACTACTGACACCACTGGAATTTTAGCCATTCGTTGCTGCCCCAGTGAGATGGCAGTTATAATCTATGCTGAGATGCCTCATAATTAGACAGCACTTTCCTCGCGGGATCAGTATTAGCTTGGTCCTTTCAGTCACCAATAATTATACATTAGACGTTGCAGCGAGAAACATTTTTGCACAAGTATTAGTTATAACGCCTTTGTATATATATATATATATATATGTGTGTGTGTGTGTGTGTGTGTGTGTGTGTGTGTTTGTGCTTGATGTTATAGGCAGCAGCTGTTTATGAGACGGTGGAATACAGTCCCAACAACAAATGTCTCCCTACAAGTCAGATATTTCTCTTATCGGTTGCTGCTTCTACTGTGTACAGCGTAGATAATTAAATCTGCCACCTGGGCAAAATGATGAATCCAAGAATTTTCGAGGTATTCAGTAATACTGACACAATAACTGTTCCAAAAAAAATTGTTCGCTTCAAAGCAAAAATTATGTAGACTACTAATATAAGACTGGAAAGCCGCCAGCTTTTCACAGGGGTACAATCCTGCTTTATAGAGTGCATGTTAGTGGCTGACACGTCGGGAGGTGTGAAGCAGTGATACAATCGAAATACCGGCCTGATGTAAGTACTGTACAAATATAGATTGAAGTCTAGCCCGTTATCAAGTGAGTTCGGGAAAAAATTTTCGTCGTAAACACTTGTTTCAAAAACATAATAACTGCTGGTTGGTTAAAACAATTTCGATCCGGCTTTACCTTTTCCGCACGAGTAGCAGACGTCAAGTGTTGCAAAAAACTGAATTATCACTAACTCAAACAAGTCAAAAGATATTTTTAAAAAACTAGCAAGAAAAATACCTACTGGGGTATAAAAAATAATATACATACGATACAAGTATTTGATGTACCTTATCGAAACCGGTAGTATAAAGACCGTATAATAAGGGTAGGTTCTCCCAAGAACGTATGATGTTTCAGTTTCAATTTTCATATGAATAAACATATTTCTGTAGTTGAGTGTGTACCTCGCAGAGACCCTACTCCATCCCACTCAAGTTGCAGCTTATTCCGAAGCTATGCGAAGCAGCAGCGCTGGTGGTAGCATGCGATAGTGATGATTAGAGACCTGCAAAATTTGCGTTATTATTTGGGGACACGTTAAATTTCAAACACGTGCACCTTTTCAACACGTTTGTCATCGGACCATACTTTATGAGTAGAGACCTGAAGAATTCGCGGATTCATTTTGGGATAAGCTAGAATTCAAAACACGTGCGTTTGTATAACTTTAGCCATTGTTCCACACGGTGTTTGACACCTCCTGGAGAACGGTGTCCAATCGTCGCCTTCCACTGTGACCATATACAACCAATGTTCAGTTGTTATCGGAATATTTGTACATAAAACTGTAGAGTTTAGCCTGCAGGTAATTGAACTCGCGAATTTTTCAGGTCTTCATTTATGTGACACACTCTGGGTAACTCTGCGCAAATAAATAAACACTTCACAATTGTGTGCCCCAATAACGTGCAGTTCAGTCAGAAAGGAAGTGACAGGGTTATGCAGCAGCCAATGGAGAAAAGACATCGGCTTTAGTGAATACAGTACTGTGAAGTTTAGCCTGATGCCACATAATAACGCGAATTTTGTATGTCCCTAGTGATGAGAGGATCAGCTGCGTTGTGCAAGAGAAGTGACGGGCCGAAATAGCTGAGAGCGTGAAATACCATCCCACATGAAAACATTAGCACTAGAGATTTTTGGCAGACGTCTTGAGTACCAACCAAATATGAAAGACATTTTTTTATTCCTGATGAGCAGCGACACCCGAATTTCCCGAAAAGATTTCCGCATATGCTAGATTTAAATACACTAACGGCGTACCAGCAGTTTGCTCTTGCTTATTGGCGGCGTGTCCTTGGGAGAAGACATTTTCCTGCTTGACTGGCCAATCGAAATTGGATAACATAAATTATGTACGTCTTTGATTCGCGCGCAGATATCTAAGATGCGTTACATGGAAACCATCCAATCAAGAAAGTGGATATGAGCCGAAGTGTTATGAAATACGACTGGCCGTGAAATATTTTCACGAAAACCGAGTGCCCAATAATGAGTACAGGGTCACCGGTTTTTTGCGAAAATATTCAACCGGAGGCTTGACTTCAATATCCTATGAGCATAGTTGCAGCCTTCCTTTGGCTATTGGCCGCTTGTCTTTGTGTGAAGCGAGTATGTTACATGAGTGAGTCAACCGGAATTAAGTTTCTCCGATACTGACAGTCCGTAATTCGCGGGAAGACAGATATGACGCGTAACAATTCAAATGATCCAATAGGGGAAGTGGTTTTGAACTGAAGTGTTTTGGAACACAATTTGTCCCGAAATCTTTTCTCGAAAAAGCAGTGGCCCTACTAATGAGCCAATGCATTAACACTTAACAGAAATGCACATTCACGCCTTGCACTCTACGGAAAAAAACTAAGACGTCCTCTGTCTAAAATCGCCGCCTCCGCTGACGACGTATTCTAGAAGCGTTAGGACTAAATTACAAAAGAAAATAATATTTCCTGTAGGACATCAGGTGCTTAAGCTCAAGTTTACATATAAATGGCCACTTCAGTCAGCTATTCCGTCGGTTGAGCGTCAAGTGTGAAAAAAAAAAGCTTCAAGTCATGCAACAACTAGCAGCTCTTAGGGGCTGGATTCCTGTGTGAACACCCCCCCCCCCCNCGTGAGAGAGGCGAGGAATGATACGGAAGAAAACGTGGGATCATCTCTATCAAACAACATCCCCGACGAATAACGAACATAGGTGGAGATCGCGTTTAGTCTTATCACGCTTTCTTCACACTTTTCGAATCGAACCTTTGAAAAAAATTACCCCATATCTGACGTGTTTAGTTATATTCTAAACATGTCATTTATCGCAAGCGTTTTATACCTCTGTTAACATAAAGGTATATAATTTTTCTTTGAAACTGTAGTTTAACTGTATTTTCTTTATAATTTATAATATTATAATTATAATAAATATGAAAAAAAAAACAGTGAGAAAACACGTGTGTTGGTAGCGCCTAGTATAGACCATTCACGCTTACTTTACACTTAAAATTCTACTTTTGGTTACCGATTACGTATCCTTCCGCTACATGTAAACATATACACTGTCATGTGACTACGTTTTAACTGTGTGTTTTCGTTAAAAGAATGATGGTAATTTGTAACTTAGTTTTCTTTAAAAAAATTTACTTATAGCAAGTTCATTATACTCTAAAAGTTATTCGTGCAAATTAAATATTTTTTCTGCTCTTGTNTGTGAAATGCTTGTTTACTGTATTCAGCTGTTCAAAGAATTTAGTAATATTTCAAAAACCCTTTCGTACGAATGTTCACAATTTAGGCCTACAACAATATTAAAGTCAGCTTTATGACTTTATAACAACGTCTATATTGACAGTAGTTCTAACGGTTATTATTTTACATTGTTAACACATTTGTAATACTCGAAAGCACATTGTTTTATTGGTGGAAGTGTAACCCAGCAAGCAACAGGGTACAGCACACAGCTAACGCCAGCTTGCCTTGCAACAGTTCACCACACGCCACTGAGGTTGGGCCACATGCGACTTTCCATCCAGAAAACTGTATCCGTACTGGGCAATGTAAGGGTATATGTTATCCATTACTATTACTGATGTTTCTCATGATTTTATTTTGGTCTATGACTTTCTGTCGGACCACGTTATCTTCTTTTCGGCACATAGTTGATAGGCACACAGAGACGAAACGGCGTGGCGATTGGCAGCGCACGGCTCTAGGATGCACCTCATGTCTGATTGGCTACTGTATGGCGAAGGGTTCTCTATTGGCTGGGATATCGACTGGCAAGTAGGTTACCGGGCGCTCTGGCGAACGGTGTCGACCAGTCACGCCATTTCTCAGGCATGTGTCTATGTAATTCGTGGTATAAGAGGCTGTAAGTACTGTTAACGTTAATTCTACTCAGGTTAGGAACAAAACGAGTTTTCTAATGTAGTTTGGCGTAGGGAAAAATTCCGCTGCTTGGTTCGGAGTTTTCCAAAGCGGTAACTTATAAATAACATTTGAATATACCTGAATAATAAAAAAAAAAAGATTCTGCTTTTTTACGAAGTTATTTTATATTTGATTTGTGATATTACAATTATCATATTTTTTAACTTAGAAAATAGAGAAAATCTGGTACACACGCGACACTAGCGCTTACCTAGTGGCGAAAATTTTGGGTTGCCAATCTTTTAACATTGATCTTCCCAACCTGAGTAGAAGTAACCATAGTACTGTGTGACTGGGTTTGCGTTAGATCTGGGTCACAGAGCATCCTCCTGTTACTTTGTATCTGATACTCAATTGTGTCAGGTACTGTTAAACGATTACACTGCAGAACTATCAGATACAACATTCGCCAGTGTGTAATGTATGCTGTTCCATGTAACAATAATACAATTTTGATAATATTAGAAATATCTGTTTCAAGTTAAAATCCAATTTCTTGGTTCATATTTGGCGAATTCACATCTAGGTGTTTGCGTTAAAAGAATGATGGTAATTTGTAACTTAGTTTTCTTTAAAAAAAATTTACTTATAGCAAGTTCATTATACTCTAAAAGTTAT
This sequence comes from Clitarchus hookeri, assembly GCA_002778355.1. Lineage (NCBI taxonomy): Eukaryota > Metazoa > Arthropoda > Insecta > Phasmatodea > Phasmatidae > Clitarchus > Clitarchus hookeri. The sequence goes on along the minus strand of NQII01004772.1, from coordinate 50,734 downwards.
TCGTGCAAATTAAATATTTTTTCTGCTCTTGTTATCAACTATAATTTATTTCACTATAGGCTATACATACCACATATTAAACCAACCCAAAACCCGTACTTGATAACATGCGTACCTGATAACATTCGTATCTGATGACGTGTAGCTGACAACATGCACGAAACTGGCAAAGTAACGATGTAGTCGATAATTCTTGTAACTGATACAAAAAGTATCAGATACAATTCGTATCAGATACAATTCTGTATCAGCATCAGTTTGGAACAGGTACGGAAAATAGCTGTAACGACCCATCTCTAGGGGCAGGAATATTTCGCGACTTCAAGACTTGTAGACTAGACTGTGCTATGCATTTTCGAGCCTCGGCTATTTGCTCATTGCTTGCTGTCCCAGTGAGTAGCCATTTTGCCTCAGGCCAGGTGGCACGAGATTCGGGGCTTGTTTTCTTGCAGGTCTGTTTCTGGCTAAGTGTTCATCCTGGTATTGTCTGATGAACTAACGCCCAGCAAACATAGCAGGAAGACACACGTGTTTGAAGACTAACTTGTACTAAGATGGATTCGCGAAATTTTCCTTTCCCTACCCGTCTCTAGTTTGCGAACTTGGCGAGCTGTTGCAGGGGGCCTGGGCAGGCCCAAGTAAGGTCGGAGCATGCGGCGGGGTTGTAATTGACGCTCCGCGGCGGAGCTGGACGGGAATGGCGCGATGCTGCGATGGGAAGCGAAGAGGCGCCCTGATGACTTGGGCAAACACGCCCCCTCCGGGC
>NQII01004772.1:22488-49879 GCA_002778355.1 Clitarchus hookeri | reverse complement strand
CCACGGCAAACTGAGCGCTTTTGAAAGCCCTCATGAAGATCTACTTGTATTCCCGCTGTACAAGACCTGCAAAAGTGGGGCCACGGCGCCTGGGCGGTTAAATTACTCGTCTTCCACCAAGGCGAACCGGGTTCAATACCCGGCCGGTTCACTCCGGATTTTCGCAAGTGGGAATTGTGCCGGACGATGCCGCTGGTTGGCGGATTTTCTCGGGGATCTCCCGATTCTTCCGCCCTTTCATTCCAGCGCTGCTTCATTCTCGCCTCACTTGAGGTGAGAATGTGTCACCTCACCGAAGACTTTAACACTGTATTGCAGCACGACGAACACGTTCGTGAGTGACATGGTTCAGCGAATTCCTGCAACTAGCAAGCATAGACTCTCTGCGCCTCTCTGTGTTTTGCGAACATATGTAAGGCAAGACTTACATAGTAAAGTCGTTTAACTCTGTGCAAAATCTTCACAGCGATAGTGATAAACTTAGAAAAAATTATTCTTGTAGGTACCAAATTTCTATACCCATAACTAATGTAGATTGTTAATATAGTGACAGCAGTCGTATATGTGGGTGGTACCACCTAAATATTGTTAACGCAGATAGTATTTGCAACACAAATGTATGTTGTGGTCTGGTGTGTGATTGTATTTGCATTTATGAATATAGTTCCTACAGCTGTCCATTCTGTTCCTCCTACGTAACANTGGTCTGGTGTGTGATTGTATTTGCATTTATGAATATAGTTCCTACAGCTGTCCATTCTGTTCCTCCTACGTAACAGAGTTTTTCGCCTACTTTCCGAAGGCTTATGAGATCACGTTCCTGTCTGTGTATGTCATCGACACTGAAGACCTCGATGTTAAGAGCCGCCCAAATCTCTCCTCTCACTCATTCTGCAGCAGACTGAACTCCGAGGTATTGTGCGCTTTACTGACTTCTGCCAATGGCTGAGAGTATTTGTGGCGCCACGTGAAAGGCTCTTTTAACCAATGGTAACAGTTCAACGGCAGAGTGGCCAATCGCCTGTAATACAGTTACACAGGCACACGGCCTCGTATAGAAGCCATAGGCCTATGAAGTCAGGGGACGTGCTCAGATACTTATAATGTAATGACGACTAGCTTGCCCCAAAATAATAACGCGAATTATGCTGGCCTGTACTCGTTGTGTATACTTCCACCGTATGTAAAATAAATACTGCCCATGAGTCTGTCCACTTCACTCATCCGTAGGTCAAATGAAAGTGTGGAATTATTATAAAAGTACATAATTTTACAAATTTGCTCATTCTTATACTTAGATGCATTAAAAACAGAAATCAAAAGAAAACAATTGCCATATTATCAAATGCTTACCTAAAACTTTTAATTCAACGTTCTCTACGCCATTACCAACCTCACTAGGAGTGCGCCAGTGTCAGTATACCCGTTAAAACATATGCCNGAGTGCGCCAGTGTCAGTATACCCGTTAAAACATATGCAGCTAGGGCCAGTGATATTTTTCAAAGGTTCATTACAAAAGTTCTTAATTTGCTGTAAACAGGCTATACTTATATGCACATTGTGTATTATTCCACCACTGCCATGGGCCTAATAACTTTATTCGTGCGTCGNGAACAGGCTATACTTATATGCACATTGTGTATTATTCCACCACTGCCATGGGCCTAATAACTTTATTCGTGCGTCGGTCAAGTGAAACTGCGACACTACTAGCAAATTAATATTTTACAAATTTACTAATTCTTCCACTTATATTGCCTTAAAATTACAGAAAGAAAAATAATTATGTTTAGTATTAACAAATGTTTACCTAGCACTTCTATTTCGACTTTAATGCTAGGGATTACTTTCCTTCTGTCGTTACCAACTTAACTGCGCGCTTGGAAGTCAGCGTGCCCGTTAAAAATAAGTTCAGGTACGGGCAGCAACACCTTTCAAAGGTTGGTTTATAAATATGAGGTAGACCGATTTTCGTCTGCGCATGTCCCCAAGTCTGACTCATATATCGCCAGTACAACTTGTCACATGCTCAACAGTGATAAACGTGTTTGATTACATTTGAGTTTTCGCAAGACAAAGCCTTTTACATTAAACAAATAATTTTACTATAACCATTATATTCTAATCACGTCAAAACTGCTTTGGGAAAGGTAGACAAGCATCTAAAAGAACTTACTTACATAAACAGTGTTCGTACGTCAAGCCATATCCAATAATTTTTTTAAGTGCCACAGAGTACTAAACAATACAGAGGTGAAACCTCAGATTATACTGCGAACTTCAACCATACACGCCAACAAGATGGTGCCACTGGCCGGCAATATGCCGGAACATGGTTCGCAAATCGGCGCCTGATAACCTATGCTAGTCAATCGGCAGCCCAAACCTTTGCGGATATTTCGCACCACCCAGTAGCCAATCAAGCACATGCTCCGTTTCCAGAACCTCGCGCAGTCAATCAGAGAATGTGTAGGGCCTGCGTCTACATCAAAGTAACCGCCACGCCATTTCATCTCTGTGTATTTATCTACTCTGCGCTATGAGAAGCCAGACTCCTCGGTGTCGAAGCTTGGGAAAATCTGCCGCAGAATAACGTACGGGGGTTTGTTCGATTCATTGCCCGCTCGTATCGATGCACCTATCTAGGCTCGAGACGGTAGGTAGGGCATAACGTCTCGTCGACAGCGAGGTCATTAGAGAAGGAGCAAGTAGCTCAGGCATGCAGGAACGCGTAGGAATTGGCCATGGCATAGTAGCAAGGAACCATCCCAGCATTCGCCTGGAGCGATTTCAGGAAACCATGGAAAACCGAAATCAGGATGGCCGGACCCGGATTCGAACTCAGGTCCTACTGAATGCGAGTCCAACGTCTAACCAGTGCGCTATCTCGCTCGATCGAGACGGTCTGATACGGTAATAAATGTGCAGAAGGTTGGTGGAACGTTGTTCTGATGCAACGGTACTCTAATCTATTTGTTTTAAGTTTATTATCGTAATAATAAAGTTTTTTTTTCTCGTTTTAATTCCTTGTTTTCTCCCCCACTGAAAAACCTGCGACGGAAGCAAAGAGTAAATAAGCACACNTTTTTTCTCGTTTTAATTCCTTGTTTTCTCCCCCACTGAAAAACCTGCGACGGAAGCAAAGAGTAAATAAGCACACAGAGGGAGAAATGTGCTTTGCAGTTTCTTTGATGTGGGCGTACCCACTCTCTGATTAGCTGCGCGGGGCTCAGGAAAGGAACATCGTGTTTGATTGGCTACTGCGTGCTGCGAAAGATCCCCGATTGTCTGGGCTGCCAGTTGGCGAGTAAGTAATCAGTAGGGACACCCGAATTTCGTGAAAAGATTTCCGCACATGCTATATTTCAATACCATACGGGCGTACCAGCAGTTTTCTTGTGCTCATTGGAGGCTTGCCTATGTGAGAAGACATTTTACCGCTTGACTGGCCAATCAGAATTCGGCTAAGTCCAGTACTGTACGTCTGTGATTCAAGCACAGATGCCTAACACGCCTAACACGCAAACTATCCAATCACGAAAGTGGATCTGAACCCAAGTGTTACGAAATACAACTAGTCGTGAGATCTTTTCGCGAAACTCGGATGTCCCTAGTACTCAGCCGCTGATTTGCGAGTGGTTCTCTCGCATGTCGCTGGTCAGTAACGCTCTTTTGCCGGCGTGTGCGCAGGATATCACGTTTCAAGTGGCTATTTCGCCTCTATATTCTTAAGTACTCTGTAGCGGCTGGTTGTCGGATGCCATTCTATTATATATCCTGCGGAGCCACGGTGGTTTAGTGGTTAGACTACTCACGGCGAACACGGTTCGATTCCTGGCGGAATCGCCACCGGATTTTCGCATGTGGGAATCGTGCCGGACGATGCCGCTGGTCGGCGGGTTTTCTCTCGCATTCCGGCGCTGCTCCATACACACCTCGTTTCACCCTGGTCGGCTCTTGACCGCCCAAATCTCTTCACTAACTCAGCTATATCCTGTTGGCTGTAACATGGTGAACAAAAAACGAGGANGCTCTTGACCGCCCAAATCTCTTCACTAACTCAGCTATATCCTGTTGGCTGTAACATGGTGAACAAAAAACGAGGAGGCCATCTAACTACACTGTTTTTTTTTGTTTGGACAGGATATTCTTTAGAAACTAGATGCCAAAGATATGCAAACCAGATAAATTTCACAAAACCTTAGCGTGAAGTGTGTAAAATTAATGTTAAATTTTAACAAGCAAGTGCTGCAGACTTTGAGTTTATTGTGAACATTAAGCTGCACAAACGATTTCCTATGCTTTTCTAAAACAATGTGTTGTGGGCCTAGATGTATTATTTTTCAGCTGTACAGTTAGAAGAAGGCACTGAAAGTTTTTACCGCGTAGAGCACGAGAGCACAGATACCGAATTTTGATAGTTCCGTGTCATTCACAACTACTGTTTTATCCGCAAAATTATTGCAATATGCAGACATAAACACAAACAATTATCGAAATTTTTTACGCTTATAAATGTTTTTTTTTTAATCTGTCAATACTGAAGTTAAAATATTACGTTTTACAATACANTCGAAATTTTTTACGCTTATAAATGTTTTTTTTTTTTTAATCTGTCAATACTGAAGTTAAAATATTACGTTTTACAATACATTCATGACCACGAATGGTTTTTAGCTGAAAATGCAGTCATCATCGCTTCGCAAATTTATTTGGAATCTCGAAGAACTTTTCTACTTATGTCAATAAGTAAAAAAAGTCTCGAAGTAACCGTTTTGCTCTGNTTTATTTGGAATCTCGAAGAACTTTTCTACTTATGTCAATAAGTAAAAAAAGTCTCGAAGTAACCGTTTTGCTCTGTAACTATGAAACGGTAGTTAAATTGCAGAAAGCATGACGGAGACATGTGCGAAATATCTGTATCAAGTCCATTTGGAAGACAGTGTAGTTGTTACGCGCCCAAGAAGAAGAAAACTTGCACGAATACCGTTTCATTGTTGCGGTAGTATTGAGCTTGCTCTTGCAATTGCATTACATCAACAATAATCTTCGTAAATAAAATGTTATTTATGTTATACAGCTCAAATGAACACGATGTATTGTTAGAGACCTGAAAAATTTGCGAGCTCAATGACCTGTATGCTATACTCCATTTTCGTATGCAAAATTATGCAGATATCACTGTTCATTGGTTGCTTGTTGTATTAGCGGAAGACGGTGATTCGGTCTGCATTTTACTTTGTATTTTTTATTGGCTCAGAGTTGTCCAGGAGGTGTAATTTAACGGGTGGACCAATAGCATTAGCAATAAAAACGTACGGGGATTTGAATTCTAGCTTGTCCCGAAATGAAAATGCAAATTTTTCAGGTCTCTATGCATTGTGTATCTTGTAGCATGTGGAAGAGTATTTGATTGGGACACATCCAACTCGGTACTCGACTGGCTGAGTGCCAACCAGTAACGAACGCTGCACGTTGTAGTAAGCGTGTCCCAAGTAATTTAGGGCAATAGAATGGTGATAAGTAAGTATACAGAGACCAAACAAAATGGTCTTATTGGTAGACATAGTCCAACATTTCTAACTTGTCTTGGATGTCTGAAAATGCGTACAGACCTCAATCTGTTGACAAGGCGTGTTTTACTCTTGCGTAAAAAGGATGAAGAAACGAAATTGTATAAAGCCGTTTAAAATAAATAACGTGAAATAAAAAAGCGGGATTTCCCGGTGGAACAGCACGGCACATTTCTGTTTCAACGTTATGGTGAACACGAGAATTGCATATGCTGCTCATAATACTATGATAGTTGTTGACACACAAGCGCAGGGCAAATTTATCTCTGTCATTCATGCTAAAGACTTGTAGTTTCGTTCAGGGCGGTAGCTTATGTCAAACGCACAACCAATATACCGCGATATGATAAAATCTTCCAGGCATGTTTAGAAATGTTAATTTAATGCGTTGCAAAGAGCAATTGTTTTTTTTTAAAGCTGTGTTACTATAAGCATTAGGTTCTTTCGTATGTCGGAACCAATAAATAAGTTTTCATGTTTGACAGTGGCAGCAGGTGCTCATGCAACTACGGAACATAGTCTCAACAACGAGTGGGGGCCACGGTAGCTGAGCGGTTAGCCCGCTCGCCTCCCACCAAGGCGAACCGGGTTCAATCTCCGGCCCGGTCACCCCCCGGATTTAAGGATGTGGGAATCGTGACGACGGGTTTTCTCGGGGATCTCCCGTTTCCCACGTCCTTTAATTCTGGCGCTTCTCCATACTCACCTGAATCACCCTCATCGACTCTCAAGACCTCACTGTTAAGAGCCGCTCGAATATCTTCACTCACTCAACGAGTGATGTCTCCCACCACGTGAGACGGATTTCATACAGTTTTCTACTGAGTACAGTGTATATCATCAACTGAACTTCCTATGCAACGTCCAATTTGTATGCCACCACGCCTGAAAATGTTTAAAAGTCTCGGGTCAAACTCCATGGTCGTGCACGTAGAAGGCTGTATTTTCAAGCTGTGTACGTTGTAGTCTAACACTTCATCACTGTCACAGCGTTCTTGAGAATACGTAGGTGAAACAGCCTCTTAAACCGCGAACTCTAGAGGCACGCGCCAGCAACATGTGGGAACGCCGTTCACCAATCAGCGACTGGTAACCTACTTGCCAGCCGGGGAATCCCAGCCAATTAGGAAACTTTTGCAGCATGCATTAGCGAGTAGGACACAAGTTCCGTTCCCAGAGCCTTGAGCAGCCAATCGGATAACGAGCACGCCCACATCAAAGGGACTGCCACAACATTTCGTTTCTGTGTACATGTGTGCTCTGTGGCTAGGCTCTGGGAACGGCACTTTTGTCTGACTGGCCACTGCGTGCAGCATGCGATTCCATATTGGCTGGGCTGTCGACTGGCGAGTAAGATACTAGACTGTGATCGGCGAATGGCGTTCCAACATGTTCCTGGCCAGTGAGGCCATTTCGCTGGATTTCTTTGTGTGAAGTTTCTCGAAAAAGCAGCTGTTTCATTTCTGCATTCTCAAGTACTCCGTTACCAAGTCAAGTAAGTTAAATGCCGTTTTACAAAAGCACGCGACCAACAGCCAAAGGAAATCTGCATGGGCTGACGTAGGATCTTGCATTTTTTCCTCGCCAATACATCACTTCGCGGGAAACTGACGGCCCTAGTTAGATGCTACAGTTAGGGCCACCTGTTTTTTGCGAAAAGATTTACGCGGAGGACAGACTTCAATATCCTATGTGCACACTTCTAGTCTTCGGTACTAACCGTCCGTGATTCGCGGGCAGACAAATAAGACTCATAACAATTCAAATGATCCAATCGGGAAAGTGGTTCTGAACTAAAGTGTTTTGGAACACAACTTGTCCTGAAATCTTTTTGCGAATAACAGGTGCCCCTATTTATTGGCAGTTCCCTCATAATCCTTCCAGCATAACACCGGGGGACATTAATAAGCCTTTTCCAATAGCAAAATTGAAAAAAAAGTGAATAAAAAAATTTTGAAAATTTTCTGCCTCGTTTTGGCGCACCTTTACCAGCCGGCGCCCTAGGCGATCGCCCTGTTCGCCTGGCCTTAACCCATTCAGACCCAGCGTACACAATTGTGTACATTACTCACGCTTAGGTAATCTTTGGCCTGTACTGTACACAGCGAAACTCAATGACTAATGATCTTACCCGTGGGTAAGTGATTCGCAACAAACCGTCTTACTCGTCTAGGTCGTAATTGGTTCATATAACTGTAGCCGAACATACAGCTGTGACAACGAAATAAATGTCACGTCGACTTAAGCACAGCACGCGTCATAATTTTTGTTGTTTACAGCAACCGAAACCATAAATTAAAGTAGGTCTGAAAGGGCTGAAGACTCCCCTAGCCAAATGNTCGACTTAAGCACAGCACGCGTCATAATTTTTGTTGTTTGCAGCAACCGAAACCATAAATTAAAGTAGGTCTGAAAGGGCTGAAGACTCCCTTAGCCAAATTAATCCGTGAAATTTCCGTGTTTATAACGATTACACATGATGCACGTGTCTTGTGTCGCCCTTAGTGCTTCCTGGCCTTGGACACGCAAGTTGCGTCCCTCGACCGGGACCAGCTGGCGGCGAAGGCATGGTGCAGTTCTTGTTCGGAGAGCGGTGGCGCCTTGCTCAAAGCCCGCCCGTGTGAGGCGATTACACGCGGCTGTGAAAACACTCCCGGGCACGTACGTGCGCGTGTCGGCGAATCCGTAATGCGCCGCGCTGTTTGTGCTCCGATCACCGCTTTCTCCAGGAAGTATGCCCCTCCCCCACCTCAACCTGGAGTCAAGTACAGATCTCCAGCGGTTTTCCCATCGCTCCGACCAATATTTAAACGCGTCGCCGGGACACAAACACTCCAGCAGCCAAAGCGGCCGACAGGAGCGGTTAATAAGCCGAGTCGCCAGCCTCTCCGCCGCTGTCCGCGTGCGTGCTTCTGAACAAATGTTACCCGGGAAAAGTTGGCGAACATGACTTTGAGGATTATTCCCGAGTGTACAGTACCTTGAGCAATACTGGACGATTGCTTCTGCCCTTGAAGACAAAACTGGCACGGATACTTATATATTGTATTAGTGAGTGAACAGTGAAAAGATTTGGGTCCTCTTAAGAGCGAGGTTTTGAGAGCCGGTGGAGGGTGATTGAGGTATGGAGCTGCGCTGAAATGAAAAAAAAAGGGGGGGGGGAGATCCCGGAGAAAAACCGCCGATCAGTGGCATCGTTAGGCAGGATTACCACGTGCCAAAATCCGTTGACCCGGCTGGGTATTGTGTTAATATTTATTAGCAGTTTACCAGAACTGCGTAACAGACCGACAACGAATATCGCGAACAAAAAATTACTTTTCTTAAAAACCACCCAAATCAACTGATATACACGAAAATTATTTTAGCCAGCGTATCCTCGAAATAACTGTATCATGTTGTTCCTTTAATAATGGGGTGACTTTCTACACTCTAAACCTGAAACAGTGAGGATTGAGTTAAATCATTGAGAATAAGGTGAAAATTCAGCTACTGATAATCAGTTCCCGAAAATTAATTAATATGATGCCTGAATTTCGCTGATTTATTTGCGCTTCACGCACTGAATTCCACTGATATAAGTCACCGGTTCCTAGTTCATTTGCTTCATTTACCAGTCGGCAGTAGCTTATAAACTGACTTTCAGTGAACGTCATTTCACTGATTGATATAACTGATTCGAGCTTAGAGTGAATATAAGAGTACGAGTATCAGAATTTTCATTGGCACAGTGAAATGGGAAAACAACTTCTTACACATACGGAAACCAATAATGAAAGAAAAAGTTCTGACTTGTGCACAGTGAAATAGCCAACCTTCCCCGCGATTCGCAATCGTCTCTGATTGGTTACTCATGAAAGGTTATTCACAGAGACCTACAAAATTCACGGTTTCATCACAGAACATGTAAGTATACAGCAGTGAAATGGCTTGGGGGTTCCTTTGATGTGGGTTCCGCCCATAGACTAAATATGAGGTAGACCGATTTCGCTGGCAGCGGACAACAAGTCTCCGTGTCCCAACATTGAACTGTGTTTCTGCCAACAAGGCTAGCAAAAACGACATGGATTGGATTAGAGGTTAGAAAACTGATTGGCAAACAAGCGCTATGGGATTAATGTATACTTCCCCTAACCAACTTGTAATGCAGTTTGTTAAATTCAGATTGATGAAAGTATTTTACTAATATAAAAGTGCTTGCCATTTGAAAATTGAGATATAAACAAACGCGTTTATCGCCGTTGACTATGTGACTTTGACTGTTGTGTTTCTTTGGGGGCAGGTCAATGTTGGGTACACGCGTATAAGACGAATAAGCGGTATATCTCGTCTTCAGTCTATGCGTTAACCAAAAGGACTGTGGTAGGTGGGTGTACACAGACCAGCGAAACTTGTGTTTTTTCAACGGTGGTTACAGGATACTCCCTCTGGTTTATCTTGAATATCTGTAAATGTGGACAGACGTCAAACTATTTGCAGCGTGTAGGCATACCGCCGACCTTCTGCGTTACCGTCGTTCGCGCGCCAGACGGGCCAAGTGTAGCGGTGCTGGCCCCACGCCCAGTGTTGCCGACCTAACGACGAACAAGTCGGCTAAATGCGTTCGGAAATTCGGCAAAAAATATACACACCTCAAAAAAAAATTTTTTTTTTCACCACTGGGATTTCTGAGTTACGATGTTGCTCATGATCCAAGAGAAAGTATGGGATGAAAATACACGCTACGTGCACGGAACGTCACGCCAGACTTGACCAGTGTATTCTCGTAGTGCGCCTACTGTAGCAGGGAACATTCTAAATGTGCAACCAGTTACCGGTGGTGCAAAACGTTTTTGGCGTGAGTATAAATATTAAGCTATGCTCCAAACTTCTATTCATAATTCAATAATAATTCATATTAGAGGCTTTTCAAAGCCCTGCTTAAGATCTACTTGTATGCCTATTGCGTTTTATTCCACTGCGTGTAAAATTAACTTTGCCAAAATCCTGGCCACTTTATTCATGCGTCGGACAATTGAAAGTGTGAAATTAAAGGAAAAGTAAACAATTTACAAATTTGTTAATTCGTACACTTATAAACGCATTATAAAAATTAAAAAAAATAGTTATAATTATAATTTCAGTGTTAAGAAATGTTTCCGTAACACTTTCAATTCGACGTTAAAGCATGGAACTACTTTCCCTTAGTCGTTACCAACTTTACTGGGCGCATGCCGGCCATTGTGCCCATTTAATTACACGCAGGTAGGGACAGTGACATTTTTAAAATGTTGATATCAAAAGTGCTTCTTTTATCGCGAACAGCCGTCAAGCCCCTGTCACACTGTCAAATCTTCGCCTTCAAGTATATTAGACAATTCAATTTGAGGAGGAAATATCGCCTTCAAATTTGCCATCAAACAAATTTGGATAAATAATCTTGATACTTTTTAAAGTATGTCACACTGTACACGTTTTTTATTCACGCGCATATCTTTATTCAAACATAATTTTTAAAGATTAATAAACCCATTACAGGGAAGAGCATTAAACTATTAGTAAATTATTTTCACATATAAACTAAATTTAACATTTATTTATCCTGCATATTTGCTGCGCAATAAAAATAAACTCCTTTGTATTTTGTCTTTACTATTTTGGTTTATTGTGCACTTCCTACAACATTCTAGTGCAGATAGATATTACATAAATTAATAATCTCCACAAACTTATTTCTTTTCTAGCTACTGGCCGCCATTTGAAAGTTAATTGGTTCGAAAGTAACTGATTTTAATGTGCACGATTCTCATTGGTTGAACTCGTCAATATTCCAAGAAATTTTATAGCAGGTCCTAGTACAATACACAAAATGTTTGATGGAAACTGGAGGCATACAACTTTTTCAAACAAACATGGCGGCGGCAATGAAGTTTTCAGTAACGTCACAAACTTCCAACTTTATTTGATCCAACTTGTTGGAAGCAGTTTTACGGAATAACTTTACAGCGTGACAGGAGCTGTAAAAATTTAAAGACTCGACTAATTTATAAATTACTTAGTCACAAACTGTTAATTAGACACTTCAGTTGAGAAATTCAAGCCTTGTTCAAAACATTGTGAACATATTGTATTACCATAATATGATAACCATCTTCGTGAGGAAAAGACAGAGTGATAATAACATTTTAATCTGAAAAGCCGAAATCGAGCACATAAGTCTAAAAAAAAATTGTTAACTAGATCTAACCTGAATTTTGTTACATTTTGACATTTTGCTACACCCATTTTGCTACAATCTATATGACCTCAAATAAGGGTATATGAACGCACCCTGATTTTTGTACATTTTACAAATAATTACTTGTAAACTAGTTGCCAAAAAGTTTTTCTTTGTAATGCAGGTATATTATTGTGTGTTAAAAACACTGAGATATAGCAGACATAACTAATCAATTATATACTATCTCCAAGTCAGTAATGTACATGATATCTAAAGTGTTTACATGTTGCAATAAAAAATGGCTGTATACTTATTTATACATCACAATCTGTTGTGAACTTCGTTTTAATGCATTTGGAATATTACAAAAATTATCTTGGCAACAAGTTTCCCAAAACTTTTTTGTGTAAGTACATAAATATTTTACTGTGTACGGTTGGCAACACTGCCCGAGCCGTCGGCTGGGCTGTGGTATCTGTAGACAGCTGGATTGCACGCACGCTCGCTGCAAAGCGCACCGGTGCTGACTCGCTATCTCTTATCGCTGATGGATTGTTCGCGCCGAATAAAGTGCAACGTCTGCAGTGCCGACCACGCTATCCGACTACCCACCTACGTAAGTTTTCCAAACTTTTCTGCACGAACAAATTTCGTCAAGTATTCGTCCCAGATCTCACGTTGTACAATACTCCCGTACATAGTTATTTAACACCTTGAATGCCGCCGACGTCTGAATACTACAACATAATTGTACGGAGTTTGCCGCAACGTTACGACATCCGCACGAAGACACGGCCGAAGAAATGTTTATTTCACCAGCAGTGTTGGTAAGGTTTGTGCAACTTTATTTCAGAAACACTCCAGGTGTAAATTAATCGAATGAACAGGATGGATTGTATATTNGATCTCACGTTGTACAATACTCCCGTACATAGTTATTTAACACCTTGAATGCCGCCGACGTCTGAATACTACAACAGAATTGTACGGAGTTTGCCGCAACGTTACGACATCCGCACGAAGACACGGCCGAAGAAATTTTTATTTCACCAGCAGTGTTCGTAAGGTTTGTGCAACTTTATTTCAGAAACACTCCAGGTGTAAATTAATCGAATGAACAGGATGGATTGTATATTANGTAAGGTTTGTGCAACTTTATTTCAGAAACACTCCAGGTGTAAATTAATCGAATGAACAGGATGGATTGTATATTAGTCTGCGTGAGTGAGGGAGTAAGAGCAGAGATCTGGGCGGATCTTAACATCGAGGTCTTGAGAGCCGTCGGGGGTGAAGCAAGTTGAGTATGGAGCGGCGCGGGAATGAAAGGGCGGAGGAAAAGGGAGATATCCGAAAAAATCCTCTGGCCAGCGGCATCGTCCGGTACAATTTCCACATGTAAAAATCCGGGAGCGACACCACCGGGAATTGTGGGAGGTGAGAAGTCTAACCACTACACCACTGTGGCCCCTTTAGTCTACGCAGGAAAGAACATATGATTGGGACACGTTCAACTCAGATGAGCATTACTGGCAGAGAGCCGGCCAGTAATGAACGTTATGTAGTACAGTAAGCGTGTCCGGTGTTGTAATAATCCTTAGGACGATTGTAATGAGAATGTAGGCTGTTGACGCTAAACTGAGCACTTTTGAAAGCCCTGCTTAAGATAAACTTGTATACTCATTGTGTGTTCTTCTACCATATGTAAAATTAACATTGCCTAAGGTCTGGTCACTTTATTCCTGCGTCGGCCAAAGGAATCGAAGAATTACTTATAAAAGCACATATATGTAAAATTGGCGAATTCTAACACTTGCATGCATTAAANCCAAAGGAATCGAAGAATTACTTATAAAAGCACATATATGTAAAATTGGCGAATTCTAACACTTGCATGCATTAAAGAAAACAGAAAGTGAAATAAATCATTTCACTACTCACAACTGTTTACCTGTAGCCTTTAATTGAAAGTTAAAACATNTAAAACAGAAAGTGAAATAAATCATTTACCTACTCACAACTGTTTACCTGTAGCCTTTAATTGAAAGTTAAAACATGGAACTACTTTCTTTCTGTTGTTGCCAACTTTACCGAGCGTATGACAGTCAGCGTGGCCATTAAAATGTACGCAGGTTGGGAAAGTGACATTTTTCAAAGGTTCATATCCAAATTGCTTACATTACCGTTAACCACTTTTACAGAGACCAACAGAACTGATGATCGTGCATTCGTGAATATAGGCGAAACACGCCAGTGCCGCTTTCAAAGTGATACAATAAACGAAAGGAATTTTCCGAAATACCGAAATAAACCAGTAACAAAGCAAAGCCATGTGCGCAAGGAAAAAAGACATAGGAAATTTATTTCCTAAAATTTACATTCATTCTATGGCGAACCGCGTTCAATCCCCAGCAGGAACAAAATCAGGATTTCATAACGCGGAAAACGTGACGGACTTTGCCGTTCTCTCGGCACACATACATTTCCGTTCACTTCTCTCCCCTTCTCACTATCTGTGTTATTGAGCTCTATGGTAATCACTGATTTAAAAAGAACATGCCAGTCAAAAACTCACTGCATTCAAATTTCTTCTCTAAAGACAAAATTACAGGTAAAATTCATTTTCGTGGATATATTTGAAATGTTACAGCATATTNTCAAATTTCTTCTCTAAAGACAAAATTACAGGTAAAATTCATTTTCGTGGATATATTTGAAATGTTACAGCATATTAAAAAAACCAGACCTGACGTTATATTTTAGTATTATTAAGCGGTGTCCAAAACTAATTCTTTTATTTGCCAGGTAATTTTCAAATGTACAATGCATTTGGAAGGCTCAATGTCGTAGTTTTCTGGAAAACACTTNATTTTATTTGCCAGGTAATTTTCAAATGTACAATGCATTTGGAAGGCTCAATGTCGTAGTTTTCTGGAAAACACTTCATTGTAAATATTGATAAGAATTATTTACCCGCGTGGAGACGTTCAAACAAAACAGCCTGTCTCATAGAAAAAATATATATTTGCCATATCGTACATAATGTTTGTCATGATGTATTATACGTCTATCATTACTCTTGAAATTGAAAGACAACAATTCTGTACGCTTTAATGTTACTTTCCAGAACGAAATATGCTGTCTTCGTGTTTTACTGGACGTGATATGGGCAGCTGCAACCTGCCGAAATGTTCACTTCGTTAAGGCCACAGAGTAGAGAGACACGCAGAGTCTAAATTGCGTAGCGATTCCTTTAGTGTGGAAGAACTCATTCTCGGATTGGCTTCGCGAGTCTCCGGGGACGGGTACCTGCGTCTGATTGGCTACAACATACTGCGGATGCTACCCCATTTGGTGGGCTGCCAGCTGGCGAGAAGGTTACCCACGCATTGCTTGGCCAACATAATAAAAAAAATTAGTATTTTCATTGTGTGGATACTCACTAATACCTGATTCGTGGCAAGGTCGTCTACATTCGGGAATACACGCCTGTGTTGATGCCCAAAGGGGTATACTGTATAATAATGTGATACTTAGCACATTCAATACTTGGGTTCTATTACTTGGTTTGGTCTGTACTGTTGATCGTAATATCAAGATGTATTGCCTCTAGGTCAGATTGTGAATAAGGTGACATACAGAAACGGCCAAGAATTTTTTTCTGTGAGTGTACGTGGCTACGGGTTCAAAGAAGAAAATAATCACATGTACGTTCAAACAATATAATTTACTATAATATAAAATCATTATTGTATGACAAAGAACAATACATTAAATAGTTTTTATCTCCCGTGTAACAGTGATTACCTTTTATTATAAAANATTATTGTATGACAAAGAACAATACATTAAATAGTTTTTATCTCCCGTGTAACAGTGATTACCTTTTATTATAAAATTTGGAGAATTAAGTTCTGAACGGTGGATGGTATTATTACTGTAGCTTAACTAAACGTGTGCCCCCGATTCAACNAATTTGGAGAATTAAGTTCTGAACGGTGGATGGTATTATTACTGTAGCTTAACTAAACGTGTGCCCCCGATTCAACCGGACAAACGGCATTCCGACATGTCGATTGCAAGTGACGCCATTTTACTGGCTTGTACTGTTGGAGTTCGTGGTAAAGCGACTGTGTAAGCTCTGTATTTTCAAGTATTCTGTGTCACAGCGCTTGTTTTACGTGTGCTTTCAGATGTAGAGCCAACCGCGACCAGCGGTACGTTGAAAAATCTGGCGGTGTCCTTGGAGACTTCATAGAAACTTGTTCATGAATACGTGCACGTCAACGGAGAATCCTGACACGCATAAGAATATCCGAATCGGTCGTTAGTATTCATGCTAACAGATCAAGAATTTCAATGATTACTGTTTCGTGAGGTTATGGCTGAAGGACGGGCGCTGCGCTAACCTGAATGCGTGTAGGAGAGATTGGTGGGGCAGGGTGAATGAGTGAAGAGATTTGGGCGGCTCTTAACATCGAGGTCTTGAGAGCCGATGAGGGTGAAGCGAGGAGAGTATGTAGCCGCGCCCGAATGAAAGGGCGGGGGTAAACGGGAGATCTCCGAGAAAACCCACAGACCAGCGGCATTGTCCGGCACGATTCCCACATGCAAAAATCCGGGGGCGACCCCGCTGGGTATAGAACCCGGTTCGCCTTGGTGGGAGCCGAGTAGTCTAACCACTACACCACCGTGGCCCCGTGGAGGATAAAGACCTAGATGATTGAGAAGAAATCGCACATCTAGGAACCAAAACATTTCTGCTGTAGCATCTCCGTCGCTGTAGCAGCCTTACTAGTGTGTGACACCCATCACCGGATACAATAGTTTCGAACACTTGCAGGAATTCGAAATCGCCAGCTCTTAAGATCCATACCTTGGAAAACTTAGCGACAGCGAAAAATTGAGATATTCGAGACGTTGACAAGTGGGTCTGATGGGAAAAAAATACCCAAAAAGATGTTGCGAGTACAGCTGGAAAATTTGTGCACACAGGCTGACACATACAAATCTACGGAAATGTATTTCTAATTAATTTTTTTTTATACATTCGAAACTATAGCAAAAAAACTTCTAGTATTTATACCGATAAATACAGTAAATTGCTAACGAAATCTTATAAAGTCTAACAAAGATTTCTTCTAATGGTAGGTGAATATAACTTAACCTTTTAGATTCACACTGAACGTCGCTTGCAACCTACGACATCAACGCAACGTCAATTTTGACTTGTTTTAAATGACCTAGTTACCAAATCAAACGGACAGGGTATTTTATTATAATTTCGTTTTTAAAATACTATTGATTAATATCACCATGGTGTAAAAATATCTGTATTTGGGACATTACGTAAAATGATAAATCTCTGTTGAGAAATTACAAAGTGTGCTGCAGTGTTACAACAATTTATGGCAAAGAGTTTTCAAAATACGTTAAATTAGAAAAAATGCTGAGGCTAAGCGACGCTTAGTTAAGTATCTGCAAATCTTCCAATTTAGGGAAGAAGGGCGTAAAATACTTGGCATAACATTTTATGTCAATTTCTTACAGCACAAAAACAGATATGTTTGACATGTGCTCAAAAATTACTCTTTTGTCCTCTAAATTAATTTTTTTTCTCAACCATTGATCTCATATATATGAAAATCACGTTTTCATTTACAAATGATAAAAATTAACTTGTTTATTCTTTTCAGATAAGAAACTCGCACTGTACATTGCCAACTAATTTTTCTCTATACTCCACTTTACCCAATTTTGTGGCGTTTACAGCAAACACGTCCAACGGTGAGTTTACTAGAAAAGATGCTCCGCTTATATCTTCTACCGTCCTCACAAGTGTATTGCTGTTAATTTGTAATTTTTTTTAAGAACCATGCCCGAGCTTCAGTTTTGAAACTCAGGTAACGCTAGTGAGCTGATTCTTCTCTTCTGCCCTTGACGACAAAACTTGCACCAATATAGTTTCACTGTTTCGTTAGCTATCACTCTTTAATTGTAACCCTACATCGCAAGATCTGCTTACACAAGCCTTACACGCACGGAGAAAATAAATATACACTAGCACATGCGATATCTGCGTACACTAGCAGTCACTAACGGAAACATGGCGGGGGAAACATGTATACTAATAAATAGGTATATCGGCGTCCCTAATGATAACAAACGAAAAAAAAAATCGCAATGGCGGGTTCAGCAATCAGCGACTTAGCCGAGCAGTCCCAGCTGTAAAGTCATCTAAGAAGTCATGTACCAACTCCTGTGCAGAATGGTAGCGGTACTCACAGGATTCTAGATGTTGTGTGGTCCCCTCTACAGTTTAGGCCGGATGTTAAGTGGTGTTTCAAAGATCCGTATCTAGTCCTTCCTCCAACTGTGAAAGGAGGTCAGGAAGGGTAATAGACATTGGCATTACATGTGCTCTACTGTCGAAAGTTCTGGGACCACACACAGGCCAAGGCAGGATATCAGTACCTTGTAGAGCCTGTTGAACAATGGTTGCGGTAAGCGATCGTGCACTGTAGAGTTACAGTGAAGCATAGCTTATACGAGAAAGCAATGCGATGTGACTCCTTTCTCCAATGCTGAAGTTTTCTGCACCACAGATAACCTGCTTGACGATGGATCGGTGCAAATGGCAATAAGCTCAGATGTCGCTGTGGATGTAGTTCACCGCCATTCAATCGTTTCCACTTAGTCCCCAAGGACATTAGTAACGCTACTAACAGCACTACGTATCACATGATCTATGTGAATGCATATTTGTGCTCGGGTCTATTTGTGCACATCGCCTGATGCGCCTCTGTAGCGACGAGGGGTACAAGAACCTTGTTTACACGTCGTACAATCTTCTTTTGCTCCGAGGGCGAGTCCACACGACGGACAGGTCATCGAGCCCACTAACCGGTCTCTTTGCAGGCCCACCATACCTCCCCGTTCAAACAATGCGCTTGCAGTCGATGGCCTGGTATCCTCTGCGGCACGTGTAATCGGATACAGCGTCGGCTGTGTCCTTACTGCTCGAGCCATGACGATTAATCTCTTGTTGTGTGATTGGAGCCCTACGAAGATTCAGTTGTGTATCACTATTACTAAACACACTCGTACTTGGGTAATACATATGGAGAACGTGTTTTACTCCTAGAAGACTGCTTGCTTTATGTTTTCATTTCTCTCTGCCCAGTGATGTATTTTAATTTGTTTATGTTTGTTTATGCTCTTAAGGCGCATATTTACCACATTTAAATTGCCACAATTTTCACAGAGTTATACTTTATCGACACTCTAATACTAGCAATCGGGTCCGTGGCAATTTCAATATCACAAGTGCAGAAAATATACAAAATTGGCAGCTAATATGCCCTGGGCAGGGTTTTCGAAAGAACTCACTTAATAGCGAATACGTTGCATTATTCATCCAACATCCGCATATCCACGGACTTGCTAATTTATCAGACTCTACACTATGATTCGCCGTAAGATATCCGAAATCAATTGAACAACGGATCTGCATAACAGTTTAAAAAATTACTGCGCTCCACCTAGTCATCCTTATAACACGGACACAACAATTTGGTTACATTATGTGCAATATGTAAGACTTAACTAGACCTCTCAGTTTGGGAACATGGTTGGCAATGGCAAAGTATCATTTACGGGATGTTATGAAATATTTCTCTGTATCTACCACCATCTGTATTAAGAGTTAAGAGACTATATTCTGTATTTTCAATTTCCTGATTTTTCAGATTAACTTTTACTTTAAACACAGTTCACAAAATATTCTTCGTAGTTTTTTTACTTCGCACCGATTTTATTAAATCATCAAAACTCAATAACCAAAATTTATTTTGCTGTCTGAATTAACTGCACAGTAATGAAAAATTGTTACTACACATTTTCTATACTGTGTCGAACTGTTAGGTTTTACCACGTTACATGATAGTAACATTAATGTTGGACTGAATCAAAAGACTTCGTTCTGAAGAAAGAACAAAAAAATAGTTTAGTTGAAATAACTATATTTCATTTCAATGCTACTGCAGTAAATATTTGTCTTACTGTAAGGTTAATGCTCCTGATAAAATACATTGATCATTGTAGTCTCAAAAAAATATTACCTGTTTTGTAGTGAAGTATATATAGTAAGTAGTTGCTAGCAGATACTGCTAGCCAAACAAACTCTGGACAAAACCTCTCTAGCCTCGCTATCGGAGTACACAGAGGAAGCAACAAATTGCTTTTATCGTGTCAAGGAACGGTGCACTCAAAGTAATATTTCTAAAGGACGTAAAGAAACGCCACTTTGGGCGACCGGACACAGGAACTCGCGTGGCGAGAGGCCGCCCGGGTGAGGATAAGACGCACGAGTGCAATTAGGCGGAATGAAGTATTGGTGAAGCGGCGGGCGACGAGAGTGCAGACAAATGAGAGTCGGGAGCGGTGCGATGAAGACAGAACGCCGTGCGGGAATGACCGTGGAAAGCGACCGTCGGCTCCTAGAGCGAGCACAGCGGCCGACGTCAACTGGAAGCTGCCACTTCCACTGCAGCTCTAGAAGAAAATCATCTTGAAATATGCACAGATGTGGGAACGGGCCAGGGGAAATCAGCGGGACAGGAGTCGGCGTCGCAAAAACAGGCCAGTCGTCGTTTAAACACTGAAGGATTTGAAATGCATTTGAGGTAGGTCCATGAAACTTGGCGCAAAATGCGTGCGTGGGAAGGAAATCAGTGTTTACAGGTATGGAAATGAAAGCTGTCAAGGATCGTTGAGTGCATGTAAAGAATGAACCCCACACACTCTTAGGCCTGAATCAGTGATATCTATCAGTGAAATAAACATCCACTGAAAGTCAGTTGACAAGCTACTGCCGACTGGCAACTCAAGCAAATAAACAGGGAACAAGTGACTTACGGCAGTGGAATTTTCGACATTCAATGGTAATCATAAATAAATCAGTGAAATTCAACCATCATATTAATTAGTTATCAGGCACTGATTAACAGTGTATAAATTTGCACTATTTTCACTGATTTGACTCAATTCTCAATGTTTCAGATTTAGAGTGTAGGTTACAGAGTTCGGAAATGGCAAAGGGGTCATAGCAAAGAGTGGGTAAAGGGGGAGGAATGGATCACAGAATTTTGGGCGCTTCTTAACAACGAGTTCTTGAGAGCCGATGAGACTGAAGCGAAGTGAGTATGGAGCAGTGCGGGATTGCAGGGGCGGGAAAAACGGGAGATCCTCGAGAAAACCCGCTGACCAGGGGCATCGTCCGGAACGATTCCCACGTGCGAAAATCTGGAGGTGGCCCCGCCGGCAATCGAAGTGATAGTCGTCACGGAAATAGAAGTTATCAGGTACGGTGGGATATATTCTAAATTCAAAGCCCGTAGTTTAAAAAGGTTCGAGAATTACAAATGGTCTCTTGAAAGGGCTTATAGGGTAGGAATGGGCGGTGTCTTCGTGGAAATGAAGCAGATGTGTATAATGGGTTACATGTCAATTATGAAGCCTGTAATTTAAAACGGTTCGGGAATGGTAAAGTTGGGAAGGTTGGGGTAAGATGTGAAAAGTGGTATGAGTGGAGTATGATATATATGCACGCATGTATATATTTAAAATCGCGTGAATTTGCATTCCGCGAAGACGTGACTGGTAACACTAACTAAAAATCTAAAACATTAATAATAACTGTGGCCATTTTTTAAATATTTGTTCATTTATTGAAAATGTTTATTAAAACTAAAGCGGCGAATTAAATATTTTAAGAGAAGTATTTCATTGCGTTCAAAGAAGCTCCAACTGCCACATTGTTCCTGCTGTTATTCTCGCAAATTTGCAAAACTTTCTAGAATCTGCTATAGATACGAGGACTTTAACGACTTCGACATCATATTTGTAGTATGAATTATTAGTTGTGTTTGTTATCTTAGTAGGGATACTGCACTGTTAGAAAAAATGTCCGTAAAGTTACGGAAAATACCGGTTACAAATTATTTAGACATCTGCGTTAAATTACTGTCTCTTCGTTTTTTNTGTCCGTAAAGTTACGGAAAATACCGGTTACAAATTATTTAGACATCTGCGTTAAATTACTGTCTCTTCGTTTTTTGCAATAAAGTTCTCCCCGCAAATTTCACATAAATCTCCATAAATTCACGGAACGTGTCCGCAATCTTGCANTTTTTTGCAATAAAGTTCTCCCCGCAAATTTCACATAAATCTCCATAAATTCACGGAACGTGTCCGCAATCTTGCAAGCTTATTATTTTTAATCTGCTATTTATAAAAAGGAGTAACAGAAACCAGTTTTGCTTTCGTTGTGTGGGTGATGCACTGTGAATAAAGATGACTATTTAAAAAAAAATGGCTGGCATTGAGATTTGAACTCGGAAAAAAATGTTTTCTGCACAAAAATTAACCCACTTACCTACCATGCTTTTGCAGAGAGAATTGTTCTAAATACGGTATTTATAATGAATTATGCACGCACCTCTTAGTTTCTAGTCATGTTATTTTCGTAATTTATTTCACCGTGTATAACAGAGATATTAAAAACAGTTTAAATAATTTGTTTTGCAATGGGATTTGAACACCAATACAAAAATCAACAATCCATGACTCGAACCACTCACCTACCACACCTTTCAGAGAAGTATTTCGTACATATGAATTTTACATGAAAGTGACGAACGCGCCTGTCTTACATTCAAGTCGTGTTAAAGAGCTTGTAATATTTTCGGTTTATAAAACAAGGTTACGAAATTTTTTTTTAATCGTCTTAATGTGCGTGTTTTACTGTGTATTCTGGAAATTTTGTCCTGTAGCGGAATTTAAATATGAATAAACGAATTGGCACTCCATGACTGGTTCGCCACTCACATACTATTATTTTACACGAAGTAGTATTGTAAAGATGGGTATCATCTGCAATGTTCGTGTCTCAACATCAAAACCATAAGAATACGAAGAACTTCCGTATTTTATATTTACGGAGCTCATTTCCCTTATTCGTCATTAAGGATTGCCTTTCCGTAAATAAACTCTACATCTCCGTAAANTATATTTACGGAGCTCATTTCCCTTATTCGTCATTAAGGATTGCCTTTCCGTAAATAAACTCTACATCTCCGTAAAAGTTTCCGTAAATCTACAGAAATTGATAACAGTGTGTTATTACAGCTGGTTTTGTAACCAAGTCATCTATGTAAAGCTTCCCAGTACCTAGTATTTCTCTCAAAAATATCATTCAGCGGTTCACATTTCAGGCTTTTTCACAATGAGTGTGACTCTCATTGTGAAAGGCCGGGCACCACGGTCAAGAACCCCCTCCAGACAATAATTGTGAAAGGAAATCTTCGCAAAGCCAGCATCAGTACGTTAATTCTTTTAAACCTCACAACGTGTATAGTCCATTCACGGTTACTTCGAACTTTTCTGAAGCCCTGCCAAAGTTCTACTTCCAGTATATTCCTCTACCTCATGCAAACAAAGCCTAAGCAAGTCTATGGAATTACACCAAAGGGACAACGCATCGCACGCGTGCGCACTGAGTGTAATCACATTCTGCATAAGAACTGTTTCTTACTAGGTATTAACCATACACCTATTTTATCACTGTTTTTATTAAAATTATTAATGGAATATAATAAAATGCAGATAGAAAAATAAATTAAAATTCAATTTAACTAACAGTTAGGTACTTGTATGTTAATATAAGTATAAAACGCTTGCGATTCATGTCATATTAGGAAACGACCAAACACGTCTCGCATCGAGTGATTTTTCAAAAGTTTGATTTAAAAAGTGTGAAGAAACCACACATAGACTATACATAAATAAATATGTCTAATGTTTAATAAGAAATCAACTTTTCACACCATCCAGAGCTTTTACTTTTTCCAACTATAATGTGAATACTATAAAATATGATCAGAAAATTATGTATCTGAGTAACTAAGTGATTTTATTCCTCTGTAATAAACCTTAAAAAAAAGTGAACGTCAGGAGACGGTGTATAGTATGCTAACATGCAACATAAACATAGCGTATATTATAGACAGTTATCGGGGTGTTGTTGGCTATAATACTGCATGGAATCAGATGAGATGCTGTTGTAGATGATTATTGCGGAGGCGGTACCGAGGATGTTCTTGGCCCTGGGTTTAGCGGCTAGCCGTGGCAAATCAGCGGCGCATGTATTTGCCGCCCCAGGCGATAGCATATTTTTTCCGGAACTAAGACACCGTGATTTTATCCAATCTCTCCTTAACGCCGTAAATTTCACAGCTCTTATATCTTTCTTCACCGCTGAGATCTGGGCATAGTCGTTAGTTGACTGAACCGTCGACGAGCCAATGCAGAACGTACCTGGAAAGACGTTACACAGACCAAGAGCGGCTTCGATCGTCTAGAATGAAAATATCTGCTGAACACTCATGTTCGGGAACGGAAAAACTTCGTGCAAGTAACAGAGGGCCTCTGTACAGGATGAGTATAAAATAATACCCCGACTTGAAAGGTCTATAATATCAAAACGAAACAACCTACAACCTTGATTGACCAATAAAATGAACCGCGGAACTGTGAAGTTTGTTTACCAAACATTCATAAATGTTCAATGTGACCACCATGAGCGGCCCGAACGACATCTACGCGATAATAAAACTCGTTCCACGTTCTTGTCAGCATGTTCGGTGTTACGGTTTGGATGGCGTTCGTAACGCTTAGTTTGAAGTGGTGAGGTGAAAGCGAGCTCGCATTCGAAAGATCAATGTGNGAGAGGTGAAAGCGAGCTCGCATTCGAAAGATCAATGTGAAGGGGATGGTATGATGTTTCCTTTATGTGCCAAGAGATGACACTGGGAGCGTCTGTCGTCGCACTATGAGCGTGTGATGTGTGTTAGTCCGCATCACGATGGCGACGNTATATTTACGGAGCTCATTTCCCTTATTCGTCATTAAGGATTGCCTTTCCGTAAATAAACTCTACATCTCCGTAAACGTTTCCGTAAATCTACAGAAATTGATAACAGCTGGTTTTGTAACCAAGTCATCTATGTAAAGCTTCCCAGTACCTAGTATTTCTCTCAAAAATATCATTCAGCGGTTCACATTTCAGGCTTTTTCACAATGAGTGTGACTTTCATTGTGAAAGGCCGGACACCACGGTCAAGAACCCCCTCCAGACAATAATTGTGAAAGGAAATCTTCGCAAGGCCAGCANGCACCACGGTCAAGAACCCCCTCCAGACAATAATTGTGAAAGGAAATCTTCGCAAGGCCAGCATCAGTACGTTAATTCTTTTAAACCTCACAACGTGTATAGTCCATTCACGGTTACTTCGAACTTTTCTGAAGCCCTGCCAAAGTTCTACTTCCAGTATATTCCTCTACCTCATGCAAACAGAGCCTAAGCAAGTCTATGGAATTACACCAAAGGGACAACGCATCGCACGCGTGCGCACTGGGTGTAATCACATTCTGCATAAGAACTGTTTCTTACTAGGTATTAAACATACACCTTATTTTATCACTGTTTTTATTAAAATTATTAATGGAATATAATAAAATGTAGATAGAAAAATAAATTAAAATTCAATTTAACTAACAGTTAGGTACTTGTATGTTAACAGAAGTATAAAACGCTTGCGATTCATGTCATATTAGAAAACAACCAAACACGTCTCGCATCGAGTGATTTTTCAAAAGTTTGATTTAAAAAGTGTGAAGAAACCACACATAGACTATACATAAATAAATATGTCTAATGTTTATTAAGAAATCAACTTTTCACTCCATCCAGAGCTTTTACTTTTTCCAACTATAATGTGAATACTATAAAATATGATCAGAAAATTATGTATCTGAGTAACTAAGTGATTTTATTCCTCTGTAATAAACCTTAAAAAAAAGTGAATGTCAGGAGACGGTGTATAGTATGCTAACATGCAAGATAAACATAGCGTATATTATAGACAGTTATCGGGGTGTTGTTGGCTATAATACTGCATGGAATCAGATGAGATGCTGTTGTAGATGATTATTGCGGAGGCGGTACCGAGGATGTTCTTGGCCCTGGGTTTAGCGGCTAGCCGTGGCAAATCAGCGGCGCATGTATTTGCCGCCCCAGGCGACAGCATATTTTTTCCGGAACTAAGACGCTGTGATTTTATCCAATCTCTCTTTACGGCCGTAAATTTCACAGCTCTTATATCTTTCTTTACCACTGAGATCTGGGCATAGTCGTTAGTTGACTGAACCGTCGACGATCCAATGCAGAACGTACCTGGAAAGACGTTACACAGACCAAGAGCGGCTGCGATCGTCTAGAATGAAAATATCTGCTGAACACTCATGTTCGGGAACGGAAAAACTTCGTGCAAGTAACAGAGGGCCTCTGTACAGGATGAGTATAAAATAATACCCCCACTTGAAAGGTCTATAATATCAAAACCAAACAACCTACAACCTTGATTGACCAATAAAATGAACCGCGGAACTGTGAAGTTTGTTTACCAAACATTCATAAATGTTCAATGTGACCACCATGAGCGGCCCGAACGACATCTACGCGATAATAAAACTCGTTCCACGTTCTTGTCAGCATGTTCGGTGTTACGGTTTGGATGGCGTTCGTAACGCTTAGTTTGAAGTGGTGAGGTGAAAGCGAGCTCGCATTCGAAAGATCAATGTGAAGGGGATGGAATGATGTTTCCTTTATGTGCCAAGAGATGACACTGGGAGCGTCTGTCGTCGCACTATGAGCGTGTGATGTGTGTTAGTCCGCATCACGATGGCGACGGAACAACAGAAGGCGTTCTGTGTTATTCAGTTTACTAAATGTGAATCGGTTACGACTGTTCAACGAGAATTCCGTTGCAAATACGGACGTTGTCATCCCGATAGGTGGAGTATCGTACGTTGGTTACGTCAGTTCTATGACACAGGGTGCCTTTATAAAGGCAAATGTTCCGGGCGGCCGCGTGTGTCCGAAGAGAATGTGCAACAGATTCAACAAGCGTTCGATCGCAGTCCGAGAAAATCAACTCGACAAGCTAGCCGGGAAATGCAAATCCCTCAATCGACGGTATGGACAGTGTTGCGAAAGCGATTTCTACAAACCTTACAGGTTACAGCTTGTACAGGCCGATAGGAAATAAAGAACTTAGACGTGATTTCTGCGCGTTCGTTCTTGCCTAGAACGAGGTCGACGATGCCTTCATGTCTAAGCTGGTGTTTAGCGATGAAACGACGTTCCATACAAATGGTAAGGTGAACCGGCACAACGGGCGGAAATGGGGCCAGGAGCCTCCACATGAAACCACAGAACACGAGTGCGCTTTCCCCAAGTGAACGTGTTTTGCGCTCTATTCAAAGACACTGTTTTCGGCCCTTTCTTTTTCCACGATCCCACTGTTACTGGAATCACTTATTTGGACATGCTTACAGAGTGGGTGTTTCCTCAGTTAGAAGAGGTGGCGGGGCACTTCATTTTCCAGCAGGATGGTGCGCCACCCCATTGGCACCTAGCTGTTCGCGGATACCGGAACGAGGCGTTGCCGCAACGCTGGATTGGTCGAGGAGCAGCTGGTGACCAGGCTCTTCATCACTGGC
>NQII01004772.1:6221-21877 GCA_002778355.1 Clitarchus hookeri | reverse complement strand
TAAAGTCGGTTTTACGGGCGAAGATTTTACGTGACAACGTAGTGCTGCGCGCGCGGCAGACCGATCATAGTTGAGTGGGAGAGAGACGCAAGGCATTCGGCGGGCCTCTCTCTCGTTCGGTGACTCATCGTAACGTTTACCGAGCGTTACACTTTTTCATAAGTGACTCCCAGCCCAACCTAATTTAAGACGTTGTCACGTCAAAAATAATTTTTTAATAATTTATAATTATTATTATTAATTTTCATTGCGTACAAACAGCTTGATTATTCTAATGGTCTTTCTTGATAAAGTTTTTGACGTGACAACGTCTTAAATTAGGTTGCGGCTGGGAGTCACTTATGAAAAAGTGTAACGCTCGGTAACGTTACGATGAGTCACCGAACGAGAGAGAGGCCCGCCGAATGCCTTGCGTCTCTCTCCCACTCAACTATGATCGGTCTGCCGCGCGCGCAGCACTACGTTGTCACGTAAAATCTTCGCCCGTAAAACCGACTTTACAGGCAACCATTTTTTTTTTCTTTCGCAAAATGTTCTTTTTGAAGCGTTCAGAATGGAAATACCGTTGAATTTCGATTAAAAATAGACTCGTATATATTAATATTTTAAAAACGTTTAAATCAGTAAAGTCTAGAAAAATATGTTACTGTGTTAAAAAATTAATTAATTTTTTGTATGCAGCATAAATAATATTTTCTGGCATTTTTGGTAGTGTAGACTACTTTTTAATGAGTTCTGCGTGTTGTAAAGTGAGGTGCAGTGATTGCTCCATCAGAAGTCTTTTTTACTTTTACCTTCAGTTCTAAGTGTAATTACCAGAGGGTACTCTACTCTTATTCTTCTCCAGTTCCGTGAAATGTGGCCAGCCATTCAGTCAAATGGAGTAAAAGCGACTCTGTTTCGTGATGAGGTAATGCCTAACTCGCGTGCCACATCTGACCGTCATGATGTGAGTAAACTGCGCGCCGCCTATCTGCGTGCCAGGACGACGGTCTCTATCTCTTGGAGGAGGCTACGGAGGAGGAGCAGGTAACACGAGAAGGGGGAAACCACTTCTCCGATTGTGCATTTCTCCGCTTGTCCACATCTCCGATACCAAACACACCACTTCTCCGAGATTATAAATGCCGGGTCGGAGAAGTGGTGTACGCCCACCTGAAAATGCAGCGCGGAATTCTTCCTAATGATAAGAAAATTTTAAATCTTTCAAAAAGTTCACTCTAAAATCGTAATAGTCGGAAAACTGCATATCTGTTGGAGCTGCTCCACTTTAATATGTAAAAATTCTGATAATCATTTATGCTAATGGTATTCACAGATTAAACAGTGGTTTCCTTCTGATTCCTAGTAAATTGTTCTGACCTGGGAATAAAACGTCAGTGCTCATTAAATTCAGATTCAGTAAAATAATTCTTCTGATTGAAATCACTGATTCAGATTTTGGCTGTTCAGCACTGCGATGATAAATTGGTTTTCAATGTTCAAAGTATCTATGAAATAATAGTAACTCCGTGAAGTCTGCAGACACGATAGTGGTGTACTCTCTTTGGCAGTAGTAAATGTCTTTGAAAATACGAAGAGGTATGTGTGAAAAGTAGTCACGACGGAGACAGTCTTCTGTTAATTTTACATAACGTGACAGTCCGGGATTACGACGACTTCACGTTTCACGTAACACTTAACGAGTAACACGTTCACGTAAGCAGGCTAGACCTTGTCTAATGTGTTTCAAGGAGACCTACTATCACGATCTTTCAACGTAATGTTCACATAATGTAAAAGCTTGTCAATTTTAAGGTTTGCGATTTTTTGGGCCTACTTTATGAAACACAATTTAATTAATTTTCTCAGAAAATTTAAATTTATCACATACGATTTATTTCCATATACACGAAAGACATGTCTCCATCTCCCAGAGACATTTCGTTCTGGAGGTTAAGGCAATCTCCTAGTTTATAAATCACGAACGCCATACTTTCGTAACCTGTTCAAGTCACATTAATGTTAAGGCGCAAATACGCCTGTATAACTTGAATATCAACAGTTTTCAGTCTGAAAAAGCAAAAAAATATTTTACCCCGACACATTCTTACTCAGTACACAACATTTACGTGCTTACGAGAAGCATCATAGCATACCACCCAAAAAGACCACGTTTTACGTACACGTGCAAGTGTAGCGTTATGCATGTTACGTGAAGTCATCTTAATCCTAGACTTTCACCCCCTCCCCCTTCTCGTAGTACTCAAATGGATTCCGTAATATTGTCAGTGACGTCTACCTTTCTTGTGTAGTTGTTGAAGTTTGCAAACATTCAGCGCGCATTATGCACGACCTGGTTTTCGGCGTTCAACAAAGCCAGTTGCGAAGTGGCGGATCCACGCGCTGCACGCCTCGATTTCGTGGAACCGCAGACAACACTGGACGGCTGATGACGTAATCCGTCGCTCGCGCGGAATTGAGAGGAGTGGACTGTCGTCTGGCGGCTACACTCGAAACTTGATCATTTGGTGAGTATTTTAAATTGCATCTGCAATATGTGCGGTTGTTAATTTGAAAATCCTAAACACGCTTTTAATCTGTGTTACTTCATGTCATTTAAATCAATTTTGTTGTAGGTAGTATAGGCTATTCACGGTAACATGAACACTTTTGAAAGCAATCTCATTTGGAATTATAGTCGGTAAATATTTTTAATTGTAGACTTAGACGTTAACTTCGGAGTGTGGTGGAATGCACACACTGTGCTGTTACTTACATGCCAATACTTATTTTAGAAGGTAGTTAAAGGGTAAAAAATGGCTAAAAGGAAAAAAATTCACTAGGGTTTCGAAAGTGCTCACTTTACCGTGAACAGCCTATAGATATAAAGGTCCTAACGCCTCCTCGCATACAACGAAGTCAATAGAGACAGAGCAAACTGCTCAGAGATGCAGGAGCGTGGAAGTAATCGACCATGACCTGTAGTAGGGAACCATCACGATATTCGCCTGGAGTGATGGCGAGAAAACGTTTTGAAAACTGAACTCAGCTCGGGAAACGAACCCAGGCTCTCGCGGACGTGAGTCCACTCTCGTATTTCCCTCGCTGGCGTCATCCGTCTGCACATGGGCACGTCAGGAGATCGGCAGGTGGCTGCAGGACCGACCTAGCACGTGGCGGCAACGTGCTCACTAACATTCGCCGTGTTCATCGGCTCAGTTTTCACCGACTGAGACA
Organism: Clitarchus hookeri; assembly: GCA_002778355.1. NCBI lineage: Eukaryota > Metazoa > Arthropoda > Insecta > Phasmatodea > Phasmatidae > Clitarchus > Clitarchus hookeri. The sequence goes on along the minus strand of NQII01004772.1, from coordinate 18,658 downwards.
AACTTCCTTGCAAATTATGTTTATTTTAATATGTTGGCACGGCTAAACGCATAAACAGACTGCCCAAGAAAGAGCATTGCGTATCTGCGCCTTTCTGTAAAACTAGTCATCATTAGACGAGCTGGAATTTAAGTTACAAACAACCAGGAACTTTTTCGAGAGAAAACGATACTAAATGATTGCATTTATTTGGCACCTAGTACTCATCCCCCCCCCCTCTACTCTGAAGTGACGGTAAACCAAAACCTAAAGACGTACACCGAGAAAAATGTTTATTAACAAGCCACACAACCAATTTTTTTGTTATCATAATATTAATTTTCGTCATTACAAAAGTTTAGTGGCGACATCCAAATAAACGTGTGTTCACTACACAAAAAATGGCATAGTGATACCCACAAAACGTTTTGTATTTCCCACGAAGTTTTTATCAGTGCGCTCTTGTTAACCTGTTGTGCCGTAGCACAAATAATACAAAGACGATGTCACTTTCAAGCTCTGTAAATTCAGAATATTTTACAAGTAAGCACCACCTTAGGATTGAACATTTGCATTGAAAATTTACAAAAAATATGACATGTCAAATTCTAAACGCCAAAGGCTCACAATTAAAAAAAATTTGATTTAAATACTCATACAAATAGATTAAATTGCTCTTTCAAAGATCTGCGTAGCTCAAAAGTAAAATAAATATTTAACTGGCAAACAAGCTAAGTAGTGTAGCCGCCTTACAGAGGAGCGAATCCAAAAACGCCACCGCCGCACTGTGGTTAAACGACTAACAATGATCCATGAGATATTAATCCACCACTTAAAATAAGATAGTTGTCTAATTTCAGCAATTTTAAAATATTTTGATATGCATAGTCTTACTAAGGCTCATAAAAATTAAAAAACGTCGGACAGATTTGCATCGAAAATTGAGTTAAAAGGTAATAATTAAATTTTATAAGGTTTTTGATATAGAATTATTGTCATTAATTTGGATCGGTCACGCCTGCCACCCCATTATAAAAAACTGCAACTTTAAAGTAAAATCAGAATAATAAATTTGGACGTAGGCCAAATTATGTGAACCGCATCGGCTGTACTGGTGATTTATCTTATGCATTTAAGGACATTTATGACTTTTACGCGGCACGCCGAAGAGGTATTATATTACCTCAGCCTGTAATTGACGCTCATTAAAAGCCACTTGTCTTCTCAGTTTGGCTCTGGACGGGTCACTGATTCGCGTCGGCTTAAAAAATTTGGAAAGCTACTGATGGGTGGCCCCTATTGGTTGAAGGATCAAAAGTGGGTGACAGGTTCCTTCATGCCGCGGTCGCCAGCTTTAAGGCATTCAGAAGACTACAATTATTGTCTACGTTTTCAACATATTATAATCTTTTTTGCCGTGATGCAAAATAAGAGCCAGAAAAATCATAAAAATGGAGAAAAAATACTATTTAACAATAATAATAATTTTAAATACATACAGCATATTTTTAATACAATTCTCGGAGAATAGAAGACTACTGGCCTCCCACCTGGGTGAACAGGGCTCGATTCCCGGTGGGTCGCTCCCGGATTTTCGCATGTGGGTATCATGCCGGACGACGCCGTTGGCCGGCGGGTTTTCTCGGGGATCTGCCGTTTCCTCCACCCTTACATTCCAGCGGTGCTCCACGCGGACCTTGTTTCACCCTCATCAGCTCTTAAGACCTCGATTTTAAGAGCCGCCCAAATCTCTCTACTCCACTCCTCTCGAAGTAGAAGGAAATTCATGCGTTAGTTTACTGCTCTAAATAATTTCTCATATTATTATAACGACAAGAGCAACATTTACTGGGCACTTGGTTTGCAGTTCGCACGTATTTCAATTTGAATATTTAAATACATTTTAAAGAGTAACAGTTAAACTTTTACCGCAGGTGAGCCCACTGCTGGATTCCGAATAAATTGAAATATGCCACTCCGGTGATTTCGATAGATACTTTAGTTAACATCCGTAGTTAAAAAACTAATTTTTAACTTATACGAGTTAAGATATGAACTTCTATTTCTCATTTAGAGCATGAGCTCTAAATCTTAATCAGTGATTTTAATAAATAGAACCATTTTATTATCTCTTGATTTAAAGAACTGTTATCGACTGGCGAATCAGTGGAATGCAACGAGGTTCTACCGCCATAGGACAGTGCAATTCGCTAGGAATCAGTAGAAATCACAGCTTCATCAGTGAATACCGACCAGTAGAATTTTACTGATTCAAGAGGAGCAGTTTTGCCAGATCTGCCGCTAAATTCGTTGGTTTGGAGCAGTCTGAACTGTTTCGATTTTAGAGTGCATGCTAAATAACTTTACGAATGTTATTTTTCAAATGAGTTGGTACTTACATCAAGTCATCGTCGATATAGCGTCACGGAACCATTACTTTCTGATGCAGTGGTGAAGCACTGGACTCGCACTTGAGAGAACTCAGGTTATATTTCCCGTTCGGCCATCCTGATTTCGGCTTCCCAAGATTTCCCGAAATCACACCAGGCGAATGCCTGGATGGTTCCTCACCGCACGCCATGGCCGATTCCTTCCCCGTTCCTTCTTCTCTGAGCAACTTGCTCCGTCTCGAATGACCCTGCTGTCGACGGTACGTTAAGCCCTACACACCATTAAACATTATCACAATCTAGACAACTCAATTAAACACTTGAACAGCCGCAAGAGTTTTATGCATAAGTTCTTTGTGGGTCACGTTTTACCGCGTCTGAGACTTTCATCCAAGACGAACAGTCTTACAACTTTCAACACTGTGCTCGTGTATCACACAGTCACCGGCCTATTAATATTTGTTATCTTTTAAAAGCTGCCAAACTCATGTTTTCAATGACATTCCTTAGGCCACTACGAATAAGTATACGATGAAAAATATTGCCTCCAAATATACCGTGCGGCGGAAAGAAACTGCTCCGTCATAAAACACGTGACTCAGCATGATGAACTGATACAGACTGTCTACTAGAATCGCTAATGTTATTGGATCACTTGAGGACGGCCACGCCCTTTAATAGAGCATTTAATTGGCACAAGTGGTGAGTTCTGCACGGACAAGCGCAGCGGAAGAAAACTGCAACAGCCATTAAATTGTATTGTCTCAGCTGTCGCGTATACACGTTTCACATCTATAGGCAGTTCACGTTAGACGGCACTTTTGAAAGCCCTGCATACGATGCACTTGTGTGCACATTGTGTATTCTTCCACAATATGTAAAATTAAATTCCCCGCGACTTTGTCCACGTGGAATTCGTGTTTCCGTTACAATATATTATTTTTTAATCTGCATGTCTTTAAAATAGAATACATATTTTAAAATAGAAAGTGTAAATATATGCAAGTCCAAAAATAAGAGAATCGTGGCTGTTAAGTTTGGAGTTGTTATTTGTAATCGGCCGTGCCACCATGATTAGTCGGTTTACAGTACAATGTTCCTCGCCATTTTAGAGGGTGGTACCAGAACAACCAGGCTGAGAGGTGAGTTTATACGCGAGCTCGCCACGTAAAACGGATGGTGGAAGAAACTGTCCCGACTTAAGTCAACCCCTGCGACTTATTGATCGTCATCGTGAAGCACACTTTGAGGCACAACTAGAGTCTCTTGAATTCAAAAGGTAGGTCATTGGGAATCAATGGAATACGCGGCATAAACACTGTTTCTCTCTGAGCCGATCCAGATAAAATAGTGGCCTCGACTATATTGTGATACAGAGCTTTGACATACAGCCTAGTGCCATTACAGAGTTCAGTTGGCTTCAAATTTCTGAGCAACATAGCAGGTGTGCCCACACGCAGTATAAGACTTTGGCATGGTAAACCAGGTGGATTTAGTGTGTTTGAAAATTCCTCTGGGTAATGAACTGCTGCGTCTGTTTGATTATTTATTTTTTACAGTACTTTTACGAAGGTTCGCGTTAATACGACAATCTAAAATTTTTTCCGTACAAATTTGACACCTTATTTCACCCCTTTAGGGGTTGAATTTAAAAACTACCCTTCCTTAGTGGCTGCCTACATTACATAATAAATGTTTCCTCCAAAATGCATGTTTCTAGGACCAATGGTTGAGGCTTGGTGTTTATGTCATTCAGTCAGTCAGTCAGTTTTTTTCCTTTCATATCTGTAGAATAACCTTTCCATGGGGCCTGACCAATTTTTTGTGCGTCTGCCAAGTGAGAAAGTAAAATTATTATAAAATTAATTTTTTTTACAGATTTTCTGATTCTTTCAAGTATATATATGCACGTAAAATACAGAAAGCAAAAGAAAACACTTCAGTATCCGCAAATGTTTACCCAACACAAGACGTGGATCCACTTTATTTCCATCGTTACCAACTTTACAGCAACCACGCCACTCATTGTGCGTGTTAAAATATATGCAGGCAGGAGCAGGAACAGTTTCCAAATATTTCGCTACAGAATTTCGCCAAGTGTTGAAAGGTTAAAAAAAAAAAATGCAGCAGGCCAGTTTATAGCGTTGCGCCAGTCACTTAGCCTTACCCCTTGCTATTGCAGTAATCATCGCACCCACGCCACGTGCCACCCGCTAGAGCCTTTGTAAGCCGCGTGTGAGAGAGAGAGAGAGAGAGGGTAAGAAAGGGTAGGGGGTAAGAGAGAGCCAGGCGTCTTGGGCCGGCCGGCGGCTCGGAGCTGTGTGGCAGAGAGCCTTGGCTCAGCGGCTTAGAGGCAAACCGTGTACCGGCCCATTACGGCCTGACAGCTCGAGGCAATTACAAATGCGCACATTAAAGAGCCGGTAATGACCGCGGCAGGACCACAGCTCGCGGGTGTGCGCGCCGTCCCAGTGACTGACTAATGATCTCGCGATGTTGCGTAGCGGCGATGTTGCGTAGCGGGCTACTTTCCGGCGTCGCTCGGTAGCGCCCGCTCGATATAGTCTACCCGCTGCGTCTTCGCACGTTTCGAATGAAAACTTTGAAAAATCACCCCATGCGTGACGTCTTTTGGTTGTTTCCTACACACGTCATGTATCGAAAGCGTTTTACACTTCCGTTAACATGAAATTGTCTTATTTCTGATTATACTGAACTTTTACTTATGTTTAATCTGTAAATTATAATATAACGTTTGTATTTGATATGAATTAAAACAGTGTTGATAAAGCCTAGTAATAAATAGTTCTCGTGCAAAATTTTACTAAACTGAGTTCACACAAATACGGTGTGCGTCCCCTTTGGTGTAATTTTCTACACTTAGTTAAGCTTTGCTTGCATGAGGCGGAGGAATAGCTTGGAAGTTGGACTTCAGCATGGCTACAGAAATGTTGGAAGTAATCATGAATGTACTATAATAATGAAAACCGTCATGCTTCCCAGCAGAAACTGGGCCTGGCCAATATACCCAAATGAGTTTTTTTTTCAATTCATTATAGACCTGCAGATTTATTAGACTTCCCCGGTACAACGTTTTCAAGAATCGAACCGCCCCATTACTCGTATCTCAACATCATCCTTCCTCGAGGGAATTTCATTCGCAGCTTGGAAAGTTTCTATAAAATCTGAGGTTCTCGTTCAGACCCCTGATAATGCCACACCGTGGCTATCACCACATCACTCATCTAAATCACACTTCCGTTTCATCCTCGTGTCATATTCGTGTGATTATTTGTAATTCTTAGTTGTGAATTATTTTGTCACCATAGGCAAACCGTCCAGTCAGGCAGTATGTGGAGATCAGACTCAGGTGATTGTGGACCACGACACATTGCAACCCTCGGCCTCAACTAACCACCAGTCCACAGTGGCGATTCCGTCACATTTTCGCGCACCTTTTGTGGTCCCGGTCGGCTCCAACTAACAGTGTCAACCTATCATCGTTCGTTTGTCGTGCACGAGTGACGGAGAGGAAGGACTCATGTCGTAGCACACCGTTTGGACCTTCCTACTCGCTGCTGAAGATGGTTGTCCCCAGACACTAGGTCTGTGACTGGCAAGAAAGTAAACTACAGAAGAAACAGAACCATCTGAATATTTCTGAACGTTTTCGGAACCAGAGCGTCGGGAGTCGTGGCGTGCTCCTGTAATCCAGCTGCTTGAAGGCCGCGGTTGATGAATTATTTGAGATTATGAGTGCTTTCCCTACTCCCAAAAAGTACCTGATGTCCACAAGCAAAGCAAGTTATGGTGATGATGATGAATAATCAAACAAATACAAAGAATGTTCTAAATAAGAACTCCCAAGTTCCAGGCCACATGCCCACAATGGCGAAAGCCTCAAACTATTGCAAGAGAGTGTTGTCAGTGGGAAAAGGGTCCAGCAATACTTTGTTTCTCTTGGCCTTGCGGGGCCGCGGTTGGCGTTGTGACTAGAGCGCTTGTCTCCCGCTAAGGTGAACTAGGTTCGATTCTCGGCAGGGTCACACCCAGATTTTCGCATGTGGTGATCGTGTCTGACAATACGATTCCCACATGCTATAAATCCGTAAGCTACCCCGCCGGGAGTTGAACCCAGATCGGCTAGATGAGAGGTGAGTAGCCTGACAACTACACCGCCGCGGCCCCGTCAAGGGAAAATAAGAAGAACCTCGTATAGCGTAAGTTTAGTCGGCTCGCTACACAATTGAGCCACAAAAAAATGAGAGCGGTTTCTGATCTGCCTTTTATCGTGCCAAGTAATTAGCTCCCTGAACGTGGAGCAATTCTGTGTTGTCTTCATGTCTTATAGAGGATTATTAGCTTTCTGGCCGTAGTTTCGGCCGCGTGTACTACACGAAGTATCTAATAATTTCGTTTGCCGAAGGACGTCGAGCTGTCTCTGAAGCAGGCCAATTGGAGTTAGTTGCCCACGTCAGAAGCAGTCCTCCCACAAATCTCTCCCTGCCACCTCGTATCACTGTCCATAGGCTTTAATTATAGTTATAGCAAAAGGCCTTAAAGGGGAATTGCAGTCTCTTGACCTCGAATGGTACTCGGATTGAATGAGTGGTATGCGCGTAATGAATTCTTATCTCCCCGCCCACCCTCATTTCACATTGAGTGAAGACTGTGGACTCGATTACATCTTTTTGCCAAGACTTCACTTGCCAGTGCTGCGTTTTGAGATTAGCATCAATGGTGTCCCAACCTTCAGAAGAAATTTGTGCAGTGATAGGCCAGAAGGGTAGATGCTGTTGATGAACTCGACAGGGTAATGGGTTGCATCATCCATTTTTCAACTCTATCCACAGATTTATACTCCAACTTAAGCAAACTACATCAATCATTTATTATCTCTTTTGTATGCAATGAAGTTTCCGACGGACTGACTCACTTATCAACGTACAGCCCAAACAGCTGGATGCACAAGCATGAAAATTACGTGATGGCTTCTCCTAGGAGTGCAGGCATCCAATGAGAAAGGCTTTTTTTTAAATTCAACTCCTAAGTGGTGAGAAAGGGTAAAATGTGTTCTATAGAAACTCATCAATATCTCACTAACCCGATCAGATATCGTTATGCTCTTTGCTTTAAAATACAACTGATATAAATATATAAACACCAATTTAGTTTTTTTTTTNGATCAGATATCGTTATGCTCTTTGCTTTAAAATACAACTGATATAAATATATAAACACCAATTTAGTTTTTTTTTTAATTCAACCCTTACGAGGTTAAAAATATGTAAAATGTGATTTAGATAATTCTAAGGAAACACGTATNTTTTTTTTTTAATTCAACCCTTACGAGGTTAAAAATATGTAAAATGTGATTTAGATAATTCTAAGGAAACACGTATCTCACTGTGAAACGAAAAGATTCATTTCCCTTACAGCTGCAGACAAAATGGTAGAACTGAGCAGGATCTGTAATTAGATTTCTCGTTTCCATAAATGATGCTGTCAGTGAAATAAGTTGCGCTTTGTTTTTTTACATATTACGTTATGTATTTGTGTATAAATCACATTTTATTCAGCGATTAATAATATTATATGTTATTTTGGTTGAATAGTGAATTGGGTTATTGCCAACTGCGCAGTACCCAATATTTGTATTGCAGCGTTTAGTTAGTTTCTTGTAAACAGAACAGCGAGAGATAAAACTTGCAATTCATCTAGAGAACTGTCAAAATTACGTGTTATATCAAGGGTGCTCAACCTTTTTAACAGTCGGGCCAAACGAACGATTCAGACATTTTTGGCGGGCCACTGACGGTTGTTATTTAAGTTATTTTTAAGACTTGTGCAAGAAAAAACCCAATATTAAGAAATGAAATTGTTGTTTATTAAAATAATAAAACAATACACTTTTGCTTCTTCATTCTAATGTTATGTATCTTAAATCAAAATCGAACTAAATAAAAACTAAGGTTAATACAATTAATGTGATTTCTGACATTGCTTCTGTTGTAATAATTTTCTTATATTAGGCGTCAAATCAGATGTTGAAAGTAACAACAAGTCACTAATATGTTGCTCTGTTAGTGATGTGCGGTATTTATTTTTAACATAATTAAGGTTTGAGAAAACCTTTTCACAGACATATGTTGATCCAAAACTACTTAAGAATTGTAAGGCCAGGTCTGTTATGATAGGAAAATCTTCTGTTGGTACCAATTTCCAGAAATTTGCAAAATCTTCTGAAGAATTTTGTGGTTTTGAGGATACTTTTTCGGCAAAAAGGTTTTTTAGCGCAAAATGACTTTGCAGTTCAGTGAGTTCTAACTGAACATTGGCAGGATAAGTAATTATTTCAGTCAAACTGATTATGAAGGGATTCACAAAAATTTGTATATTTTGTTTTTTACTCTCAAAGTCTTGAAATCTTCTCTCAAACGATTGTAATAAGGAGCTAATTTTAGATTCGTATTTAGAACAATTGATGGTGTCAATATTGAGTTTCTCTTTCAAATCTTTAAGTGTGGGAAAATGGTCAATATTTTCTGTGCTTAAGTTAATTAAAAACAGATTTAATTTAGCTTTAAATCCGCTTATCAAACTAAACATAGTCGGAAATGAACAATCTTTGCCTTGTAATTTGAGATTCAAAATATTGAGATAATTCGTAACGTCAACAAGAAATGCAAGATCACTCAACCAAGATGTATTCTTCAGTAAATCAGTTTCCAAAGGTAACACCCCTTTTTCCTCCAAAAATTCCACGACCTGCTCTCTCAAGTTGAAAAATGTTTTTAACATGTTGCCCCTTGAAAGCCATCGCACAGCGCAGTACAGTTGAAGCTCTCCATATTCACTGATTTCTTCTTCAAATAAAACTCTGAATTCACGTCTATTAAGAGCTTTTGCACGTATGTAATTTATGCAACGTACCACTGGATCCATAATATCATCCAATTTCATGTCCTTTGCACACAAAGCTTCCTGGTGGATAATGCAATGATACGAAAATAGTGTGCGACCCAAGAAATTCTGCAACAAAGCTACGCAACCTTTGTTTTTCCCGATCATTGCAGGTGCTCCATCAGTGCAAATACATATCATTTTGTCCCATGATAAGCCCTTTTTCTCAATACATTCCCTAATTTTCAATAAAATGTCTTTTCCTTGGGTTGTAGTTTCTAGCTGACAGAGTTCAAGTAAATCTTGCAATATATTCCAATGTTTATCAATACACCGCACAAAAATAGCCAACTGAGACCTACTCGTTAAATCGCAAGTTTCATCTAACGCCAATGAAAAGTATTTGCACTTTGTTACGATTTCTTGAATCTGACTGCTGATATCAACTGCCATCTCCTCCACCCTTCTCGTAACAGTGTGTCGTGAGAGTGAGACACTGTCGGCTTTAGCTTTGACGTTTTTATCATTACAGTTTTGTGCAAAGATTGTCAAAGCCTCTTTAATAATTTCTCCATCAGTAAAACATTTCTTCTTTTTCGCTAAAAGCAAAGAAATCTCGTAAGATGTTTTGACCATGGATTCAAGCTCGTCGTGCCTTTCAACGAAAATATTCTGTTGGTTGAATAGTTCCTTTTTCTTTTTCTTTAAAAAATCTTCTCTGATAGCACTACCAACAGGGTACTCTTTTTCAAAATTATTATGATTTTGCTTATAATGCCTTTCTAGGTTATATTTTTTTGCAACAGCTACTGTAGCGGAGCAAAGTAAACACATGGGTTTATGCGCCTTGCTTTCAATAAAACAATATTTATTTTCCCATTCATCATGAAAAACACGGTAGGTCTCGGTCGATTTCGACGTACTTGGTTTGCTGTGAGACATACTGAAACAAACAACATTTGTTTATTTTCCTTTCTGAATAGGTACCTAATATGAATATCTACTTAAATTAGCTCATAATGAATAACATACCTTTGAACACCAATATCTTCACTTATTTAAACAAAAACGATCAAATGTTTGATTCAGTTCTTCATCAACAAAATCACAACTTAAAAACATTATGTACTGTAAGCAGTGACGCGCGCTCTCGATTGTTTTTCGAAACACAGTGCGGGAACAGGTGAGCGCGAGGAAGCGCGGGCGGGAGGCTCAAAACAATACTTCGCTCCCGAGCTTACGCACACAAAAACAATGTACACGTGCATCTACACTCGCACTAAGACCAACCCGCCTTTGTTAGATAAAACGTCTTCCTAATCCTATACTACCACGTACAAAACACTTTTTCAACTTGGCGGGAATTTTCTGAATTGCTTGCGCGGGATATTCAAAATTCGTCCGCGGGCCACATCGTGGCCCGCGGGCATAGGGTTGAGCAGCCCTGTGTTATATCAATGGTGAGGATGTTTGTTTATATTTGGTTTTTCAGCAAATCAATGTCTTTGCTCACGAAAATAACATTCAATTTAACTTGAATATTCCAATAACGTAAATATTAGACGTACTTTTTTGTTTGTCGGAAGTATGATGATGAATGTATTTACTAGGAGCTCAGAAATGGAGTTGGAGGTAAAGCATTGTTAAGTGAGGAGTGTGAGACCCGTAATGTTTTTCACTGGGCACATTACCACGCACAATCTCACATTGACAGGAAAGGATTTAATATAAAGTTCAAATTTTCCAGTTTTTCCACAATAACTTTAGTTATACCGTTCTTTGTTACAAGAACTTCTGGATTAGCTTGCGTTCGGCGTTCCAGTTACTACTCAAGTTGTTGTGTTGCTGTGGAAATTAAAGCTTGCATTGAGTAACTGTCTTCTATGTTGATTCGGTGTGATTAATTTAACATATTTTTGTCCAACTTACTGCTTATATTTCACTGGACACATTCACCTGCAAACCCCCCAGTAAAGCTGGCACCAAAGGTAAGTCGTCAACTCAGGAAGCATGAGGACATCAGATTCAGGTGATTGTGGACCATGACACCCTGCATTCCTCAGCCTCAACAAACCACAAATCCACAGAAAGGACTTTGTCTTATTTTTGCCCGTGTCTTGTGTTTGTAAGCCAGCCCGCCGGGGAATCGAAGCCAGTTCGTCTATGTGGGAGGTGAGTAGTCTGACCAGTATACCACCGCGACCTCTTTTGCAAAATGTGCTTTATGAAGCATCCATGATGGAAATAGCTAAAATGTCGATTAAAAATAAAATGTTATCAATATCATTTCTTAAACACACAAATAAGTAAATTCTATCAAAATATTTTACACTGTTACAAAATAAATAAACAACCTTTTCCACATGCGACATAAATATTACTTAACTGACCATTCTGGTAGTGTGTGTGTATACTACTTTTTGAGTTCTGCACGTCATACAGTCGGGTACACTTTTCCATTGGAAACCACTCTCCTACCTTAAAAGTAGGATTTGATTAGGACTTTAAAAAACTACTCTCTTAACAGCGAATAATATGTATAGAAATGGCTGTGGTATAGAAAGGTTTTTATGAATTTCATAATAAAATTTCGCAGAGATCAGCGTTTTAAAAAGACGTCTTTAAATATTTTTAAATAAACATGTAGCAGGTGGTTGCAAAACGTCTCCTAAGATGAAGAGTGCAGTGTAATCGGTTTTGAATATTTTTTAGCAATAAACGATTTATACCATTAGTGCTGCCTTTGTTTCAACATGCGCGGCCACCAAATATCTTAAAACTGGTAGATACAATTTTGAGCATGCCATATTTTTTACAGTAGGAAATCAAAATCAGTCCAAAATGAATTTACACTGAAGAGAAAAAAAAAAAAAAAACTGGTAAAGGCGTGTGTATGCAAATAACAGAGGTATGGAACCAATTAGAGTAACGCGATGCGGTCGGNTCGGCGCACGAGAGATGGGACATAATATCTCCGAGGTAGCGATAACATTTGGATGTTCGCGTACGACCATTTCACGAGTGTACCGTGAATATCGGGAATCCGGTAAAACATCACATCTTCGACATCGCTGCGGCCGGAAAAAGATCATGAAACAACGGGACAAACGACGACTGACGAGAATCATTAAACGTGACAGACGTGCAACCCTTTCTCAAATTGGC
>NQII01004771.1:139408-188032 GCA_002778355.1 Clitarchus hookeri | reverse complement strand
TTTAAATTACGGTTAAAAACTATAGTAAACAAAATTAAGTCAAAAGTTACCCAACTTTTGTATAAGTACCCGTATCTACTTACATTTCGAGTCCAGATTTGGCATTCAAAAGTCCGCTTTTTTTTGTTACGATTTCGCAAATAGAACTACGCCCTTCCGATTAAAGTTACCTCCTGATATGCTACATGGTCGTATGGTTGTAGGGCATTGCCAGGCAGGTAGGCGGACTTCGAACATAATATATCGCCCATTCCACTCTATTTTTTATATTATTACAACAATTTACGATTTTCGGTTTGATACCAAGCCGGAAGCCAATTTTTTTCTGGCATGAAATCAAAACAAAAGCTACTTAAAACGGAATAATAATTAAGTTAGACACTGCATTTCTGATTAAAAAAACGCAAGTTAACTTGAGCATTACTGAACAAAAGAGAGTAATAAAGAACAAGATTCAATTACATAAGTATTAAACACTGTCAAATTTCATAACAATGTGTGTAGTGATAGTAAAATCCCCAAATCCTGCGCTGTTTTCTTTAATGAGGAACCAAATCGCCATTAAGTTGAGTAGCTTATTTTTAAAATACACATCATAAACACGCTGGACTGAATGCAGTTCAGGTCTCGGTAGACGAAGCAGGGCAGACAATAACAGAACCAGTGACACTCTCCGCGGCCACTGCAGCCGCATTGAATCTTCAGTTTGTGCGCGCTCCGTGCTCAAGGCTGTCTGTGGGCCACTGGGTCTGGCTGCTCATTAGCATAACAATGGAGGCAGACACACGAGGGAAAGAGAGAGAAAGAAAAAAAAAGAAAGTGATCGGTTCTTGCATCTCGTCAAATTGCCCACACAAAACCCCACCATTTTGTCTTGTCACGTGCCGTTTACGGGCTGCAGGCAAGGACAGACAACACGCGTCACGAGGAAAACGAACACCTCGCCATCTTTTCTGCTTTCTCTCTCACAGATGCAGTAAGCTGGATTTAAACCCCGTGACGTACTTCAGTAGTTGAGATTTGGGTGGATCTTAACAACGGGGTCTTGAGAGCCGATGACATACTTAAGAATCCGACTTGTGTACACAGAGCCGAGGCCAACTTTCTTGACCATCCTCTGCCGGTCGCAAAGAATATTGTCGATATGAATAACATTTGCAATCCGATCCTTAATTACACATGCTGCGTTATTAAGTTGACGAGTTCTGCTGTGGATGACGAAGAAGGATGCAGAGGGGAACCACAATAGCAGGAGCCCGATGTGGAAGAGGGCTGGCTGATTTCTCAAGTTTTGCCATTCGGATAAATGGTAGATCTTCAAAACTACTCCCTCCACAAGAAACATCCTTCCATCACAGAGCAGTTCTGAATAACGACTTCTCGTTCTTGAACCTGCGTAAGAACATTACAAAGGTACAAACACACCTCACGGATCGACACACGAAAGCAGGACGACCTACGGCGAAAACACCCCCACGAGCTCGGCTCTATCGATAAAGGAACGTCAAATTATTGGCAGACTCATGGGAACTCATTTCCCGAGAGGGAAAGATTCTTTATGACCATACACGAGATTAGATAGTGGCCAGGATAACTATCTCATGCAGCGTTGAAGTGTGGATGTGTTGAAACGAAATCAGGAGCACTTGGCCATAAACGTACCCAGTTGTGAGCTAACCATCGGACAAAAGACTAGTAGAGACAGTGCGTTGTGACGATTATGCATATAGAAGCGTGTAATAATAGAGGAAAAATGTTCTTAGAAACACTTCCTGATCCACAACACACATTCGTCTAAGGGGCCCAGGAGTCTCGCGAGTTTAATTGGTACTAGGACATTCATTGAATACATGTGCTTTCTTGTTACAGTTGTGATTGGGCCACACTTTTTGAGTCGAACCTTTGAAAAATCGCCCCATGTTATGACGTGTTTCTAGTTTCCTAAATATGACATGTATCACAAACGTTATATACTCATGTTAACATAAAAGTATTTTTTTTTTGGTTAAATTTTTACCTAATTAATATGAATGCAAACAGACAGAAAATAGGTGTTTGGTAATGCCTAGTAAGAAATATTCTTACGCAAAATATTATTAAAGTCAGTGCGTACGATATCCTTTTAGTGTTGTATTCTAGACAGGGTTAAACTTTATTTGCGTTTCGCGGAGGAATAGCCCGAAAGTAGAACTTTAGCAGGACTTCAGAAAAGTTGTACGTAACCGTGAATAGACTATAGTCTCAGAAACTACTGATACCTCCCACCACGTGACAGACTTCTCTTACAAGTCGCTGTTTTCTGCTGGATACAATAGCTTAATTAATTAAATCCACTTCCCGTTGCAACGTCCCATATATAGGCCACTATGGCAGAGAGGGATAAAATACACGTAAAGTTGCTTGACTTTCCAACATCACAAGAGACAAATTGCTTTATATACTCCACTTCTGATAACTCGGTGATTAAAGACAGATACGCACACTTTCTGTTCTGTAGAATGCTGACATCAGTCATTCAAGTTACGAGATTTATAGGAAATCATGCAGGACGAGATCAAATTTTTCAATATTTTCCATTTACAAAGATTGGGTCTTGATGATGTAGCTCGACCGAACGGAGGAGCAGCGACAGCTGGCGAACGGTTGCAAGAGAATTATTTTAGTGGTAAAGGGGCAGACACGTTCAGTTTTCCCCGGTTACAAGTGGTTATCTGTGCTGCATCAGGAGTGTACCGCAGTCGTGATCAAGCACACCTGTACCTTGCAGCAGTTCATCAGCCGCCACTGCATACGGGTAGTTAAAAGTTGTTCACGATGAAGTGAGCACTTTTGAAATCAACATTTGAAAAATGACACTGCCCCTGCCTGCGTGTATTTTAACAGGCACCACGACTGGCACGCGTCTTGTAAAGTTGATAACGACGGAGAGAAAATAGTTTTATGCCTTAAAGATGAATTAAAAGTGTTAGGAAAACCTTTGAGGATAATAAAATTATTGATTTTACTTTCTGTATTTTTAATGCATGTAAGTGTACGAATTAGCAACTTTATAGGATATTTACTTTTCTAATAATCTCACAGTTTTACTTTACCGACGCATGAATAATGTAACCAGGCTCATTGCAATGTTAATTTTACATATGGTGGAAGTATAGGGGATGTGCAAACAAGTACATCTTTAGCAGGACTTTCAAAAGTGCTCACTTTACCATGAATAGCCTTTAGTAGCTACATGCAATGGTTGTTAACGGTAAACAGTTTTGAAGTCAACCTTAGAAAATAAAATCACTGCCAATAACTACACGATACAGTAGGACTACACATTGGCATGTAAGTTCCCAGTTAATTTCGCACTAAATATAAATAGTTTAAGGCTAGACGTTATATTGAGAATATAAAATGTAATATTTATGGCTACCAAAGTCAATGTTTCTTGTTTTATACAGATGAAAGCACGGGTTTCCATATTATTAACACTTACCTAAAAATAGCATGTTTTCCTCTTGTACGACGCATGAATAAAGTGAGAATATTCATGGAAATGTTAAGCTTAAATATCGCGGGAGGATAAAAAAAAGTAGATCCTACGCAGGGCTTTTAAAAGTGCACGATTAACCCTGAACGGCTTATACCCATTGGCCATGGTGCACTGTAATTAATGTTTCACGGCATGCTTCCAGTAACGAAAAGCACTGTGGGTAAACATAATTTCTGTATACAAGTAAACACTATGAGTAGATAGCTATAGCCCATTTGCGGTTTCTTCACACTATTATAATCAAGCCTTTGAAAAATTACCCCATGTGTGACGTGTTTGGTTGTTCCTAAATACGTCATGTATCACAAACTTCCTATAGGCTTACTTCTGTTAACACAAAGGTATAATTTTTGGCCAAATTGAACTTTTACTCATATTTTATTCATAAATTATATTTAATTTATAATATGAATAAAAAAGAGAGAAGATAGGTGTGTTGGTAATGTCTAGTAATGCATAGTTCTCATGAAAAATATTATTACACTGAGGAGCAAACGAATGCGGTGAGGTGTCCTTTTGATTTAGTTTTCTAGACCCGGTTAAGCTTTGTTTGCGTGAGGCGGAGGAATATCCTGGAAGTATAACTTTAGCAGGGGTCCAGAAAATTTGCAAGTAACCGTGAATGGGCTATAGAGGCATTTTCACAACGGCAGTGAGTACTGTACAGGTAAATCCGTGTTTACACACTCGAGAGGTTGCAAGAAAATAATTCGCATAGACGTAGAAACCCACCATTATCACAACTATGCTGCATACAAATGCTATGCACCATTATGTATAATTAACGCCACTTATATGCTAATCTGCTCCGTGCGAAAATGCACTTACTTACGAGAGAAAAAAAGTCCGCCATTTGGAAGCGACACGACTGCTCATCGGAGCAAAAGATTTACTCGTAACTTCGTGGATAGTAAGCAGTTATTGACTCAAACTAGAAATATTTTTAACCTACTTTCCGAAGGAAAGAAAGGCTTATGAGAGATCACTTTCCTGTCTGTGTGTGTGTGTGTGTGCTGTGGGTGTGTGTCTCCCCCCAACCCCCCTTCAATTTTTCAACGCGTGAACCGAATTTCACCAAACTCGGTACACATATAGTACTAAGTAAAGACACCTAACTTTTAAAGTTTTCGACCACGCCGGGAACCTACTTTCAAAATGGCGGTCATTTTAAAATTTAGGGCGATGTGTCATATCTCGGAAACCATCCAATCGATTTTAACCAAATTTTGTATGCTGACAGCGCATGTTGAAAGCATTAAATTCAGAAGTAAATATTGTTGTGGGTCCGCCATTTTGGAATATAGCGCCACATGAAAAAATAAAGCTTTTATGTTATATCTCGAAAACTACCACACCTATTTTCGCCAAATTTGGCACGTAAGTAATACTATGCTTGGCCAGGTAAATGTCAAAAATTGAACTTAAATAGACTATTTCAAAAATGGCAGCCATACTAATATTTTAGGTTTATTTAGTATTACTACCATTTCGTTTGACCAATTTCACCCAGATTTTGTACGCTGACAGTATCTACTACAAGTATTATATAGCCAAACAACTACTTTTGTCCGCAATTGTGGAAGAGCTACGTGATTTACTGGGCGACCTTGGTTTTGAAGCGGATGAGTCAATGACCGTGGCCGAGCTGCGCCGAACTGAAGTGGACTTGTGACGTCAGAGAGGTGGGATGGCGCAACCTTCTCAGCGCGTGGTCCCGGTGAGTATCACCAACGGTCCACCTAAAGCTGACCAACTCTTCCTTACCGCTTTGCAACAGTTACGTCCTTTAACATCTTTGGAACCTATTAGTAGTTTATATTTCTTTATTGCGGTGAATGCAATTGCTATTTTCTGTTTACGTCCCGAGGACAGCCTTTTGAAAGCTATTGCTATAAAGTGTGAAGGTTTTGTACTACCCCCACGCGTCGAGCGTAGTTGCGAGCGCGATTTCATTTACAGGTTTCAAAGGCCGGGTGAACCTATGTACGAATTTGTGGTTTCAATTTGCGCTTTTCATGATGCGTTGTGGTTGCAGATGAGTGAACGCGAATTTGTTAGCGTAATAATAGATAATTTGGCTCCGCATGTGCGTGAGCAATGCACCTTGGTTTCTGTCTCTCAAAATTTCAGGAAGTTACGGTTTTAGTCACCTGTGGTGGACGGAATTTTCCTGCGTTAGTCGATACTGGGGCAACTCATTGTGTTTTAAGTACTACCTTTTGAAGCAGCTCTTGGAGCAGAACATCGTTCCTAAGGGACTTACGTATTAGGTGCGTTACTGAGAAGCGTTTATGTGTCGCAAATGGTGACGTCATTACGAGTAATATGGTGGTCCCTTTGAATTTTAAGATGGGCAGGTTCTCTTGAAAATTCCCCTTGTGGGTGTTTCCGCATCTTTCCCATGGCGTAATCTTAGGCTTAGAGTTCCTAGGGAAAACAAGGGCGTCGGTGAATTTACATGAATTCTATCTATCCTTTGGTTTTTCACCGAACATCCGGGTTGGTCTACAGGTCGACAGGCATTTCAAGTGTCTTCCCCTAAGCTGCACGTTTTCAGGGAGATTATAGATAGGTTGTTAGAGACCGGCGTCATTGTTCCTTCTACTTCGGATTATTATTCACCTGGTTTTATGGTGCGGAAGAGGGATATTGATAAGTACCGATTGGTCGTAAATCATTCATTGGTAAACAAGAAAATTCATAAGGACTTCTTTCCTTTGCAGACAATAGATCGTGCTCTTCAACGTTTGGGCAAAGCTCAGTATTGTCTGTGTTAAACCTTTATAACAGTTTCCATCAGTGTTTGTTAGGCCTTTCTTGCAGGAAATATACTGCTTTTAGTACGCCTTGGAGCCAGTTCGAGTTCACGCGTATTCCTATGCATTCTAACTTTGGTAGTCAGGCGTTTCCCAGGGTTTTAAACCACGTTTTGTCTGAATTTGAATTTGTATTTTACTACATTGATGACATAATAGTGCACAGTGACGANTTTTACTACATTGATGACATAATAGTGCACAGTGACGATCTGGAATCCCATCTGTCCCATTTGCGCCAAGTGTTTCTTAAGATGCGGGATGTAGGGTTGACGGTCAATCCTGAGAAGGGTCACCTTGGGTGCCGACAAGGTAAAATTTTTGGGTTATCTACTCTGCGAAGGTCAACTGATGATTGACCCGGATCATGTGGTCCCGATTTTGAATTTCCCCCGCCCAAGAACTCTGAAGGCAGTTCAGAAATCCTTAGGTCTCCTGGGGTATTACTCCCGTTTTATCAAGCATTTTTTTGAAGTGGCGGCACCCCTAAACTTACTAAAAAAGAAGGGAGTTGAGTTCCAGTGGAGTCAGGAACAGGAGTCGGCCTTTTATATACTGAAACAGAAGTTGTCTTCTCCTCCGGTATTACAGATACCGGACTTTTCCCGCCGCTTCGCAGTACGAGTCGACGCGTCGTCACTGGCTTTAGGCGCCTTCCTGAGTCAGCGGACTGACTTGGGCTTGGCCGCATTGGTCTTCGCCAGCCGTAGCTTAGCGGAGTCAGGGCACAAGTTAGGGATTTATGAGAAAGAAACTTTGGCGTGCGTTTTTGGATTGGAGAAGTTGCCTCTTAGATATAACATGAGGAATGTGACCTGTACACTGATGATCAGGCTTTAAGCTGGGCTTTGAATCACCCACAAGAGCTGGGAAAGTTAGGTCGGTGGGTTTTGCGTTTATCACGTTTCCGTTTTAGGTGCCCACCATGTTCGCGGCTCCAAAAATCAGGTAGCAGATGCTCTATCACGAATGTATGATCCAGTATATTTTGAATCGGAACGTGTTCCTGACGCGAAGGCGTCCCTTAATCTTATACAGAAATTCCAGAATTTTTTGTAAAATTACGCCGAGCCCAAGCAAATGACACCTTATGCAGCCAGATTAAGACGGATTCCAGTGGTGGTGCGATACTCCCCTATGTTGTTGGAAATGGTATCTTGTTCTTTAGCGGTAAATTTGGACGTGCCCGTAAGGTTGTTGTTCGTGAATCGTTAAGACCAATGGTTTCAACATATTTTCATGATTCAGTGTTCGGTGGTCATTTAGGCGTAAGTAAAACCTTTCATAAGATTGCGGTTCAATTTGCTTGGCCTAGTCTAAGAGGCGACGTGTCTGATTATGCCCGTTCTTGTTACTTGTGCCAAAAATGTAAGCAGGCTCAGAACACAAATGTTGGGCAGGCGGTGACAGAGATACCTCAAGCTCCTTGAAACGTTGTTCACCTGGATATTTCTGGTCCCTTGATTAGATCCAGGAAGGGTAATGTTTGTATTTTAATTTTATTGGATACCTTTACAAAAATTTTGTAATTTTGTCACCCCTTCGTAATATGAAGGCTTCGTCAATAGTAAAAATGCTTATTGATCACATTTGGAAAGTATTTAGTGCTCATGTGGAGACTGTTACAGATAATGCCAAGTATTTTACATCCAATGTGTTTAAAACCACGTGCTTTCGCTGGGAGATAAAACATTTCACCTCCAGTCCCTACTATCCCAAAGGTAATCAGGTAGAACGGTTTAACAAAAATTTGAAGGCCTGCTTAACTATTTTCTATAATCATGACCATACTAAGTGGGATCAAGATCTCGATTTAATAATGTTGGTTTTAATAGTGCTCTGCATGAGTCTACTGGAGCTCCACCTTCTCTCCCTTTCCTACGTTGTCTTCTCAGTCATCCGTTGCTTAATATTTGGAAATTCCCCCCATCCTTCCTCACCCCTTTGTAACGCTAACCGTGATCGCAAACAGGTCGTGATAAATATGGACCAGGGTAGGTTGCCAGTAGTATTTAAAGTAGGAGACCTGGTCCTATGCAAGAATTATTTGCTCGCGGATATGGGAAAGAATTTATCGGGGAAGCTTATACCTTAGTTTTTAAGGCCCAACACAGTCAGTTTGGTTTCGCCCAGTTCTAATCGCTCCTTTAGGAAGGCTCGCGTTACGCAATTGAAGGCTTATCAGTAGCAAATAATTGTCTCTTGTTTATAATGTTTTGTACCTGCTGCTTAGCTGTCACCGAGGTTTACATTTGTTAACGCGTTGTATCCTATCCTTTTTCTTGGTGGTCTATGTTGCTGTCTTCTCTTCCTAATCTGTTATAATTGTCTGTCCCGCCCTTCCACCGAGCCGTGCTGAGGCCACCCTGTTTCTCCGAGGTCGACCTCTTTGGGAGCTGCTCGAGTATTCAGTCCGCTGAGGTGGTTCAACAGCTGGTTCCATTTACCGCACCCTCCCTGCTGTGGCGTGATGCGTTCAGCATCTGTGCAACTGTGTCCGAGAAGAGACTGGCTCTCCATGGCGTTGAGATGCTTCGACTCTTGGTTGCCCACCGTCTCCGGAGACTTCTTGAAGAAGGAGCTGATCACTCCTTTTGTCGAAATTGTAAAATATGGACTTGGCCTGCGTGTTACTTCTGTTTCTACCACTCTATGGACTAATCTTCAACTTTGTGCGTCTTCACTTCTGTTATACTTTGTCTACGAGTATTCCCTTTCTTCTGTGAACTATGTTTAGTGTTTCAACGTGGTTTTTAGAGTGACTGGTCCTCAAGTGGGGGTTACGACGCTAGCAATCGTTGCGCTAAGACGTTTTTCTCGCCTTCATGTTCGGCGCGGTGGTGCACTCTCTGCAGCTCGGATATCCCTCCCATTTTCTTCCCCGACTCACCCTTCTCCTATTCCCCTCGCCCTTCGTGCGTCACGTTTTGTTTTGATGGACGCCAGTTTATTTAAATCGTTTATTTATTCCAGCAATTTTTTAATAAAATGTCACAGGTGGTTCTTCCATGGAAAGCCAGTAGTGTGATTATGATGGTTTTGGGGCAAGGATAACAAAGATGGCAGCCATGATGTCACAACATGGTCGCCAAAGACACTCAAAGACGCCCTGCGCGCGGACGCCGGCCGCACCTGTGATGTCATGGCAGACGGCATCGCGGCACCACTCCCCCTTCCCCTTGTCCACGGAGACCCATAAGCACACTGCTATCACATCGATGTGATAGTAATCATAACATATTATGAAAGAAAGAACATTTTCAAATATTTTGGTTTGTAAAACCAAGGTTGGAAGCCAATTTTTTCCACAATAGTCATGCTTTATTTTGAAATAATTATTGTTAAGGCAAGTAATAGACGAAACTAGGTTATCAGATTTATAATATTTTAATGTGATTCTTGTGTAGAACGCAAATAATTGATGGTACTAACCATTCAGAATTGTAACTTTTTTTAAATATGAAAGTACCTTACTGATGATGCTATTAATACCATACCGTGTTTTAGTAATACTAGAGATTCGTCGAGTTTTAAAGTAATTGTTATAATGGAATCAATCAATTGTGGTAATGTCATTTAAGGATAAGTGTTGCAAATTTTGTAATTTTTACTGCCAAATGCATAGTTGTTCAAATCTGTTTGGCATAGTGTTATTTGTGCTGTGGCACAAACTATTCAACTGGAATTAATGATTGGCCGTTGTAACGTCGAAAACCAATCAGGCAACAAATCACACAAGACGTGTAAATTTCCACGTAACAAAGACTACACGCTGGAATCCTGATATTTCAAGGATATCCGTCCACTTTACAAAAAATAATAATAATAAGTGTCGGGCAAAGAATTGCTTCAAGGTCGTTCGTTAACCACAAGCGGCTGGAAGGAAAAGGAAGAAAACTTACCGTTTTGTTAGAGAATGGATTGGCAGACTAGCAGTGTCTCTAATACCTGGTTGCACTATTGAGGTTCAGCAATTATATAGGATCAAATACCGGCTTGATCCTGGTTCAGCACATTTGGCTGTTGAACCATTGTGTTTGGCGCACCGAACTAAGATCAATTCGAACCTCGCCTTGAACCGTGCATATTGGCTTTTCAGAAGGACGATCTCGGATCAAGTAAATACGAGTGCTTTATTTTAAAATGTCAAAGTTATATTGAAAAGCAATTTTGTCTTAAACATGGCATAAATATTCAGTATTTAAGCTCTGTTTGGCATTTGATGAGTTTTTATAAAGTGAACAGAGAAAGTCTGTGTTGAATATAGGTCATGTGAAGAGAAAAGCACCGTTACATATATTTATTTACTAGAAATAAACTTGGTATTATTTAAATCGTTTAAAAATGGATTCATTTGTTTTTACTGTTGTAGAATGTAAATAGAGACATTTTACAAAGGATTAAGATACGCCGCATTTATTTAATTAAAGATGGTGGTAATGTTTTGTAACGAGAGAACGAAATTCATGCTTGTCCCTCCGGGCAAACAAAATGGATAACTGGAAAAGCCATTCGGAATATCAGAAACTGCCCTAATTTTCCGCACGAGCTAAATCTCACCTCGAAGTTTTTGCTCACGATAGAGCATGCGTAGCAGACAAATGTAGTTTGAAAATAGGCCAACAGGTAGCGGTACGCATAATTTTTTTTGGGGGGAATTAAAAAAAACATTATACACACTTGAATATTATTCAGTAAAATTTGTACAACAATTATTTTACTTAAAACAGATCAAACGTCACACAATCTAGTTCCATGTACACTACCTTATTCAATATTATTGGTATTAAAAAAAAACGAAAAAAGTGTGTGCAATTAAACATAACAACTGAAACGGAAATTTTGCAGTGCATTCAACTAAATTGTATAGAAAAAAAATTCTAGTCTTAAGAGATAATGTCCACAAAAACTTATTGTCTCTGAACTTCAAAATAAACAGTGGCATCATGACGTCACGAAATGAGAGCCAATCACAAACAGTGTTTCATCTCAATCGTACTTCCGAACCGAGATAAGGAGATTTACGGTCGGAACTCGTACATTGGAACTCTGATCCAACTGAAGATCGTGTTTGAACAAAGGTCTTAGGATCTTCGTTCAGGGCTGTTAATGGTGCAACCGGGCATAAGATAAACTACGTAGCCACTAAACCATTTTTTCTTTCTTTTTCGTAATTGATGATCCTTGTTGTTACAATGAGTTTTCCTCTGTGCGGCACCATGGAAAGATAGGAGTATTATATATTTTAATGTAAATGTTTTTTCACGACAGATATGAATGTCGAAATTTTGTTGCCCATTCATAAATTTGGTTATTGAAACTTAAATGTGGTCGTTGAAAAGTGTCACAAGTTAGCAAAAATCGCTGTAAATATCATTCTTTTGCGATATTTAGTCTTCTTAAGCAGAGTTTTAAACTATAGTGGCAATGCTGTATCTTTCCTGAACATATTGCTTTATTAAAACACTATTGCGGCCGTTTAAAATTCTGAGGAAACAGAACACACGCGAAACTTGTTTATGCAACACTTCCTTGCGGCCAGACGTGACCTTGAGCCGTTAAAAATATTTCATTAGGGAAGTCCCTTGAAAGTCACACATTGTGCAGTGTAATTACGCAAGCTGCACTCGTACGAGAAATATTGGCCAGTTCATGGGATTTTATTTACAGTTGGTTTTTATTGCGAACCCGAGGAAGTAGCAGAGGAATTTTCTCATTCCTGGTAAGCGTCAGATATGGACGTGTCATGTCAAGGATTACGTTCATTCTCATATGCAAACTTGCTGTTGGTGTAAAGCATGACGAAATTAAAGATTTAGATGCTCCTTCTGACCCATAAAAACCGCGTGGGAAGGAATTTGGGCGGGCAAACGTACAAAATACCAACATTATAGTAAGTAATAAAAAAACACTTTCACTGTACTGAGAATAGCAGTTTGGAATAAACGTGCGTAATTGATCGCATTATCACAAAATTACTACTGTTTCGGTGTTTCGGGATATATTAATTAGATTGATTTTTTGAGAAAGTTATGATGCACCTTTCCCATTAACTACGAACCCATTACATGCTGATTTTTTTCATAGACCGTGTTACGATCAAAAAAACACATTTTGTATTGCCGAAGAGCCGATTCACACGCAAGTTAGCAAGACTCTCTATGTCACATCTGCGTTAGTTTTGTAACGATTTGTTTTATAAAATAGTACCTGTGTTTACATTAGAGTTAAGAACGGCTCGTCTGATAAGTTTAATTCAGTTGTGTGTATTTATATGATAAACAAATTAAAGATTTAAAAAACTCTGGAATTAAAGTAGATATTTAAAACCGCTCATGTGTGCCTTTTATTGCACATTTACACATGTATATATATATCTTTTCAGATCCCATATATATGTATGTGGGATCTGAACAGATATACATGCGTAAATGTGCAATTAAAGGCACACATGAGCAGTTTTAAATATTTACTTTAATTGCAGAGTTTTTCAAATCTTTAATTGGTTTATCATTTAAATACACACAAACGAAGTTGTTAACTTCAAAGTCTTTTGCAACCTTGGCGTAACACACAATAAACAACACAGCTGAAAATTGGTATGAGTAAAAATTAGTACAGGAAACAAAGAAAATCATCGCTCGAATCTGATTGGCTACAACTACGTTACGTTATTTGTTTTTACTTTCACAATAGTAAATGTATTCGAAGACAAAAAAAATAGCATTTTTAGTAGAGCGCTTGCTTGCGCAGTTTCCTTAAGATGTACGAGAAACGCCCAACCATACGAACATACTTCTACTTTTAAACATATTATCCCGAGTATATTCGTTCACATGTGTAATGTTGCAGAATTGGTGAAATCATGGTCAGTGCTGTAGAGGTCCAGAAGGTAGCACGAATGCAAGCGTTGAATTTTTTATGGGTTGTGCTACTGGCTACCGCTGACACACCAACTACGAGTATTTTATAATTTGTTGTTTCTTGTGAAATGGATCTACTGAAACCCCTTTCCATAGGTTATAAAATTTCTAGTATTGCAAGGATTTTGTACGTACTTTTCACGCCAAAAATGTGTTCTTTCGCAACACCTGAAGGGAAAAATTTATGTGTATGTTATGAGGTTAATCTGTGGGCTTTCATCGCAGATCTAATAAGCATAGTACAGCACACCGAAGGACAATGAGGTTAGTGTCTTGCTTATGTGCCGTGTGTACTGCAAATTCGCACGGCGCGTTGTAAACACGACGAGGGGGGAAAGATGCCGGCAGGGGTCGCAGGACAAAAGGGCGATATGCAAGTCAGGTAATGGAAGGCACTCGCAACTCACCCTGTGCGGAGCCCTGAGGAGTCGGTGCACGGCTGCCAGCTGGTTGATGAGCGGCAAGGACACGCTGAAGGTGTGCACCGGCGGCCTGGCCGGCTCGGGGAAGTTGGTGGTGTACGCGAAAGGGTCGGTGTCGTTGAGGTACTGCACCCGGCACGTGAGGCCAGCCATCTTCCGGCGCGCATGCACGCGGGAGAAGCCGCCCTTTGCTAACACTCACGGCGAGATACACGCACTCGCACACACACACACGAGCGCGCACTCTAGTGGATGTTTCTTTTTTCAACAGAACCCGCGCCAGTTAACCTGCCCGCCCCGCCGTCGCACGGAACACTGAGGCCGCCGCCGCCACTCGCTGCGGTTCGAGAGCCAAGCCGGTTCGGGGCGACAGACAACGCCGCGACACGCGGCGCACCTAGCGGCCACCGGCGGAACCGCTGCCAGTCAACATTCCGCGCATTCCCTCCCCTCCGCTACCTAATGCACACCTACCCGGAGCCACATCATATTCCGCGCCGGCCTGCACCATCCAGCGCTGGGCTGTAAATATCCGGATTTCCGTTTGTAGTCAGTTCACTGTCAAGTTGGATTCACAACCTCCGATTAGCGCACGTACGTACGTACGAATAAAAGTTGAACATTGCATTTATACATACATTCATTCACATTCACAGTTAGCATACGTACGTACGTACGTAAAAAGAGGGACAGAGTAGCTCAAATTTCAACTTATACGTACGTACTTACGGACGGACGAACTCTCAACCAATCATAATGTCCGATTTTATAATAAATATAAAAACGAATTAGGTTTTCTTTGTACAATGCTTTAAAGCTGTGTCATGTTTTGCACAAAGCCTGCAAAAACAAAACACTAAATAATAATCTCGCAAAGTTATATTTCTGTTTCAATGTCTGCATCTGCAAACAGTAAACGTCCGTACATACGTTACGAAGATATTGTAAATCCGCCTTTACTTACAAATTTTCTGAGGGCCAGGTAAAGTTCTACTTCCAGGGCCCTGTTGCATAATGATTTACAAGTTTATAATATTAGTGACAGCACTTGTAACTTGTAGAATTGTGTTGCACTATAGCAATTTACAATTATACAAGTTACAAATTGTAAAACTAAAAATATTAGAAAATTTTACAAGTATCTGTTATATATTTGACTGTTTACCTAGAAGTTTGTCAAAATTGTTAATTTACACTAGTATATTTCCTAAAAGTGTCCAGTTGCTTATAGTTTTAAATTACAAGTGAGGTAGCGTGCGTATGTGTATGTGTATATATATATATAGGTTTTATGTTGACTTTTATTTATATCACCATGGAGAAGTTGTGATTAGATTCATCCAATGATGAAGAAGAATACTTCGGAGTGCGGTATATACAAAGGGCAGTGCACATTAATCGGAGGAGGATAGCTTATAGGTTAAGAGTAAATTTTAATTTTGAAAATATGCAGAGTGTAATGAGAGATTCCGAATGATTCCAAATAAGGTAGAATTATTGTTCCAGAAAATTGGATTGAGGTTACAGCATGCAACAAGAGAGTGGTGCTTTATCTCCAAGGTAACAGATATGTACAGCATTGCAGTGTGGAAGTGGAGCCTAGTTTAATACGGGGTCAGACATGCATGGGGTACATAAGTCGACTGTTTGTAGAACAGTTGCTTGAATCAGTACAAACCATTCAATTAAAAATTAATGAAAAATTAAAACATATACCACATTAAGTGATGTATAAATCTCACAATTAGTAAATAACCATACTAGTTATTTGCCCTATTTCAATAGCAATGTAAGGTTATGTTATGTTAGGATAGGATAGGTTAAGTTAGGAGGGTTACGTTAGGGTAGGTTAGGATAGGATAGGTTACGTTAGGATATGTTATGTTATGTTGCAATACAATGCTTTGCTCAGTTCTTTAAAAAACAAAAACTATATAGTAGATTATTTATTGAACTTATTAAAAGTATGTTTTTACTATTGTACATATCAGTACATTAGGCCACCAAACAGCCCTTAAGTATGTACAATCTTTGCCCGATAGAAAGGCGCCCAATGCTTGCGCATATGAACTTACTTTCTTCCATTCTTGCACTTTTTCTTACTTTGTTAATGTATTGCTCAATGCACCAAATAATACAGATAGTTTTTCTTTGATTTTTTACAGGATACATAGTTTTTATTTACGCTGTTTATCACGCTTGCCCATTCTCATTATTTAACTATAACACAACCACACACAAACTATCAACCTCAAAATACCACTGAAGGAAAAAAAACGTAATACTTTAATGATTACACACAGATAAATATAAAATTTGAGGCAATTCCTGATGAAAAGAAAATTAAAAACTAGACTACACCAAACAGCTGACTTGTAACTTGTGAAATTTACTTGTATGAATAAATTAATAATGTTAGGAAATAGTTTTCCATTATACAACCCAAATTACCAGTACTCGTAATTTTTAACTTGTAAAACTTGGTAGAATTATGCAACAGGCCCCCCAGGATATTCCTTCGCCTCATGCCAACAAATCTTGACCAAGCAAAGAAAATTACGCCAGAAGAACAGTGCACTGTATTCGTGAGCACTCAGTTTAATAATATTTTGCATAAAAAACTATTTCTTACTAGGCATTACCAGCAAACCTATTTTCTCCATGTTTTTATTCATACTAATTATTATTGAAATATTATCATTTATGACTAAAATATAAGCAAAATTTCAATTTTGTTAAAATAGTGATTTCTGTACCAAGGGAATTTGTTCTCTGTAAAAATTTTGTCGTGTTTTTTTTATATCTGAACATGTGAGTATTGTATGTAGTAAAAGTAAAACAAATTACTGACAAATACGAATATTAGAAAAACACAATATGAGATATTTTGCACCAAGAAACCAACTGCTTCAAATCTCAGAATATATGGAAGTACAGTTTTTGTGAGAATTCCTGAAGAGTGTAGAAAATCCAAGCTACATCCAAAAGCTGTCAAAGGTATACTTATTGGATACACCGATATGAGTTACAAAATATTTGTATATAATAAAGTCATTGTCAGTCGTCATGTGAAGTTTGTTGGGGAAAAAACACATCAAAATGCATAATGTTTACTAATGGTGAAAAGGAGAGTAACAAACCTACCAGTAATCAGACAAGGGAAAAAGTGAATGAAGAAAAGACTGAGGAAGAAAAGAATGCTGAGATTAAGGAGGTGAGTATAATTAATATTCTACCGAGGAAAAGAAGATTCCCAAGGAGATTTTATGATCATGTCGTATATATGAACTTTTGTAATGTGTCAATGCCTGTTAGTTACGAAGAAGCTTTAAAGAGTTCAGAGTCTAAAAAATGGCAAAAAACGTTGAATGAAGATATTAATAGTTTATTGGAAAATAAAACCTGGGAGTTCGTTAATAAAGCAAAGTTGGATAAAAGTAGAGAAATATGAAAGAAAATTAATAGTCGGGAATTTAGAGAATATTGTTCCCTATTGAAGTTGTGTGAAAAAAAAAGATATATCTTGCAGATACAGTTGTTAATAATGAAGTAAAGCCAGATGAAATAAGTTGTGAATTAAAAGTTGAAGAGAAATTGGTTTCACAAGCAATTCAAGATAATAGTGGTGCTTTGTCTAAAAACGGTTAATTTTGCAAGAATATCAAGCACGTTATTTTGTAAATGACTATGAAAGAAAAGGTCTTATAAATGTGCGAAAGATTTCCACTGGTGATCAGTTACCTGATATTTTAACTAAGGCACTAAACAAAATGAAATTTCACAAGTTTAGTTATTTTGTAGGCATTACAGAATTTAATGACGTGACAAAGGTACAAAATCAAGGAAATGTGTTAAAATCGTGATTTCTGTGTTAAGAGAATTCGTTTTCTATGAAAACATTATTATTTTGTTTTGTTTGATATCTAAATATTTATGTATTGTATGTAGTTAAAGAAGTTGAAAAATTGTGATTTAATATTAAAGTAAGTATATAAAAGCAGTGTTTACGAATGTATGACTCTAATTAACAGAACATTCCAACAAATTTAACCAAAAATAAATTACTTTCGCGTAAGCAGAAGTATAAACCGCTTGTGGTGCCACATTACATACTAAGGAAACAAGCAAACACGTCAGACATGGGGTGATTTTCCAAACGTTTGATTCGAAAAGTGTGAAGAAACCGCGAGGAGACTGTACTTTTTTCCCCCCAATTTTTATTTTCACCGCGCGCCGCGTCGCCGGCGATCTTTTCGAATGGAACNCTGACCACCGGCATGTATTCCCTTCCCGTAAATAAATGAATCAGACGTGTTGGTCTGCTTACGTCTGCGTGGCTCCCGTTTGTACACAAAGGGCTTTCCGAAAATAGAAACACCGTGGAAATCACACGTCGCGTCGGAGCGTGTTCCAGACGTGATGAAAGAGCTGTCAGCTGACGCCAGTCGAGATCGCCACACAATCAAAAGAAAAGAAAGCAATTAAGAAAAGAAATAATGAGCAAGGCAAAACACATAAATTTCTTCACGAAGAACAGCAAACAGATAGAAATAAACATTGACACTAATCCAGGCAAAATTAGTTAATCGACCGTGACCAAGTTTCTTGGCATACACGTGGATAATCAACAAAAC
This sequence comes from Clitarchus hookeri, assembly GCA_002778355.1. Classification (NCBI taxonomy): domain Eukaryota; kingdom Metazoa; phylum Arthropoda; class Insecta; order Phasmatodea; family Phasmatidae; genus Clitarchus; species Clitarchus hookeri. Next base: position 169,699 of record NQII01004771.1, on the reverse strand, counting down.
CGGAAATCTCACATCGAATATATTTTACCAAAACTTAGTTTTGCTTGTTTTGCTCTGCGCAGTGTTGCTGAGGTCTTAAACAAAGATACATACAAATTGGTTTATTTAGCATATTTCACTCCATTATGACACAAGGTATAATTTTTTCGAGGCAAATCCACTGGCAGTAAAGGTGTTTTGCACGCAAAAGAGAGCTTTCACAATTATTAATGGCAACAAACGGGCAGACTTTTCAAGAGCACAAAGATTAATTTACATGTGAGTGTATTCGGTAATGAAAACATGTTCTATGGTACTGGTAGCCTATCGCGGATATGAAGAGCAAGGGGAAAACATTTTCGACTTCACGTTATTTATTTATATGTATAGCCCAGCTTGTAACATAATATGTTCATTGTAACCTTATATTATGAGATTTGTATTACTTGTCCAATATCTATGTAGTATTGTATACGGAAAATAGATCAAATGGATCTAATAAAACAAACAAACAAAAAACACGTATGTTGACAGTCGCCGTGGCTTATGCGCATGCCTGTATGAAAACACACCACTTACTCCACCGTCTATCGTATATGATTATAAACTGCAAAAACAGCTGATATTATAGATATAGGCTATTCACGGTAAAGTGAGCACTTTTGAAACCACTCTCTTTGGAATAATAGTCAATAAATATATTTTATTTTAGTCGTAGACGTTAACTTCCGAGTGCGGTGGAATATAAACACAGTGTTTATTACTAACACTACAACACTTATTCAAAAAGGTTGTTAAAGTTAAAATATGGCTAAAAGTAAAATGTAACTATGGCCTCAAAGGTGGTCATTTTGCCGCGGACATCCTATACACGTGGATTTTACGCAAATACTGAAATTTAATTTTGTTTTGGTAATGATATGTGAGAAATCTAAACGTATTGAAATGCATGTCTTCGCAAAACTTGATGTATGACTAGAAGCTCAATATGTTTTTTTATTAACTGCAGTTTTTATACGGTGTTTCCATTTGCACGAGTAGAAGAATGAACGTAACACAACACAGGTGGTTTGGTATTTATTTATCTTTGATAAATTATTAAACAGAATTCTATTTTTGCTGAAATAATTACGTTTATTTTTCTGCCTAAATAATGTAAGTTACTGCCAACAGAAAAATACTAACATTTACCCAGTTACTTTTTCGGGCACTAACTTTCAATTGAACTTAGCTACTTGTTTGTACCCGTTATCTTTCAGTAAGATATTATTTTTCCAGACACTAACTTTAATACTTAACTCAGTTAAATTTTTGGCACAATAAATTAACCCGTTCAGTTAACGTATCCATGTTCGTGGACACGTCCAACATGAATGATATACTGTACATGACCGATAGTGTACACAGCAAGGCATCAGTGCCTAGTGGGGGCCACGGTGGCTGAGCGGTTAGACTGCTCACCTCCCACCAAGGCGAACCGGGTTCAAACTCCGGCCGGGACACTCCCGAACTTTCGCAAGTGGGAATCGTGCCGGACGATGCCGCTGGTCAGCGGGTTTTCTCCGGGAGCTCCCGTTTCCCTCACCATATCGTTCCAGCGCTCCTCCATTCTCGCTTAATTTCACCCTCGTCAGCTCTCAAGGCCTCGTTGTCAAGAGCCACCCAAATCTCTCAACTCAACTCAAATTAGTTCTTGGTCTTCCTTGTGGCTAATCTGATTTCTGGAATTTTCTACGTCTCTTCGACATGAACGGTTAATTCCAATACCATCGAGCACGCAGAACGTTGGTTGACTGGTTGCAACACAAAGCTGAACACAAGTACAGCGTACACCAAGAAATTACGCGATTGCAACACTTGAACTTAGAAATTAATGTGTGATCGAACTGGTTAAACTTAACTTCAGTTAATTTCTGAACTTACCCATATCTGATTATAGATTGATTTACTATAAAAACACGCAGTCATTCATTATCCTAGGTTGGTTTACGGATCCTGTTAGGTTCTTTAGTCTATGGTTAGGCTGGGATACTATGTATGTTGAATGGAGTGGTGTGGTGTGGAGAGATTTGGGCAGCTCTTAACATCGAGATCTTGAAGAGCCTATGAGGGTGAAGCGAGGTGGGTATGTAGCAGCGCCGGAATGCAAGGGCAGGGTAGATGGGAGATCCCGGAGAAAACCCACCAACAGCGACATTGTCCGGCACGATTCCCACGTACGAAATCCGGGGGCGATCCCGCCGGGAATTGAACCTGGTTTGCCTTGGTGTCTATCTAACCTACACGCCAGTGTAGCCAATATGGATACTTCCGCAGCCAATCAGACACAAGGCCCATTCCCAGAGCATTGCACAACCAATCGGCAAATGATACGCCCAAATCAAAGGAATCGCTCACCATTTCGTCTATGTATACTTGTCTTCTCTGTGGCGTGGTGTTGGCGCTATTTATAAGTTAGTCGAGCCTTTAGGATATATATCAATTAAGTGTAAGGCGGCAGGAATGCGTTTTGTATGTATCGCCGCCGACGATCTGACTGTCGGAACAGTGGAGGAAACAAGGTGCCAAGCCGGTTCACGGAAGAACAGGAGTTGTGGGCCTGCAGCCGACGTTGATGTGGCTTTAAGCTAGGATTAAGTTATATTTGCTCTGCCACGAAACCGAGTTGTCCCGGGAGTGTATGAGGTGCTGAGAGAAACACGGAGAACACACAAAAAATAACTCTTCACTATACACGTCTTCAGTTTATTTTAAAAGAAACAAACGTGATAACAGCTGATAACAGTGTCAGCTTGCTTGAATTTTTATACGCATGGACCAGACATCATATTCTTTCCTATCTTTCTCATTTTCTTTGTGAGAAATAATCTCGGGGCCGTATTTTCTCAAATGTGCTTGCTATGTCTTTACAACCGATGCAATCTCAAATAAGTAGTTTTTTTTTCGACTGGTGATTATTGGTTTTGTGCTGAGCGGGAGACGAGTCTATTTGCTAACTTAACAAAAACTTATTCCGGTACACAAAATGCTTCTTCATGTTTAGTCTGGGATGTGAATCCAAAACCTGTTGTGTTAGGTAGCTTGCTTGCAAGGTAGTTAGGTCCAGACGTTTAGGCGCCAATTTTGAAGAGGGATAGGTTTTTGCCTTTCTGTAGTGTGTGAAACTTAAAATAATATGTTTTATTATATTTTCTTTTGATAAAGAGAAAACCACACAGTAGTGCGAAATATGTGTGAAGTTTTGTCGAGCGTGCGAATTATGACTGCATACAATTCCTATCATGCCGCCTGCTTTCTCTAAGAGCGTGGCGTCTAGCAAAGAGGACAATAACGCCATCACGCAAGTGGGCGTCCCTCTGACTGAGAGCGGAGTAAGAATATTTGCTTAAATTCTCAATTGTGTTAGAGAAAATGTCAGAAAATTTAAGTTGAAACACAGGTAAGAATACACTGCAGCAATAGTGACGTATTAAAGACTATCCTTCATAAGACAAAATACCAGACACAATTGCCCTTTACCTTAGCATATCAGAACACAAAAAACAATTTCATACAATTTGTATGGAAAATAATAATAAAACAAAACATGCAAATCAATGAATAAAGAAATTCTAACTACTTCTACTTCTACGTGAAGCATAACACAACAGGTAATTGTGAAAAAAAGTTCATTAATTAATGGAAAAATCTTACTTGAAATAGGCATTCATAATTAATCTGAAAAATAATCAATTAAGTGTGTTGTGTTAAATCAATGAAAAATCATGAAAAATAGCTGTCAAAATAACTTCTGTTCAGTTTGAAATGAGATAGCATACTAAATCACCTCTTGAAACATCAGCAAACAAAAAGATAATTTACGTGAGTTAATCAGGAACTGGCTCTTAAAATTTCTCATCAATAAAATCCTTAAAATCTTTGTAGCGGTATCTCAGCTTCAGAACATAAGAATCTCACTACTGGCTTCTGGTAATGTCTGTGGAAACTTAAACGCCCTTCTTAAAAATTTCAGATAAAATTTAAAATCGACCAAAATCACTCTCATAAAGTTCAAATTAATTTATGAAATCCAAAATCAAGCAGTGAAATGTCTGTAGCTCTCAAACGTAAAATGATGTTATGCATATTACCCAGCCTCTGTAGGTCTTACTTAACATGTTGGTGGCGACGCGACGGCTGCCGAAGATCTTGAAAACACTCCAAAAACTAATTACAATGCGGCTCGGGCCTCTTCTATCATGCCCCGCATATTTAAGGTAACTTGGTGCCTCTCTAACACCATGCCTACTCTTACGATGGGCGGTAATATCAAAATTATATGCAAATCTTTCAGACAAAATCTTACGATGATCAGCTCATCATGGCGTCTGAGGAAAGAGTAGTTAGTCACCGGGGTTCCCATGGTGACGCTAATTACACGGAAAATTCCTAAAAGACGTCACTTCCTTCTACGTCATAGTATAATCAATCCTGTAATTTATACTTTTCTCCGTGGCGAAAACTGCTGGATAAAACCAGGTAGAAATGCAAAGAGAAAAATTATGATACAATTAAAATTAACACTGTCAAAGATATCTGGGCTCAGTTCTCAAGATAAAATTAAAAAATAGAACTGTCAAAACGTAAAAAGTAAAGAAACTAAAATATAATGCAAATATAAACTTAGAGGTGATATCCTGATAATACAAAACTAGCTTCACCTTAGGGTAGGGGCTATAAAAATAAATAAATAATTATGTCTGCAAAATAAATAAACATACATCCCAAAAGAAAGTCAAAACATAAAAAAAACTTTAAATGCTGAAATTGTTACACTGTCAACCCGTAAGAACAAAATACGTGACAAAAATGTGCTGGAGGGAGGATTGCAAGCACTAACATTAAATTGTTTCCTTTAAAGAAAAAACTACACGACAAATCACTTATAAAAGGTTTTTTGAATAAGATGTCGAAATTAAAACCACAGCATCAATGGGATAATAGAAACAATAAATCCTTGTAACAAAATGTTTGGAAAGGTCATCTAATTTATTTTTAAATTTAAGTAGAAGTTAGGCAAAACTGCGAAGAGAGACAGCAACTTCACGTGCCTATGTGTACAACAAGTTGCATATCGCGAAGGCGAACGGGACTGGCGCGCCATTCGCAGAGCGCCTGCGCATAGGACACCATAAACTCGAGGTACGTGGGCGCTGCTAGTGGTTGCTTGTTAGTACACTTATCTCCAACTATATCAACAATGGGAGATCAGCAATTCAGTAGTAAAAGTTGCCCCAGAAGTGATTGCATTTTATTTCCAGCGTGGCATGCCAGTTCCGTCCGCCTTTGTGATATGTAACTTGTGTACGCAGGCACGTGAAGTTGCGTAATCCCGCCACTGTTTTGCTAACTTTAAATTAAATATAAAAATACAAAATAAATTTTCCGTACAATTTGCTACTAGTTTTTATTGTTTTTAATATTTTATAGATGCCGTGGTTTGAATTTCGACATATAGTTTAAAAACAAATTTTCTACATTGCACAGAAGACATTCTTATGATAGGCAATGTGTACAGGAAGAAATCTGTGTTCAGTGATTTCAGAATCTTAACTGTTGATAATCTTAATGGCAAATGTTCCTACCCCTCTCGCTTATGAGCGGTTAATAGTAATATATTTTGGTATATAACACTACAGAGTACTTAAGAATACAGAAGTGAAACAGATGCTTGTTTTGCATACTACAGTTGCACACGCCAGCAAAATGTCGCAACGCCTTTCGCCAATCAGCGCCTGGCAACCTGCTTGCCAGCCAGCAGCCCAGCCAACAGAGAACCTTTGCAGTATGCAGTAACCAATGTGACACAAGACTTGTTCCATAGTCTTACGCAGCCAATCGGAGAATGGGTTCATCCACATGAAAGGAACAGCCACGCCACTGTTCCTACCTGCATAAATTTTAATGGACACGCTGATTTGCATGTGCCCAGTAAAGCTGGTAACAACGGAGGGAAAGCAGGTCCACGTCTTAACGTTGAATTAAACTAATAACATTCGTAATTAGGGAAAAATTTTTTCTTTATGATTTTATAATGCACATAAGTGTAATAATTAGCAAAATTGAAAAATATTTGTTTTATTAATAGATACCTTAAAAATTCGCGAGTTCAATGACCTGCATGCTAGACTCTGCAGTCTTATGTACAAATATGACGTAAGCCAATGGATTAAACTACAGTCACAACTTTTTAATTTTCTTCTTTCTTTTAAGGAAATACCATAAAAATTCTACTTATAACCATTCTAATAAATTTATTCTCTTTAAATATATTTAGCAGGATAAAAGATAAAGTTTCAGCTGTAAATAAGTGTTGTCTTTCCTGTACAAATTCGTATTCCCATAACATTTATTTATAGGCTATTCACGGTAAAGTGAGCACTTTTTAAGTCCCTTCCAGCAAGCATAATAACAAAAAAAATTATGTTTTATCGAAGCCTTAGACGTAAAATTTAGAGAGCTATAAAATATATAAACTATGTTTATTAGTTATATGATAAATTTGCATGTGTAGCAATTGCCGAAAGGATACGAATAAGCTGAAAGTAAATTTAAAGCACGGCCTTATAAAGTGCTCACGTTACTGAAACACGCGAATACGCGCAAACACTGGTTCGACGCAGACAATATTTGACTAGGGAGTTTGACGAATGTCGGGCTCGATACCGCTCGGGTGGCGGCGTTGCGTGTGGTCAAGCAAGGTCAGGCAGAGCTCGGCAGGGTTTTCGCGGCAGTACATCTGCGGCCGGACACAAGCGACCTCTCTGTGCCGTGGTGACGTCACGACCTGTCTGCGACACACCGAACACATTTTCGCAGCGGCCTGCGGTGACGTGTACGAGTGATATGATCAGGTGGCGGCTTTCAGAACAGCGAGTCCCCTTCATTCCAGCCGCTCTTGAGAAATATTTGTTTGCTAGATTGTGGCCAGCCCAGTACGAAGAGCGCTGTTGACCATGGACTAAAGATGAGGTGGACCGATTTTTCGTCTTCTGCGCATGTACCCAACATTTACCTACCCCAAAACAACACAACTGTCATAGCCACATGGTCAAAATTCATTAACGTGATTGTTTGTATCTTAATTTTCAAAATACAAGCCCTTTCATATGAATTAATTTACTTTTACCAATGCATTCAAAATTGATTAGAGTAAGTATGTAAATACCTCAAAGAATTTGTTTGCGTAAAGAGTGTCCTAACATCAAATGATATCCACGCCATGAATGATTGTCGTACTGGCAGAAAAGCAGTCCACTGTTGGGACACGGGGGTTGGTTTACCCAGCTAGGGTAATCACTCTACCCCATAATCAATCTTACGTATAATACACTGAAATATAACCTACAAGACTTGGCACTTAAACTGTGCAATACATACGCGTCGCATTATTTGCACGGAAGCAGTGTTGCCAACATGCACCAAAATGTACTATATTGCATGGCGTTCATATTATTTTGTCCATCCCCTGTATTTTCAGTAGGACGCCCAATAGCATAGCCGTAACAAACCTGCCGTGTAACGAAAAGATCAGTGTGTTTGATATCATTTGGGCTATAATAATTACATACATGATAATACAATGCTTAAATGTTACAGAAGTGAAACAGCCGCATATATCAACAAATTGAGCAACAATATGTCGGATCGCCGTTCGCCAATAAGCACCTGGTAACTTACTTGCCAGCCAGTAGGTCGTCCAATAGCGAATCGCTCGCTAATAGTCAATCAGACACAAGGCCCGTTGTAGATCTTCGCGCAGTGAGTCAACGAATAGGCACGCTCACATCGTGAACACAGCTATTTGTTATGCCACAACTATGGACAACTGACAGCGTTAGCGAGAGACGCCCCCCCCCCCGCAATCTATGATCACTATTAAGCATGAACGACGTGTGCAATTTTGCCGATAAGTTTGCCTGCGCAACACATAAGTTTCGACTGAAACATTATTTCACTATTTCATTATGTTGTTACTGTTTGAATGTTCTTGATCATCCGGTCATGCGTGACTGGCGTATTAAGATTGTTAGCGTTAACTTACATTATTTGTCACCTCTGGCAACTTAGCCACATATTTTCTTATGACACATACGTAAAGTAAGAATTATATTGTTAATCTATTTTACCATTTGATTACGGAAACTTGCGTCTACCGGGTAACCAGATGATTACACTCGTGAATTCATCCTGTTTAAGGAAAAATACCAAATAAATTACCCTGTGGAAACCGGGTTTGTCCATTTACTATTTTGTTTGGTGGCGACGAGTTCGGTGTCTGTCGAGTAACCGAATTGCATCGCTGGTATAAATAATAGTCTGCTGTATTTAAGCGATGCATGTAAATAATACTTCAGTAAAGGCATAGCACGAAGCGAATACTTCTCCGCGTTTTCGGAGTTAAGTACGTGGCCTCGCCACCAGGTAGCTCTTTAACCCCTTGACATATCATCTCACATATGCTCGTTCACGTATGACGTGTTTCACAATAGGCAATACCATAGTCGGTGTTGTACGTGATCAGAAACTAGCGCCAATAGAGACAGAGCCTTTTCTTCCTGATTGATTATATTGTCTACTGCTAGTACAATAGAATTTTATTACTGTTTCCTGTTGGTGACAAAGAGCAATATAAATTCTTTTTATAGGTTTATACGTGTACGCTATTGCGAGGAATTCCTAAGTACTTGTCAGATAAAAAAAAATCTCCTTTTTTGCAACACCAGTAACGAAAAAACAATGCCTTAGTTAAGATGTTAGTCGTTTCCGTTGGCCTTTAGCGCCATAAGTCGCCGAGACAAGTAATGTATACTATAGGATTTTCGCGGTTAATTGTGCAGTTTATAAAACAGCCTTTGGAAAACGTTACTGCCCCATAACTGCATACATTTTAACATACATTCTGACCGGAATACTCATGTTAATTTGTTACCCGAATTTCGGAAAATTAGTGCCATGCCTTAACGCAGTATTAAACAGCGTGACGTTAAAATTTGTGGAAATTGAATTTATTTTTTATAGTTTCTGTGTTTTGTGCTCATGAGTACGAATTAGCATATTACACACACACTTACACACTATTTTTTCTTTAATTACCACATCATTGTACACGCATATTGAAAAAGAACGAATATGGTAAACTATTTTTCCCCTACATTTTTTTCTTCCAAAACAGAGTTAAATGCGCATTGAAGTTACCAACTTTGTATAGTCGCATTTCTATATTTGCAGCCTGATTTATGGTAACATTTTTGATACTACGTATAGGTTTATAACTTCCATTACAGATTAAGAAGTTTATTGAAAACATTTTTGCATTGATACATTTTTTTAAAAATTACGAAGTTTTCTTTGATCGACGTACGGATAAAAGTGACCGGGTCAACGGCAATGTTAATATTACATATAGCGGAGACTCTCAGAGATACAAATTCGGCAGAGAAGAAGATACGGAGCAGAGTACTCATAAATGCAGTATTGCAGTTGACGTCACAGCACGTGTGTGATGGTTGCCTCGCTGCTCTCTCGTGATTGGCCGCAATACGTTCAGTTTCTCCCTGCCCTACTCTCGTTACTGGTTCTCGCTGCTTGCGCCGAGTGTGTACGGCAATGAGCAAGCATCAGCATACCATCCATGCAACACTTCGCCACACGCCATCAGTAATTTAACATGTAAAACCCCATCCTTTCACTCAACTGGTCCCCACACTGGGAGCGGAGAAGCGAACGAGCGAGGGCTAGTGTTAAGTCACTTGGCATGCCGCACGAAGGGACCACGAGCATACGGATGAGATTGCAAATATACATTGTGCCTGGCCACGAAACTAGCTACAAAAAAAGCAAAGAAAACGTCCATACAATTTCGTCTTGAGAATAGTAAAAGACGTGGCGGTTACTTTGATGCAGGAATACCCATCCACTTATTGGCTTCCCGAGGCTTTGAAAATCACCCTTGTTTCTGATTGGCTACTGCGTGTTGCGGAAGGTTCCCTATTGGCTCGGCTACTGGCTAGTTAGTAGGTTACCAGGCGCTGGTTGGGGAACGGCGTGCTGACATTTTGCTGGATTATGCGGCTACTTCTCTTCTGTATTCTCAAATATTCTGTGGTTTCGTTACTTCCGAAATCTATTATTTACATTTAATTTTTTAAGCTTCAGTGTAATGCAGTTCGCTGCGAGGATACGACATACCGAACGTCGTGCTTTACTTGGAGAATCGCTCGTGGGCCCCCACACTGACAGATAGGTTGGTTTGAGCACGCAAAATGTACGTTTGTTTATAGCCAAAGACGTACAAAGAGTAGACTCAAGTATATATTTCCTTTTTAAGGTCCATTTCATTAATCCAACCACTTTGGCTTTCCATATTTTAATTCTGACAATAACTACATATTTATTCCTCCATATACACACAAACATATTTCTTAAAAATAATCTTTGACAGTGTTTTAACGTTTGTCTTCTAAATTTATTATTAAAACTATTGTTCAAAACGTTATTTCATTAACTGGTTTAAGAGAAACACCTTGATAGTTTTTTAATATAAAATTCGTATAATAAAATTAAAGCTCTTATAATCGAAGCCATTACACTCTTAAGAATTTTTTTCTGTATTTTGTAACTTAAAAACATATTTTGCAAGTTTATATCATCTATGAGCAGACTTAACTTCTGTATGCGTTTAAGTATACTTGTAACTCTAATATATTAAGCAGAAACAAAGAAATTAAATTTGTATACTTATATTTTCCGCTACAATAACACGCTTGTCGGTTTCGTCCCTCATCCTGCCGCCTTGAACACTAAAGATAGAGGGGCCGCGGTTGTGTAGTGGCCAGACTACTCGCCTTCCACCAAGGTGGATTTTAGCACGTGGGAATAGTGCCGGTCGATACCGCTGGTAGGCGGGTTTTCTCGGGGATCTCCCGTTTCCCCCGCCCTTGCATACCAGCGCTGCTTCATACTCATCTAGCTTCATTCTTATTCACTAAAGATAGACGACCTTGAAACCGTTATCACAGACTAATCCTAACTAATATTATAAATGCGAAAGTTTGTTTGTTTGTCCTTTCACGTCACAACGGAGCAACGGATCGACGTGATTTTTTACACAGAGATAGTTGGAGGGTCGGGAAGTGACATAGGCTACTTTTTATCCCGAGAATATATCTCATTCCCTCGGGGAAATTCTTATTGGAAAATGAAAAAATACACAACGGTATTAAAAAAGCAACGTTGCAACCGAGCAACATATAAACGTAATTTCTTGCACAGAAATAGTTGTAGGGCTAAAAGGTGATATTGGCTACTTTTTATCGCGAGAAAATATCTCAAAAAATTTACAAACGATAATAGTGAATCATGTCGGAAAAAAATTTGCTGCCAGCGCGCTCTCTTGCAATACGCTGTCTAAACCGTTAAAGATGGAACGATATCATGTAGTAAAGAATTGTGTAAAATAAAAATACCTAAAAAAAACTCCGTGGGAGCATATATCTGTCTATAACAGAGAAATACTAATAAGTGTTTTTACCATTTCATTCACCGAGACGTCGAGTTTTATAATATGTATAGAGCATAGAAGATTAACACTAAGTAAAATTAAACATTATTAAAAAAAAAAAAATTCAAACCATAAATATGCAGTCCACGCGAGCGGAGCCGCGGGAACAGCTAGTAAAGAATATAATAATACAGAGGCGTAACAGTCCCACGCATCAGCAAAATGGCGTCACCGGCCAGCAACATGTTGGAACGCCGTTCCCCAATCAGCGTGTGGTAACCTGCATGCCAGCCGACAGCCCAGCCAATAAGGGAACCATTCGCAGCATGCAGTAGCCAATCGGAAACAAGGCCCGTTCCCGGAGCCTCGCGCAGCCAATCTGAAAATGAAAGGAACCACCACGCCGCTTCGTACCAGTTTATTGATCATGGTTGGGCCGCTGCTTTCCGGGAGAATCGCCCTCGAGGAAGTGGTTGGTACTGGTCAGACAAAGTGTCCGCCCGTCGGAAGACACGCACAACGGCAGCACCACTTCCCGTGCTCCACCGCCTTCCTTCGCCCCCAGGGGTAACATTCCTAGACAAGTTACAGGCCTTCGCTCCCCGCATCACAAGGCGCCCCGAGATCGATTCCCTCCGGCCCTGCCACCCCCCTCTCCCAAACAAAAACAAAAGTGCGGCGGGGGTTGCCATGGATACCGACCAGACACCACCGTTACTGACCTGGACCAACCCACCTCTGCCTTGAGAACTGCAGGGAAGAAGCTCCTTTGAAGTGTGTCTCACAACGCCACATACCCCAAAAAAAGGTTTTTCACTACCGGTGGTTGTCGAGTTTCTCGGTTGCTCACGACTCAAGAGAAAGGATGTGATGTAAATACAACATTGTCTTTACAGAATACCACGCCTGTCACTGCAATGCACCTACTGTCCAAGCGAAAAGCCTTCGTGAGCAACCGCTTAACAGGTAGTGCAAAACATTTTTTTTTTTTTTTTTTTTTTTTTTGGAATGAAGTTCCTCCGTGTTTTACGATTCAAGGCAATAAACTCACGGGTGTCGTCACAGTACACGAAAGTGTACTGCTGCTCTCTAGGAAACACGAACAAAATTATATGTTAAACGCATTTTCATGGAACTTTCAATTTCGTTTACCAATAACGTTTAACAACACTGTGCCCAAGCAAACGGTGCGAAGAGCAACTGCTGCAAGGTGTAACCACATACAGTAGACTAGTATACAGATGTGAAACGGCCTCGCAGTTCCTTTGATGTGGGCGTACCCGTTTGACGATTGGCTGGCGCGAGGCTCTAGGAAAGGCCCTGTGCGCATGATTGGCTACTGCGTGTCGTGAAAGACTTCGTATTGGCTGGTATGTAACTTAATCGGTGTGACCCGGATATCGCGCATTTCTGGGAAATATTCTTTCGTTAGTTCTTTGTTCACACAGCGAACCTTAAAATTAATTCACTCCCGAAAAATACGTAAACTGTCTTTATAAGAAACTTGCTGGGGAATTCAGTGACGTGCAGCGTTCTAGATCGCTATGAAAATTTTTTGTCAGGGATTTATACCATAGTTGGGTTCCAGTTAATTAAACGCTTTCTACGTCAACTTTTGAGAAAAAAATCTGCAGGTAAATGAGTATATTTGGAGGGACACTGATTAAAATTCTCCCAGTTAAGTTGGCAGCAATCCATGATGTGGAATTTGATGTCTTAGCGTAGTATTACCGGTGTGATTTTTGAACTTGTGTACACCGAATGTACTTTACTAATGTTTGTTTTATGTGCATAACGCCAAGGAATAGCACATTAGTAACATGTGCTTACTTTCACTTTCCTTGCTCAAACGTTTCGCCCCAAACCTCTTGCGTCGCTAGGGGCCATGGTGGCTGAGCGGTTAGACTGCTCGCCTCCCACCGAGGTGAACCGGGTTCAATACCCAGCCGGGTCACTCCGGGATTTTCGCAAGTGGAGATCGTGCCGGACGATGCCGCTGGTCGGCGGGTTTTCTCGGGGATCTCCCGTATTTCCCCGCCCTTGTAGGCCTGTTAGGGTTCGATTAGCAAATCAAACTTGTGGTGGTGGTGTGTGTGTGCGCGTGAGGCGCGCGATGATTTGTGTAGTGAAAGGGGCCCCCGCACCGAGTCTTAGGGAAAGCTTTTCGCGTCTCTCGGGAGCGGCTTTATCGACGCGGCATCTCGGACGGCAGACTGTTAAGAAGGAATAACGGTCGCACGCTCAACCTACATGCAGGCGGGCGGGCGGGCGCCAGCTGGTCAGGTTGTGGACTGCTGATGTAGGTGCTCCACAAGGAGGCTGGACAGAGGAGCCCGTGTCCGCCTGCGTGGGCGGGGAGAGAATGCTGATGGACCGCGGTTCGTGACCGGGCGCTTTTCCTCGGCGCCCGCGCACTAAGGCTGGTTCACGCGGCCGAGTCAAGGGGACATGTCTCGTCACAGCTGGCAATGCGTTGTTAAAGGATTTTCTCGGCAAGCAGCACCTTTGAGAGCCCTGCTTCGCATCTGCTTGTATGCAAATAGTGTATTATTCCCCCATGTGTAAAATTAAAACTGCCATGGACCTCGTCACTTTATTCGTGCGTCGGCCAAGTGAAAATGTGAAATTAAGTGAATATTTTAGCAATTATGTGATCCTCACACTAACATACGTTTGATAAAAAACAAAGCACTATCAATATTTCAGAATACACAAATATTCGCATAATACTTTAAATTTAACGCTAATACATGGAACTACTTTGCCTCCATCGTTACCAATTTTATAGGGCACATGGTGACTCCATAGTGTCATAAGCGTTCTCGCGCACGAGTGCGGCGGTGTTTGTGGTTGATTTTACGCACATCCATTTCAGTTATAAAAAGAGTAATTTTAGTGACTAAAATAGATGTGTGTGCAAAAATCAATTTTTAAAAATATCTATAAACTTTATTTTAAATTTTTTTATTACATCCAATCATAGTGGTTATTATACTCTCTACAAAAAAAATATGACTTTTTTTTCTTCAGAATGTGTTTTTTAAAGCAGCCAAAACCGAAAAAAGCTTAAATTTTGATTAAAGATATACTTATGTATAAATTGAATTTTTGACCTTAAAATAAGTAAACGATAGTAAAATATTTTACAGTTTTACAAACACCAATATTTTCTTTTTTATAACGCAACCAAATTCGTATTTTTCTGACAATTCTAGTGCAGGTACTAGGCAGTTGAAAAAATCCTAAGATGGCAAGGCACTTCTAAAATATCTAATAATTTGGCATAAAACTCATAATAATATAAATTATTCTTAGCTTTTTCACAAATCCAATTGTAGGCTTATACGAAAAAAAAAAATATCTAAAAACTTTTTAATGTGATTTTCACGTCAAGTTAGTTTATGTAGCGTTTACTACACTAGAGAAATAGCACGAAATTCTTTTTTGTGGTGTTGCATTAATATTTTTGCGCACCCCGACGAACCCGACACGAAGCAAAGTAGAAAAATATTATTTAGTTCTGTCGTATTGTCGAGGTTGCGAATTTGTCGGAATTTCTTACCTACTGGCTGTTGTAAATGTTTTGTCGTGTCCGGACTGCGTCCCCACACAACACACAATGTATACTATACCTACATAAAGGAGCAACATGTTTGTTTTACATCCATATCGATTTTTTACACACAAAATATGTATATTATGTGTATCATATACACGAGAATGAAAGGACTTACCAAAATCTATGAATTGATGCATAATAAATGTTCATGCAATGTCTTTATATTTTTTGGTGTTGATTTTGTATTTATGTTGATTGTTACTCTCAGTATATGCATATTGTATGCATATCATTGAAGGCTAGGACGTGGTGTATAATATATGTCCATCAAATATCTATATATATCTGTTTTGTGCCGACTTCACATTTATGTAAATTTTTACAACCAGTAAATGTGTATATAATAATTTTTATCGTGATATATTCGTAACTGCTTGACAGATACAGAAAGGTACACAGTCGATAGACTTTAGCATGAAGGACTGTCGGCTCAAGGTTATAAGGTTCGCACCCAGCACTCGGCAAACGTATGATATGTGTTGAAAAGTGGGTGAAACAAGTATGTGTAAGTATAAAATATTAATTTTTTAAATCGTAAATTGAAAAAAAAAATATTAAAATTTTGAATGATTATACTGCTTATTGGATGTACATTAGCTTTGTATAGACTATGGCGTTCATTAAATGCCTATGGCAACTTTTTTGTATATGTTTTATTTGCATATTGTGGTCGGGCATGTGAACTTTATTTCTACTCAATACGGACACTTTTTGTACATATAATATACGGACAACACCCATAAGAAATGTATACATTCTATTCGCAGTATTTGCACACTTTTTAAATCAAACCAATGAATGAAAAACATCCCATGCATGGCATGTTTGGTTATTTCCTGAAAGTCGTGTATCACAGACGGTTTATACTTCTGTAAACATAAAAGTGCCATACATTTGGGTAAATTGAACATTTAATTATATTTCTGCTGTAAGTTATTTTACTTAATTTATAAGTATTACGAATAAAAACTGGCAATGCCTAGAAAGAAATAGTTCTCCCGAAAAATATTATTGAACTGAGTGCACACGAGTACAGTGCGTTGTCCCTTTGGCGTAATTTTCTAGACTTAGCTAAGCTTTGTTTGCATTATGCGGAGGGATATCCTGGAAGTAGACCTTCAGCAGCGCGTCAATTAAATTCGAAGTAACCATGAATGGACTATACAGTAAATGTGATTGTGTTGTATTGGTCATGTCGGACTCGTTGCACTAGTGTGACTCTAGCAGCAGGGGGCGGGCAGCGGTAGTGTAGTGGTTAGACTACCCACCTCCCACCGAGGGAAACGTATCGGACGATGCCGCTGGTCGGTGGGTTTTCTCGGGGATTTCCCACCCCTGCATTCCGGCGCTGCTCCATGCTCAACTCTCTTCACCCTCAGCGGCTCTCAAGACCTCGATGTTAAGAACCCCCCNTTTTTCTAATATCATCACTCACTCGAGCAACAGGCGACGGATCGGAAGGACGTGAAGGCGGACTGACTGGAGGTGTCCACGTGCTTCGGAACTGTGCTTACGCTCCGCACACACGACCTGGCGCCGGGGAATCAGGTCGGCCCACCGGCTGTGCTCTTGACCGCCAGCCAGCCTTACCACGCCGCTGCACCCGCCAACGAAAACATCGCCCTTCCCAGCGCTGCTCACGCTCAACTAACCACTTTTAAAATCAACCTTAGAAAAATTTTACTGCCCCCTATACGCTGTTTACGGCAACGTACCGTGCTTAAAAATTCATTTCAGTTTGTCTGTATCATCTCGGTAATTGTTAATATAAAAATTTCCACGAGACTTATAAACACGGTGCATAGGTACACTTTATATAATTCAAAAGTCAACGTCTGTGGTCACAATAAAACACTTTTTTTTGTTACTATGCCTGCTGGAAGGCATTAAATGTGCTCGCTTTACCGTGAAAAGCCTGTACCTGCATGTATTTAAACGGGCACACTAGCCAGCAAGCGAACAGTAAAGTTGGTAACGACGAATGGAAAGTAGTTCTGTCTCTTGAAGTTTAATTAAAAGTGCTGCGTAAACATTTTGTAAATACTGAATTGATTTTTTCCTTTCTGTTTTTTTTAATGCGTTCAAGTGTAAAAATTAGTAAATTTGTGAAGTTTTTCCTTTTCTAAAAATTTTAGTGTTTCACTCAACCGAAGCACGAATAAAGTAACGAGTCCCATGACAATGTTAATTTTGCATTTTGCACTATGTGTATACAAGTATATCTTAATCAGGACTTTCAGAAATGCTCTCTTTACCGCGAATAGCATGTATAGACGCTGTTCAAGGTAAAGTAAGCACTTTTAAAATCCACCTTTGAAAAAAAATCACTGTCCACAACTACATACGTGCTAAAGTACACGCAGGCACACAGTTTCCCTGTTAAATTGGCAACGAATTAATAAATATAGTTCTACAGTGTGGCCACCATCAGGAAAAACAGGGAAAAGTCAGGTAATTTTACATTTTATAGGTCAGGGGAGTATCAGGGACATTTATCTGAAGCCAGTGAACTTATATCAAATGGTTAGGTGAGTAATAATTAAGATATTACGTAATTGATTCTAACACTCCTGCTGTACGGCATCTCATGAATCGTGTCGTTTATTATTTTGGTTTATTCCATATTTGTAGGAAGGTTTAAATGCTCCGGGATCTATTTTGTTGGCATATGTGTTACTGTAGCATTAAAGGGAAACAATATAAATATGTTTCTAATTATTGCCAAACATGTTGGCCAGGAAGGATACCTGGAAAAACCAGGGAAATGTCAGGGAGTTTGTTATAAGGATACTGATAGCAGCCTGTTCTAAGATTTAACGTTGTATTGAGAGTTTTAATATTTAAGGCTGTCGCCAATGAGGGGTGTGTTTGTGTCGGTGAGGAAAAAAACCGACGAAGCGCCAAGGACGACGCCGACCGGTGCATGTAAAGCGATATCGCCTCTACGCGCAAAGTTGTGTACTCACCTGCGGTGTTCCCGTCGCACCGCTGGAACTACGGGTCTTTAAGCGGTGACCCTATAACTTTATTGGACGAGAGACTGTAGCAAAGTTTAATGCACTCCTCTATCGTTATTTCGCATGAATCCGGTTCGTACATTTGGAGAAACAGCCGCCTGAAAAATCCGTTTTCAGACATGTTGGAGGGCGTTAAAATAATGTTTCCAATGTGCGCGATATCTTGAAAAAATCATACACGACTAGTCTGGAGTGTGTTTTATTTTTGTAGATAAGTATTTTGGGCACGCGTTTACTGGCTTCCTTAAAAAAAACGAGATTTCATCACACTGCACGTAGTTCAAGCGCCAGGTAGGCGGCCTAGCTACTGAAGTCAGTTTTTCTCGTTTTATTCACATAATAGCACGGATTTGAATATTACGAACACATCTACATTCCTAAAAATGTCACCGTTCCACTTGGATGACACGCGAATAATGCGAGACGCTCTATGGCAATGCTAACTTTATATATGGCGGAATGATACAAAATGGGTATGAAAATAGCTCCTAGGAAGGGGCTTTTTAAAAAGTGTTCAGATAACCGTGAACATTCTATGTGGTCTGTTCGTGGTTATTTCCAACTTTCCTGAAGCCTTGCTAAAATTCTACTTTCGGAGCTACCCGCTACGTATCCTTCCGCCACACGTAAAAAAAGTACACGAGCCTACACCGAGAGAAAGCTTGTTCCAGCTGTAACGATTGGAAAATCCATCCATGTGTATGTTTTTATGTTAATTTACTTTAAAAATTACTACTTGTTACAAACACATAAATATTTACTATATTCTGCACATATCTACAATTGTACATGCCTATGTTAATATCTCTATGGTAATATTTAATTTGGAATTATTATTTAACAAAAAAGCCATATGTTAAAATTAAAAAAAAATATTTTATTGTGCAATGGTTGTTACTGTTTAAAATGAAATATTTAAAATAAAAGTTATTAACTGCTTCAGGAAGATGAATATAATTATAAATAATGAATATCTATATGGTATGGACTGCAAGCATCAATCTCAGAGGTCCTGAGAATGGTTATTGACGTCCGTTTTATGATAGTCGGAGGTTTATCAATAATTAATTAGTGAAAGCACCGAATTATATATTTCTCAAGAGTAGTGAAACACTACAGATTTATTCTTTTAGATTGCATCGCTGGGAACTGTAACTGAGAAGATTTACTATATTAATATATTCTGTCTCGGAATAAATAATATTCATACATACATTTTTTATTACTATTATATTATTGGTGGCATAATTGTATGTCTCTATATATGATAATTTTATGATTATTTAATTATTTCTATGCCTTTCCCCGTGTTCAGCTTTGCATACACAATCTTTCAACCATACTAATTATGATCCCAACAAATTTATAAACATTCTCAGTTTAAAATTTATTTGTACAGCATACTCACTTCACAGAATGGTGTCAGTTTCTCTATGACAATATTAAATACCACACACCACGCAGTCAACAAATAGTGTGTTTAAATAGCCCCAAACATATATTTAGTTCTCCCCCGAAAATTAACTTCGTTCTTCTAACAAAATATACGCTTGAATATAAAAAAAACATCTGTGTTGGCACTTATAAAATAAGATTGTTAACGAAATATTTAGTTGAATCAACTGTAGGCCTACATATTTGTTTGGTTACTCATTTGATTGCCTTCGTTTGAAAATAGAGCTCGAGAGTTTGTTTATAATTTATGTGACAATCAGGATAGTATAGGCAGTTTACGGTAAAGTGATCCTAGTTACATTTCCCTTTAAGCCATTTTAAATGCTTTAACCACCTTTCTAAATAAAAATGAACAGTGTGTATATTCCATCGCACTCGAAAGTTAACGTCTAGGGCTAAAATAAAATATATTTATTGGCAATTATTCCAAATCAGAAGGATTTCAAAAGTGCTCACTCTACCATGAATAGCCAATAATAATGTTTGTTGGCGTATTTGTTGATGCTTAATAATGGTATAAAACTACTAATCAAACAAGTTCAACATAAAACTAACACGAAAAGCTGTAAAACGTGAAATATTTATTTACGTAAGGGGTTCAGTAATTTAAATATATGCATTGAAAAACACTGCACTAGTAGTTAATTATCTGAGGTTGCTAGGGCATAGTGCTCCGGTGCAAACAATCTAAGTTAGAGTCTTGGTTGAGCTTTAATTTTTTTTGTATTAACCGATACTGTTTAATGTACGCACAGCCAAACTAATTATTAGCTGCACAAACTATATTTTACAATTTGGGACAACCAAATAATAACAACATCATAATTTGGTTTCAACAACTAAATATTTAACTGCCCCTATACAAACAATTCATTTGGTCACGCCAAAAATATGCTGTTTAATTCAAAAAAACATATTTTTTTCTCGGTGCAGAAAAAAAACACCAAAAGAAAAACAACACGTCTTATTCGTGCGCGTAACAAACAATAATAAATATTATGTATAAATTGGAATTAAATGTTGTTTCCACCGATTTTACGTGAAAACGTGAAATTTGTCGGTAAGAAACGCTTTCTTGCAAATAACGTACAAAATATCAATGTATAGGCTACTCTCGGTAAAGTGAACACTTTTCAAAGCCCTATCATATAGAATAATAGCCAATAAATATATTTTATTTTAGCTTAAGACATTAACTTCCGAGTGTGGTGGAATATACTCACTTTGCTTAATACTTACATGGCAATGTTTATATAAAAAAAAGTTAAAAGATAACTAGGGCTTCCAAGGGGCTTACTTTACCGTGAACAGCCTATGATCATATTTTACATAATAACTATATCTGACTAGCCATCACCAACATACCGCCATTCTCTCTGTTAGAAAGCACATTCACTAGGTATTATGACTTATAAAAAAATACAAGTTGAATTTTCTTTTAATGAAAAAAGTATGGAGTGGGGAGATTTGGATAGCTCTTAACATTGAGGTCATAAGAGCCGATGAAGGTGAAGTGAGGCGAGTATGGAGCAGCGCTGGAATGCAATGGCGGGGGAAACGGGATATCCCCGAGGAAAAAAAACCCGCCGACCAGCGGCATCGTCTGGCACGACTACACCACCACGGGCCCTGAAAATAGAAGTAGGCCTACTTTGATGTTGATGGAATTATAAATTGATTGAAATAAATGCTTTATCTAGGACACAACAAATGGGCGATTTTACAAAGGTTTGGCTCAGAAAGTGCGAAGATACCGTGAATAGACTTATCCGAAGAAGACATTTGGGGTAGAGTGCCCATGCCAGTCGCGCAGAAACCACTCTCTGTTTTCCAACAACGTACTTTTTTTTTTTTAAGACCAGTACAAACGTGGACATCATTTGAGGTTAGAAACGAGTTTATGTAGTTAGGTGCTTTGAAACGTTTTTACGCTTTCTCCGACCTTGTTTTAATGCAAATAGAATACACCCATGTTAGTCAAAACATAATTTATTAATATAAAAAAGCTGATTTTTGAGAGTTCTACTGCCGATGGGAGAATAAATGTCGAGGGCATACCCAGAAGATAAATATCTGTCTACCTCATATTGAGTCTATGACGTAAACCCGTTCACAGTGAATGTANGGGGGGGGGGGCTACTCCGCCCCCTTACTTTCATACCTACTTCGACGCCAGTTGAATACTTCTGTCGAATTCCTCAAGTCACAATTGAAAGTTCTATTTTCGTTTCTCCGCATTAAATATTATGGAGTAAAGTGAAAGCATAACAACATCCGCACTCAGTGTGGATAAAGAGCGAGAGGTGGCTGGAAATTAGTGCATCCGGTTGTCCTACTCGAGGGACAAACCTGTTGTTCCCAGTCAGCCTGAGGAATGACTGAGGTTAAGACCAGCGGGTGCTACGGCGACGGAGAATAAAACCCACCGGTAATCGGCAACGTCCGCAATGTTACCCACGTGCGAAATCGGGCTAACCACGCAGTTAACAAGACGCACTGAATGTGAAAATATGCAGGATTAAAATTAACTTGAAAAAGTTGTAACCATCGAGGACTACGCTTGAGTGTCGCTTGAACAATGCTACTTTGAAAACTTATTTGTCCGTAATAACCAAACTCTTGCGGCTGCAAACTCATTGTTTTGCTGATATTTAACAAGAGCTCATAAGAACAAGACAGCACAGCAACAAAAAATTTTCAGACTGAAATAAAAAAAAAAATTTTAACCACTCAAAAGGACACGATTGACTGTAAGCCGTTTTATACAACAAAGGATATTTGACTGGAACAGAATAAACTCGGCACCCCGCTGGCTAATGACCAGCCAACAATGAATGTTGCGGAGCTCAGTAAGTGCGTCCTGCGTGGTGTCGGCCAGTATGACGGCGTTGAGTGGGAATGCACAGGTCTGGTGCGCCTGGAGTTCTCAATATAGGTATTTAACTTCTAACTTGTCTTGGGGAAGCCAGAGAACATGTGCGAACCTCATAGTGCTAAATATGACGCAGAGAGATTTTCGTCTCCCGCGCATAACCTCAGCATTGTCTAAATCCACAGCCAAAACAACTGTTGAAGTCACATATGTCCAACAGTGTTGAACATGTCTGTATACATTTGAATTTTCAACAGACCCGCCTTTCATGTACAGAATACTTCGACTAAAGTGAATGCATTCTAGTTGCATTGAAACTAGGTTAGAGAAAGTGTACAAACTTCTCAAAACACTTACTTAACACAAACAGTGTTCTAACCTCAAAAACTATTTTATTTTGACGATACTATTGGCAGAAAAGTTCCGTTTTATAACCAGTAGAGTAACAATTGCGCAGATCGCACGAGCACTCCAGGCCATTTAATTGATACGAAAGCGGATATATTCATCGTGAGGTGAGGTGGAGATGGAGCAGTGGCGGAGCGCGATGAAGGGAGTAAATGTGAGTACTCTGAGAATGCACGCTAGCCAACGAGAAAATCGGGAGCGACCTCGTTGGGAATCGATCTCGGTTCGCCGTGGAGGGAGGCGAGTTGTCTGACCACCTCATCGCCTTGACCCCAGATATAGTCTGATCACAACAACGTTGACGCTTTTAAAAATCCTGTATTAGATCTACTTTTCTGTTTTTTGCATCCTTCCACCGTATGTGAAATTAACATTGTCCTGGACCCTCTTACTTTATTCATGCGTCATTGAAGTGTAATTGTGAAATTGTGAGGAACGTAAATATGTTACTAAAATGCTGAATATTACTCTTGTACGCACACAACAATCAGAAACGAAAATTAAATAAGGTAAGCATCCACTGGTTTTAAACATAACGTCAATGTGACGTTGGGACATGGAGAAACTTTTCCTAATTTGCTGCCAACTGTGTAACGATTATTTCATTTAGCGCTTACGTTAAAACGAATTCAGTTACCGGCAGTGACTTTTTCCAAAGGTTGTTAAAAAAATTGCTCAGTTTATCGTGAACAACCTATACACCTATTTACTTGGTTTTATATTCCTCTTAATCACATTGCTTCAAGAACATATTCTAGTCGCATTCTCTTGCCTAGATGAAATATTATTGACGTTACTAACACTATTATGGGAACCAGAATGACCGAGAGATTATCTCGCCGATTTCTCATCGAGGAGATTTGGGCTCGATCATCGGTGGATCCAAGTTCGACGCCTCGTGTGTGGGGAACGTGGTAGAAGTTGCCGTTCGTGATATACTCTCGTTTACTCTACCTACTTCTTCGTTACTTCTTTGTTATAACACTATTTCACGTCGCGCTTCAGGGACAGCCTACAAGCCTCGCCTTTGAGAAATGCCATCACTTCGGTGGTAGCTACTCCCGCACTACGGTACATTGGCACTCGCAAGTATTTGATTTTGTTCCGCAAATGTTTTAGTCACCACCGCACAGACTCTGCGGGCAGGCTGAGTTACAGTTACGTTATAAAATGTTTACTTCATGTTCATCGTGCATGATCTGTCGTTGTTGAAGAGCACGTGAATTAAGTAAGAGTTTGGAATATGCAAGTATTTTAACGATAGCACGGATAATGTAATATTATTGTAACATGCATACAAGTCCACGAAGTAATGTGCTCATAAACAACGTGTCCCGGAATATGATGTGTTGAAAATTTGCAAGGTGACTCTTAATTAAAAATGAGACGAAACATAATACGAATCATACCCTAAAGTGATTATTGAGGGATGAAGAGCAAATAGAGAAAGAGGTCGCGTAAAGAATTTACTTAAATGTATCATAAGCTATGTGGGATTAGATAGCGCATTAGAGGCTGATGTTTAGCCGATAAAATATCATAAACCTCAAATCAAATTGAATTTTCAAGATTAAGATCGCAAACCAGACATTCTATTCCCTAGCTTTTTTCTAGTTTCGATGCTCTAAGTCCACAGGTACGCGTTAACAAATAGGGTCGCCTTAGTAAAAAACGCTCAGGCCAATAGTACGCAAAAAATGAGTGCACTAATTTCCAAGCAGCACGGCCCTTGTTGTGCATGGTTTATTCTCGTGGAAATCATTCGACCAGTGTTCTAATTCGCGTCCGCATACCGGTTATTATTAAACATACAACGGCGCTGCAAGAAATTTTAAACCAACTTTTTATGTCTGATTAAAGAACGATAACGATTGCTAAAGACTTTGAATAAACCACAGAGAATTGCTTTACAAACAAAGCGATAGCGGAAAATGGTAAAATCCATTTTGTCAGGGCCATGTTTTACATGTTATGTCTGTGTTNCGACCAGTGTTCTAATTCGCGTCCGCATACCGGTTATTATTAAACATACAACGGCGCTGCAAGAAATTTTAAACCAAATTTTTATTTCTGATTAAAGAACGATAACGATTGCTAAAGACTTTGAATAAACCACAGAGAATTGCTTTACAAACAAAGCGATAGCGGAAAATGGTAAAATCCATTTTGTCAGGGCCATGTTTTACATGTTATGTCTGTGTTATTCCTAAAACGTTATATGTTAGCGTATATTATTTTTTTTCTCTTTAATTGTATGCCAAGTAAATGCAATATGGTCAGGGATATGGGCCTGGGGGGGAGGGGGGACCGGCCCCTCCACAATGAACTACGATTAATTTTTTTGGAGGGGGAGATGGAAGAAATTGTATTTTGCCCCTCTCCTCACAAATCACTGTATGAAAATGCAACAAGTTAATAATGAAAATTTTAATTATGAGCAACGCATGTCAGTGTTATATTTTAAGTATGCTGCGCAGTTACGTTTGTTGTTGATTCATAGCAACTTCGGTGCTAGAAGTAGACAAAGTTCTACTATTGTAAAAGTAATGGAAATATAGTGGATTCTGTGGGCCCTTCTCACTTGTGGCAATCACTAGACACATTGGCGTTTGTTTGTTGATCCACCAATGACGTATTCATGTGCAATTTATTAGGAAAAAATAATAAATGCAGAATTATCTACCGTAAATGTTACTTCTACAAAAGATCTGGTTATGCCATTTTATTTCCTTGGTTACTACAAACCCCACGTTTAGATCATTTGACTTTTCGTGGAGTGACCCAATCCGCATGTCGATGTGACCTGTAAGCAAGTAAACATCTCTACCTATAGAAAATATATAATGAAAAACCCGTATCATGGCTTGTGAAGGCTACCAGATGCGTGTTTAGAGAGAACACACACACACGCACGTGCATGCATACATACATACGTGGTTGTTACAAAACACGTATTTTAAGGTGGAGAAAATTTTATGTTCAACAAAACTAAGTTCTTGTTTGCAAAATAATACATCTTTGTAGAATAAATGCTTTTTTTGAGACAGCTGGATATGCATTCAGCGAAATTAACCTATGGTCCATATGATTAAACTAAATGTTTGGTAATTGCAACTGTTCAGAAAAAATTCTTTATGCGAAATACACTCAGTGTAGTAGCAACCGAAATACTTAGATAAAATTGAATCTTAAAAATATAATTAATGACAACAAAAACATTTAAATCAAATAATTATAAAATAGGTTTAGAAATTCCTGCAGTACATTTCCAAACATGTGTTTGTAATAAAGAAATTTTTCTTTGGCCTTTACACAAGCCCTGGGAGATCATAATAATAATTCCGAAACTCCTCGTATTTTAACAAGACTAAGAAGAATGGTTTCATCTCTGTTTACGACTCAGCTCACCTTCCCCTTAGATTCTGCTCTTGACATTTTTCCTTGCATCCGGTCCCCAACCTTTCTCTTGACCGGTTTCTGATATGCGCTTGGCTGATATTCAGCTATTTGAAGCTCGCATGCTATCGTCCTTCGAATAACGCTCTGAGTGAATTATCATTGCGACAGTTTACATGCCAACTTATATTAGCCGCGCCAGAACTCGAACTTTAGACAACATATATAGCACGCTGATCATTTCTTCAAGGACTGAAATGTGTTACGTTGTTTCGTCGAACTCACAAACTCATTTAAATGTTACTGGGAAATATTTGATAAGCTGTGTATATTCTATGTCTGGATGTTTTAGCTGTTTTGCTGATTTATTAATTCCTTTTGGAATAAATATGAAAAAATTTGAAATTGTATTAATTCTTCCTGCAGTTGTTCTTGTTTTGGTTAGAGCAAAGCGCAAAATGCAACGTAGCTTCCACCTCCCTCCGCGGTATTTTACCGGAAACGTAGAAACTTTGATTTAAGCGATGCCAAGACGTTCTATTTTACGAGTGCAAAGTTTCAGAACTTCAACGGATTAACAAAAAAATACATAAATTTAATACGCAATAAAAAAGGCTGGATTCAAACCACAACGCGAACATGCGTGACTAAACAGAAATAAAACCATATCCTCTTTTAATATTAGCACTCTCACGTTCCTGCGAGTTTTCAAGTGCTTGCATTAACCGATATAATTTATGTTTAGTTAAGCCAACTGTTTGTATAGTCCACAACTCTCTGTATTTTAAACTTACTTGATATTTCTCGGGTTTTGCATTTATTTTTAACTGTGGGCGGAGCTCCTCCATAAGCCTATCCTGACTGGAATGTCAAATACGAGCGAGAAGACATGATCACTTTCAAGTATTTTTTTTTACTGTCTCATAAATGTCTAAGAGCAGGTATAGTCTGTTCGCGGTTTCTTTGCGTTTTTTGAAACAAACCTGTAAAAAAATCACCCCATACATGACGTGTTTCGTTGATTGCTGAATAATTTATATATTACAGGCGAGTTACACTTGTGATAACATAGATGTAACTTATTGTTTATTAAATTGAACTTTTGCTTATATTTAATATGTAAATTGTAGTATTGCATTTACAATCAATATGAATAAAAACATGGAGAAAATAGGTGTGTTCATAATGCCTAGTAAGAAATACTACTTACGAAAAATATGATTACTTTGTGTGCGGACGAATACGATGCGTTGTTCCTTTGGTATAATTTTATACACTCGGTTAAGCTTTGTTTGCATGATGCGGGGGAGAATCCCGAATGTAGAACTTTAGCAGAAGAAACCGTGAAAAGACCGCGAACATGCTACATGCATGACGTCTGTCTAAGTTGCAGGGCTACATTTGTGGAGCACGTGGTAGTAAAACTTCGCTTCACGAAAAAGGAATAGAGATACTGTCTCCACGACGGATTTGTGTAAATTCTCGCCGTATCACAGCTAAAACGGTTTTAGGTTAGCACGTCGTTGTATCGGCTTCCCGGATCAGATCTCGCGAAGTAGGGTGCCGTAGCAGCTCTTCAGTGTCGACACAGCTCGTCCAACATTGTCGTGGGAATTGGATCAGGACGAAGTGAAAAACTGAGAAGCGGAGAGGGAGATAAAAGGAAGAGGACGAGTCGGAAATCGCAATAAAGTCTGATCGATCCAGTAAATCTCGCCACCCCGAGGCAAGAAGGCAGTATGTTCGGGAAAGCAAACTTCAAAACGCCTTTGACTGGATGCTTGACATGACGCTGCTGTAAAATTGTTGTCATAAACAGATTAAAATAATTTGAGTTCTTTGTATGTTTTACGGTAACGATAAAATGCTCCTTAGCGTTTCCTAATGAGTCTGAATTTTTATGGTATTTTAAACATTATCCAGAAAATTTAATTTAAAAGAAATTACGGAATCAATAAAGTGACTTATTCCAATTAATGCGATAGCCTGCACTCAATGAGCATTGGCCTATTTACGTTTATATGAAGTCTCTCTGAACTTGTACTGGGATAGTAGTTTATTTTTTAAAATTATAAATTGCTCTGAAACAGAGCGCAATAATAGCATTAATTGCTGCACTCTCTCCAGTTCGTGAGTACAAATATGGCAAAACACAAGCCTGTATCACGTTCATACAAAAAAAAAAAAAACGTGTAACAGTACGAACTTTGGCTGGCATGTTGTAACTGTTGTACGCTTGTATTGTGTCAAAGTACTGTTCACCGTCATGTTAATAAAACATCAGAAATCAATCTCAATCATAAACAGTAAGGAGTTTCATCTATACTTTTTAGACGTTACATTGATTCGTCACACACAAAACTTCTATAACCATGCTTATATACCCACTTATTAAGGGTGATTTTTTAAAAGGTTCGATTCAAGATGTGCGAAGAAAGTGCGAATAGACTCTAGAAACAGGGATTTTTTTTTTCAAGCGTATATTTCTAGAGTACGGCACTCAACGGCGAGTCGTACGGAGAAGGTAGAGTGTGTGGGCACTGCTCGGATGTGCTCGGAGGACGCCGGGACTTGACCTCGTAGCCCCAGAGAGGAGATTTGTTTGCCCAGCGCAGGAAGCTAATCGAGCTGGCCACGCTCTCTCGCAACAGCCAAACATACAGAAGCGGAGCGGCGCCCGCAGTCCTTCGACGTTATCGTGCCCGACCGCTTAAGGAGCCTCCCTAGTGAACATTTCGAAACTTCTCAAGGTCACGTCCGGCCGCAAGGAAGTATTGCGACGGCGATGGAATATAGCATTAACAAGCTTCACACTTGTTTTTTTTTTCCCCCTCAGAATTTGAAGCGGGGACTAAGAGGCTAACACAGCAACCTGTTCAGAAAAAATACAGTATTGACACTATATTTTAAAACACCGTATAACGGAAACATAAATATTGTAAACAGAGATTTTTTGCTGACTTTGACACTTTTCAACGACCACATTTATGTTTCAGTAGCCAGATTTTATAAATTGCCAAAAAAAATATCGACTAACATTTTTGTCCTGAAAAAAGATTTACATTTAAATATTCTTNCAGATTTTATAAATTGCCAAAAAAAATATCGACTAACATTTTTGTCCTGAAAAAAGATTTACATTTAAATATTCTTAATTTTTTTTTTAAATGAGTATAGACACAACTACTCAAAAAGAGGCTCACATGACAACTAGTCTTAAGGGGCCATCTTGGATTCACGTATATTTCTCCCTAACTTAATTTCCAGATTTAATATTTACAATTCAAGCTTGCCAAGACTCGGGGAACATCTTAACAGTAATTTCGAAATCAGATTTTTTTTCCTAGCATGATTCGTTTCACATCTGTAAACGTAATCGAAAGTTCCCTCATTAGGTAACAGTTTCGTAATTCAGTCGTTGTGTGTCTGCACTGCTGTATAAGATCAGCAGCTACAGACTTGCACAATTCACGTTATCTTTCGGTGACAGGATAAACTCCACCGCCTTATATATAAGTGAGNCACTGCTGTATAAGATCAGCAGCTACAGACTTGCACAATTCACGTTATCTTTCGGTGACAGGATAAACTCCACCGCCTTATATATAAGTGAGCACAGTGGTTTTATTGACCTCTAAACTTTAACTGGAGTCAACTAACCTGTTCGACTTCGTTAAATAATATTGGTCACTCCGCCGCTGAAGTTACATTATTGGCTCAAGAATCACGCGAGGCGTGCCAGATATACTGCCGGCCTATGGCAGAAGTCGGTCAAATGCACAGTAACTTGGAGTTCAGTCTGCCGCTAAATCATAACGCGAATCTTACAGGTCTACAGTCGGTTCACGACTGGAAGAAACTTTTGAAAATCAACCTTTGAAAAAACACCCTAGCCGTCAGCTACATGCATATAACATTACAAACAGCGGCGAGCGCGGATACAGTTATGCCGTTAGGTTGCCAGCAAAAAGAGAAGAAATAGTTCTAAAGTTTTAACGTAATT
>NQII01004771.1:0-137336 GCA_002778355.1 Clitarchus hookeri | reverse complement strand
CTTGAATGTTGACACATTTCATTGCAAAGTATTGTGTCTATAATATGTAATCATAGTGAAAGTTTTTCTCCCCCACCCAATCCCCCAGTCAAAATCAAACCTAGAGAGAGAGAGACAGAGAGACAGACACAGAGAGACAGAGACACAGAGAGAGAGACACACAGAGAGAGAGAGACACAAAGAGAGAGAGAGACACACACACAGAGAGAGAGAGAAACACAGAGAGAGAGACAGACACACAGAGGCACACACACACACACATACACACACACACCCTCCCCCACCTAATTTTTAATACTCACATTTTGGGTTTATATAATTAAATGTTTTTTCGCTTGCTTCACATATTCTTTTGTGTGAAATTCTCAAGATTAAAAACTTTACGCTTGTGGAATATCCATTAATAATAAATACATTACTTTTATGATGGGTACGTACATGTACGAACACATGTACACACACACAGTGGAATGTAAACATTGCCATGTGACTGCCACATGGCAATGTTTGTTTACCCTTTGGCAGAAGGATACGAAATGGGCTTGAAAGTAGATCNTGGCAATGTTTGTTTACCCTTTGGCAGAAGGATACGAAATGGGCTTGAAAGTAGATCTTTAGCAGGGCTTCAAGAAAGTCTCTTCCAGTCATGAACCGACTATATATAAATAGCTAGTTGGGTATTGGGGTTCCTTCGGAATTTTCTTATTTAAAGATGCAAATAAGCTTGAAAAACCAAGAGTACAATACGGTGCGGAAAGGTTCCCCTTAACTCGTCGCTCTGCATAAAGGTATCTGCGTGCATCTCGAAATACAGAGCTGTCCCACGAAGGGTACGTGCGGCTTTGTGCAGAGGCGGCCCGAGTGCCTCGTATCGCAGTCGAGACACGCGAGTGAGTGACGGGCGCCGTCAACTCACCGTCGGTACACCCGCCCCCTCGTCGCATTGCCCATGCAAAATACCCGCTTGCAGATGGCCCTCCCTGGACATTCCACCTCATATGATGTCTCCGCGGGCCCGCACGATGCACACCCGTACATGGCCGTCGGCGGCTGTGGCATCTTCCACCCCGGCGACCCGCCTGCCAAGATAACAAGCACCCGGCCGGCCGGCCCTTTCGGAAAACTCCAGCCGCACCGCGTAGCAGCGGGCGTACATCTCCAGAGCGCAGGGTGATCATCTTTCCTCGCGGACGTTCGCGAAGACGTCCAGCGGTCGCATCGCGCAGCGTAGCAACGCAGAGTAGCTAAGTATAGTCCGTTCACGGATACTTACAACTTTTCCGAAGCCCTGCTAAAGTTCTACATCCAGCATATTCCTCCGCCTCATCCAAATCAAGTTTAACACAGTTTATTTATAAAATTGCATTAAAGTGACAGTGCGCCGCGTTCTTGCGCATTGAGTGTAATAATATTCTGCAGAAGAACTATTTCTTACTAGGCATTACTGACACTCTTATTTTACTCCATGTTGTTATTNGACCCGACTGCCAAGATAACAAGCACCCGGCCGGCCGGCCCTTTCGGAAAACTCCAGCCGCACCGCGTAGCAGCGGGCGTATACATCTCCAGAGCGCAGGGTGATGATCTTTCCTCGCGGACGTTCGCGAAGACGTCCAGCGGTCGCATCGCGCAGCGTAGCAACGCAGAGTAGCTAAGTATAGTCCGTTCACGGTTACTTACAACTTTTCCGAAGCCCTGCTAAAGTTCTACATCCAGCATATTCCTCCGCCTCATCCAAATCAAGTTTAACACAGTTTATTTATAAAATTGCATTAAAGTGACAGTGCGCCGCGTTCTTGCGCATTTAATGTAATAATATTCTGCAGAAGAACTATTTCTTACTAGGCATTACTGACACTCTTATTTTACTCCATGTTGTTATTCATATGAATTATAAATGAAATATTATAATTTATAAATATTATATAAGGAAAGTACAATTCAACCAAGAGTAATGCACTTTAATGTTAACACAAGTATAAAACGCTTGTGATACGTGACGTATTTAGGAAAGAACCAAGTATGGTATACATGGGGTGATTTTTCAAAGGTTTGATTCAAAAAGTGTTTGTAGAAACCGCGAAAAGACTATATACAGAAGTGAAATGGCGTGGCCGGTCCTTTTGACGTGGGCGTACCAATTCGCTGATTGGCCGCGCGAGGATCTGGAAAGAGCCTTGCGTCTGATTGGATATGGCGTGCTGCGAAACGTTCCCCTCTGGCTTGGCTGCCGTCTGGTAAGTTACCAGTCAAACAAGATTGCAAATCTAAAAGTCAGTTTCTCCGCCTTAGCTCTATTTGAAGTGAGACTAAGTATATCAGTGATTAAACATTAGTGTTTTGGTGTTAACGAATAAAATTTAGCTCTAGATGCAAATAGAATGAACTTTATTATTTCTGCGTAGCTAATGCGACTATAAAAATCCTATCTGGTTATAGTGAGGACCAAACAAAATATGCTGGTTGTAATAACTTTCCTTAATTGGCATTACACTGTACTTCCGTCATTTCAAAGACACAATAATAATTGCTTAATGTTAAGTTTTGGATTCATCTTTAAGATTAATTCATCGCAAATTACCGGATGGCTTGTTGGTTTTTTACATGACACTACGTAGTCAAACAGTTAGAATTTTTAAATACTTTCAATTACTTTTTACAACGAGTGGTTAATAT
This sequence comes from Clitarchus hookeri, assembly GCA_002778355.1. Taxonomy (NCBI): domain Eukaryota; kingdom Metazoa; phylum Arthropoda; class Insecta; order Phasmatodea; family Phasmatidae; genus Clitarchus; species Clitarchus hookeri. The sequence continues at coordinate 134,660 of NQII01004771.1, read as the reverse complement.
ACATTAATATCCTGAACTCCGTGCAGGTACAAACTTTGTGGATTCATTCTTTATAGAAACTGAGGCAGAAAAAACAATACGGTCTATGCCCTGCCGTGGTTATTAACACTTTCAACGCGATGTCCGTGTATCGCACGGGCGATTAGTTAATACTGCCTCAGTTTCGAAAACCTCATTAACCAACGTACTCACATAAAATGACATATTTGTCCCGCAAAAGACACTTTTCGACTGTATAAACCAGCACAACAATGTTACTGAGCATGATGAACTTGCAAACAGTACCGGCAAGTATATGGCTAGTTTTATTGGTGAACGTGAAACTGGTACACCATCCAACTCAGCAGGCCATTAACAGACATTCGACCTTACAGATGGTGATTTCTAAGTGGCCAATAATAATGATGACGTGACTTAAGCAAAGTGCAACAGCCAATGAAATGGTCACCTCTTCACACGTAGACATTCGCATCAATCACTGGAAGTGACGATTCCAGTACGCAACTTTGCCCACTGTCAAAAAAGTTAAGGGAGGTACACGCCCTTGAAAATTGGGAATCAAAATTAGTTATTTGCAAAGTGTCAGCAATTACTACAGTACGTTTTGTCAAAAAGCGTTTTCTTGAACTTGTTGCGTTAAGGCAACGCTTTGTGTTCGTTTAATGCACACATGATTATTACGCCATGTCAATCAATAAACACCCACGGGTAACACAGTTTTGTGGGTTGATAACATGGCACCCCATGATTTCCTAATGAAGGGTGATGTTGTTCTTAGCCAAATATTCACAGATGACAGATATCAAATCAGACTACTGCTCACGAATTTCTTATTTCATATCCTGTAATACGGTAACCTGTTTTAATCCTAAATTTTCAAGGGTTTGTCTCTTCCTTAATAATTACGTTAGGGTAAAGGTTGTATAATATTTATACCCCATTTTTCCATAACAAATCATGTCGTGGAGTTTGTACCTGGAGTTCAGTATCATCCTTTACGAAAGTTGTTCACGGTAAACTGAGCAACTTTGAAAGCCAGATCTTCTTGTATGCAAATTGTGTATTCTTCTACCATGTAAAATTACATTACCAAGGGCCTGATCACTTTATTCATGCACCGGTCAAGTGAAAATGTAAAATTATTACAAAAATAAATACTTCTCAAATTTGCTCNCTGATCACTTTATTCATGCACCGGTCAAGTGAAAATGTAAAATTATTACAAAAATAAATACTTCTCAAATTTGCTCCTTATTACACTTGAATTAAAACAAGAAGTTTCTGATATAACTAATGAGCCTACTTTCCTCAACATGGGTGCAATGAATTGGTAAATACATTCATAAAAGCTGAGTTGGTAGGTAGGACTTGTCTCGTTGAAAGCATTATCGTTAGAGATGAAACCAGAAACATATTCAACAGTAGTGAGTCAATTTCAAATATACACGAGCGTAACTCAGGTCTTCAACCTAGAAAACCTCGTACCAGAAGCTGGTGAGCAATCAAATGCATTACAGAGGTCGGATTCGAGCATCAACTTAGAATTTAATCTGTCTAATTTTTTCAAATGATAGGATTTACAAACCTTAAATATTAACAGGGCCGTCATTTTGAAAATAAATGACTGAGTCACTTAAAGCATGGAAGTTTGAATGACCTACCATAGAGCTACTTGTAAAAATAATTTCGTGAAAATCGGTTGATTGGTCCCTGAGATATGGCTTAAAACCTTCATATTTTTCATGTGACGATCTTAATAAATGGGAGACAAGAAAAGTTATGTGTTAGCACATTCGATGATTTCATACTGCCAGTATACAAAGTTGAGCTAAAATCGATTAAGTAGTTTCGCAGATATAGCACACTAGGAAAAAATTATTTAATAGCAACCATTCTGAAACTGAGCGTCTGTCAAACTTTAAAAAAAAAATATCTAGTTATATGTTCTATCACAGTACAACTTCTTCACCGAATTTGGTAAGAAGGGATTGATTGTTTCCAGAGATATGACATAAAAACTTAATTATATTGTGGGGCTAACTTACAAAATGGCAGAGAGGAGGCTCTNATTGTTTCCAGAGATATGACATAAAAACTTAATTATATTGTGGGGCTAACTTACAAAATGGCAGAGAGGAGGCTCTATATAGACAAATTTTATGGTTAATGGATACTGCCAGCATACAAAGTTAGGTTGAAATTTGTTTTTTTAGTAAAAGGTACTGCTAAAATATTTATATATCCCCCATTTTGAAAATAAGTGCCTGACCTACTAAAAACATAGCAATTTACACCACCTGCCGCAGTGCAAATTGTATGCAAAATTGGTAGTAATCTGTCAATTCATTCCCGAGATATCATGTGCCATATCTTACAAAATGACGGAAAAAAGGTGCTCCGTTTAGTTGACAGTTGTAATATCTACTAACAGCATACAAATATATGTTGGAATTGATTACAAGGTCTCCACGACATAACATTCTACGCTAATATGACTATATGTCCGCCATTTGAAAATAAGTGCTCGACGTACTAAAACATGCCTTTTTACATCATCTACCAGACTATTACTTGTTTGTCAAATTCGATAAGAATAGGTCAATTGTTTACCAAAAAATGACAAAAACATTCATTTTTTTGTGTGGCGCTATCTTATAAGATGGGGGACAAACATATGCTTTGTGTAGATAGAGTTCATAGTTTTAATATCTACAGCCAGCATACAAAGTTATGTTGGAATTGATTACATAATTTCGACGATATAGCATTCTGAGCTAAAATGACTACATGGCCGTCATGTTAAAAATAAGTGTCTGACATGCTTGAAACATATCACTTATCATCTGCATCAGTACTACTTTTTTGCCAAATTTGGTAGGATTCGGTTAATATTTTACTGAGATATGACATAGTAACTTTATTTATTCGTATGGAGTTATCTACCAAAATGGCAGACAAAAGTGGTTATGTGTTGGTATATATAATGCTTTTAACAGAAACTTTTGATATACAAAATTTGGTCGAAGTTGTTTTACTGGTATCATAGACATACCAAATAAACCTAAAATATTTGTACTCGCCGCCATTTGGAAATAAGTATTTAATTAAATTTAATAATTTACGTTTATTTTGCATATTATATTATTACTTATCTGCCCAATTGGGTTACAATTGGTTTAATAGTTTTCGATATATAATGTAAAATCTTAATTTTTTTATTTGGTGCTATTTTCCAAACATTTAATGCTTACTTGATGCTCTGATAGCGTACAAAATTTGGTTTAAAGCGGTTGAATGATTTCCGAAATGACATATCACCCCAAATTTTAAAATGTCTGCCATTTTGAAAGTAAATGCCAAACGTGGTCGAAAACTATAAAAGTCAGGTGTCCTTACTAAGTATTTTATGTGTATCACGTTTGGTGAAATTCGGTTTTCGCGTTCAAAAATTGAAAAGGGAGACAACGACGCACAGACACACGCACACAAACACACGCATGCACACGTACAAGCTCAGACACGCAGACAGGAAAGTGATCTCATAAGCCTTTCTTTCTTTCTTTCGGAAAGTAGGCTAAAAACCAAAAGCAAAGAAATCATTTAAATATTTACAAATGTTAACCTATAACACTTTATTCACTGTAAAGACATGGAACTGATTTCGCTCCGTCTTTACCAACTTTACTGGGCGTATGCCACTCAGCGTGCCAGTTAGTTAAATTATATGGATACTGGGGCAGTGCCATTTTTCAAAGGTTGATTTCAAAAGTGTTTAATTAACCATGAACAGTCTTTACTATGTGCAATCATACTACCAAGTACCCAAGAATACAGAGCTGAAACAGCCACTTATACCACGAGATCGAGACGCACACGCCATCGAAATGGCGTTACTAGCCANAAGAATACAGAGCTGAAACAGCCACTTATACCACGAGATCGAGACGCACACGCCATCGAAATGGCGTTACTAGCCAGCTAAATGTTGGAACGCCGTCAGCGCTTGGTTACGTACTGTATACTCGCCAACCGGCAGCCCAGCCAACAGAGAACTTTCCGCAGCACCCAGCGGCCAGCCACTGTAGGGACACCCGAATTTCGCNAAGAATACAGAGCTGAAACAGCCACTTATACCACGAGATCGAGACGCACACGCCATCGAAATGGCGTTACTAGCCAGCTAAATGTTGGAACGCCGTCAGCGCTTGGTTACGTACTGTATACTCGCCAACCGGCAGCCCAGCCAACAGAGAACTTTCCGCAGCACCCAGCGGCCAGCCACTGTAGGGACACCCGAATTTCGCGAAAAGATTTCCGCAAATGCTAGATTTCAATACCATACGGGCGTACCAGCAGATTTCTTTTACTTGTTGGTGGCGTGCCTCTGTGTCAAGGCATTTTCCTACCTGACTGGCCAATCAGAATTACGCAACTTCAATACTGCACGTCTGTGATTCCCGCGAACTTTTAAAACGCGTAAGACGGAAACCATCCAATCACGAAAGTGCATCTGAGCTGCAGTGTTATGAAATGCAACTGGTCATGAAGTTTTTTTTCGCGAAATTCGGATGTCCCTACCAATCAGACACTACGTAAGCTTGTTCCAGAGCCTCGCCCAGCCAATAAGAGAATAGGTTCGCCCACGTGTAAGGAACCGCCGCACCATTTCGTCTCTCTCTTTATCTCTCTCTCTCTCTCTCTCTCTATCTCTCTACTTGTATGGTCTGTAATCACGCGCCACAGCAAACTCCGTATCGAGTCGACATGAGGGTTCGTTTAGGGGGTTTGCGAGTCTCTAGTTTTTGGGAGTGCAACCTCGGTTTTGCCCGCGAAACTAAAGTTTGCTCATCACGTCACGGCGAAGCAGTGGTGCTCCATTCACGCGGTGGTTCTGTGGAGTTCAGGCGCTTCCCGGACGAAGCGCGGTTGGGGGGGACCAACTCCCCCTGGCCATTAAAACTCTGCCGCCCCCCAACCCAAGGATTAGCCAGACGCTGCCAGATGGGGGAGAGGATTTCTGCAGCTGGCCTGAATGGCTGGGAGGGGTGACTGCAGACTTTCGCCAACATACACTGCGGGGTTGAAATCCTGCGGCTTCCCAGAGGCCACCAGAGATGTAATGAAACGAGAATAACTTGGGCCTTTACTACAAAGTTTATATGCATATACTAAACTTTGGGACTGAAAAATGTGACTGGTTAATCTGACACGACTTAAATTCATATATCAGGTAGTTTTCACATCGACAAAGAGAGAATAAATAAAAGAAAACCAATGTATTTTCATTATACTGTTCATTACATTAATGCTTCATTTATTAGTGATTCCGACTGAGTTTATTTAAGCAAAATGTAGGGAAGCGTTGCTCGAAGTGTAAGATACAAAATATTTTCTTCTTGCGGTTACTCCACTATGACTCCTTACGAGAAGTTAATACAGGGTGATTCTAAAATTATGGGACAAATATTGAGGGGTGGTAGAGCTCACTAAAACAAACAATTATTGTATAGGAATATATGGGCGGAAGTGACGCGTTGAGGCACAAACACAAAAACATAACACATTAACGGAAACATAAAATGTTCATTAGCATCATACTTAACGAGTGATTCCGTAAAGAAAATGTTAAAACAGTTGCTGGAAATGCATCCACCAACAGTCACGCATGCTTGGCGACCTCTACATATGGCGTGATTGGCTGACAATGGTGGCGTGCGTGAAATACCCGGCGTATTTGAATCTGTTCGCCAATCACTCCACCGACGCTACCAAGCTTGCATTACTGTCGGTGGTAGCAATTTTGAGCAATTATTATAAACATTGCTGTAAAAAGGCATTTAGCGGCGACGTTGTAAATAAACAATGTGTTGCATTTCATGTGTTATTTTTGTGTTTGTGCCTCAACGCGTCACTCCCGCCCATATATTCCTATACAATAATTGTTTGTTTTAGTGAGCTCTACCACCCCTCAATGTTTGTCCCATGATTTTAGAATCACCCTGTAGTGGTTGCAGGGTGGTGTTTGTTTAGGCTCGGAGGAGGATAAAATTGATATGGAAGTCTTATATTTTACTCAAAGACGTTAAAAGAGAATACAGAGATTTGACGTTGACCATATTAGATTTTAACGGCGCTCTTTGTAGCTTGGGAGGTAGGATAGAATATACAATAATAGGTGAGCCCCGAGTATTTCGCGGATTGCTGTTGCAGCAAGCTAGGCTTTACAGTCCTCTATACACTCGAGACTCTATCGTCTGCTCATTGGTTGCTGCGATCAAGTAAGGCCTTCGTACAGGACTGATCAAAGCTCTCTCACACTGCTGCTCCCTGCTTATTACTGGCTCGCAGTCAAACGGGGCGTGTATAAACAACTGCTGTCCAATCACAGTAGAAGAAGAAAATAGCAAGTGTTTGCAGTCTACCTCGTCACAGAAGGAATTTGCGAAATACTCGGGGCTCTAATAGTATGTGGTAAGATGTTACAGCTGCATACTCGCCAAAAAACAGTGATTTGGTTGTTACATTTATCCAGAAAGATGGGACGTGGTGTTCAGACTACTCGTCCCCCACCCCCCNCTCACATAGGTGAACCGGGTTCTATTCCCTGTGGAGCCGCTCCCGGATTTTCGCACGTGTAAATCATGGTGGACGATGCCGCTGGCCGGCGGGTTTTCTCTGGGATCTCCCTTGCATTCCGGTGCTGATTCATACTCACCTCACTTCGGCCTCATCGCCTCTCAAGACGTCGAATTTAAGAGCCGCACAAAACTCTCCACTCAATTCATATGTCGGTAGTCAAATGTGAGCGCATGCCCGTGTCCCTAAATCCTTTAAGGTCATACCGAGTGAGGTAGCACAGTGGTAATCCACTGGATTCGCGTTCGCATGGTCACGAGTTCCATTCCCAGTCCGGCCATCCTGATTTCGGTTTTACGTGGTTTTCCAAAATCACGCCAGGCGAATGCTGGGGTGGTTCCTTACTACAGACCATTGTAGATTCCTTCACCACTCTTTCTTTTCTGAGCAATTTGCTCCGTTTCTAATGACCTCGCTGTCGACGAGACGTTACGCCCTATATGCTCTTAGCTGTAAATTGAGCACTTTTGAAAGCCTTGCTTGTATGCACATTGTGCATTATTTCGCCATGTGTAAAATTGACAGTGCCGTGGACTTGATTACTTTACTTATGAGTTTGTCAAGTTAAACTGTGAAACTGTTTGATAATTAATTGTATTACTAATCTACTAATTCCTACACTTATTTGCATTAAGAAAACAGATATAACAAGAGATAATTTAAGTAGTCACACAACTTTACTGGGAGACTGCCAGTGTGCAGTGACATTTTTCAATGGTTGATTTCAAAAGTGCTCAATTAACCGCGAACAGCATGTACCTACCTTTAGGCTTAACAATACACACTATAGTCTATTCGCGGTTTCTTCCACACTTTTTAAATGCAAACCTGCGAAAAACCACCCCATGCATAACGTGTTTGGTTGTTTCCTAAATACGTCATGTATAAAAAGCTCTTTATACTTCTGTTGACACGAATGAATCTTATTTTCGTTTAAATTGAACTTTTACTTATACTTTATCTATAAATCATAATATTACGTTTCTTATAAATGTCAATTAAAACAGAGAGAATATAAGTGTGTTGGTAATGACTATACGTTATTCACGGTAAAGTGAGCACTTTTTGAAGCCCTCTCATTTGGAATAGTAGTCAATAAGCATATTTTATCGTAGCCTTAGACCTTAACTTTNGAGCACTTTTTGAAGCCCTCTCATTTGGAATAGTAGTCAATAAGCATATTTTATCGTAGCCTTAGACCTTAACTTTTGAGTCCAGTGAAATATGTACACTGTGTTTATTATTAATTATTTTTAAAAAATGGCCCAAGGATGAAAAATGGCAGATGGTAAAAAAGTAACTAGCGCCTCAAAAGTGCTCACTTAACAGTGTAGTTAAGAAATAGTAAGAAATAGTCCTTATAAAAACATTAAGCCCCATTAAACTAAGTGCACACAAATAAGGTGCACTGTCCCGTTGGTGTAATTTTCTTGGCTTTGTTAAGCTTTATTTACACAAGGCAGAGGAATAGACTGAAAGTATAACTTTTTGCAGGGCTTCAGAAAAGCTGGAAGGAACCGTGAATGTGCTGTAGATGCCCATTCCTTAACATCTCGCTTGTAGTAGGGTCACTAAATGCGGCTGCATTTCATTTTTTTTTCACGGCTATGTGACTTTGCATACACGGTGATATACGCCGTTCGCGGTAAAACAAGCACTTTTCAAAGCCCTGCTTAAGATCTACTTGTATGCATATTGTGTATTNGATATACGCCGTTCGCGGTAAAACAAGCACTTTTCAAAGCCCTGCTTAAGATCTACTTGTATGCATATTGTGTATTATTCCATCATATGTAAAATTAGCATTGCCATGGACCTCATCACTTTATTCGTGCGTTGGTCAAATCAAACTGTAAAATTATTAAAAATGTAATTTTTTTTCAATTTTTCTAATTTTTACACATATGTACATTACAAACAACATAAATGCGAAATAAATTATTTTNGTAATTTTTTTTCAATTTTTCTAATTTTTACACATATGTACATTACAAACAACATAAATGCGAAATAAATTATTTTGGTATTCACGTATTTTTACCAAACACTTACAATTAAGGCACGGAACAACTTTTCCTCCGTTTGTATCCACTTATCGGACGCGTTCCGGTCAGTGTGTCTGTTAAAATACATGCAGGTAGGGACAGTGACATTTTCCACAGATTGATTTCAAAAGTGGTCACTTTACCGTGAACAGCCTATAATAAACAAGGCTTTCAGGAGAGTGCCGTAGAAGCTNGAGCACTTTTTGAAGCCCTCTCATTTGGAATAGTAGTCAATAAGCATATTTTATCGTAGCCTTAGACCTTAACTTTCGAGTCCAGTGAAATATGTACACTGTGTTTATTATTAATTATTTTAAAAAAATGGCCCAAGGATGAAAAATGGCAGATGGTAAAAAAGTAACTAGCGCCTCAAAAGTGCTCACTTAACAGTGTAGTTAAGAAATAGTAAGAAATAGTTCTTATAAAAACATTAAGCCCCATTAAACTAAGTGCACACAAATAAGGTGCACTGTCCCGTTGGTGTAATTTTCTTGACTTTGTTAAGCTTTATTTACACAAGGCAGAGGAATAGACTGAAAGTATAACTTTTTGCAGGACTTCAGAAAAGCTGGAAGGAACCGTGAATGTGCTGTAGATGCCCATTCCTTAACATCTCGCTTGTAGTAGGGTCACTAAATGCGGCTGCATTTCATTTTTTTTTCACGGCTATGTGACTTTGCATACACGGTAATATACGCCGTTCGCGGTAAAACAAGCACTTTTCAAAGCCCTGCTTAAGATCTACTTGTATGCATATTGTGTATTATTCCATCATATGTAAAATTAGCATTGCCATGGACCTCATCACTTTATTCGTGCGTTGGTCAAATCAAACTGTAAAATTATTAAAAATGTAATTTTTTTTCAATTTTTCTAATTTTTACACATATGTACATTACAAACAACATAAATGCGAAATAAATTATTTTAGTATTCACGTATTTTTACCAAACACTTACAATTAAGGCACGGAACAACTTTTCCTCCGTTTATATCCACTTATCGGACGCGTTCCGGTCAGTGTGTCCGTTAAAATACATGCAGGTAGGGACAGTGACATTTTCCACAGATTGATTTCAAAAGTGGTCACTTTACCGTGAACAGCCTATAATAAACAAGGCTTTCAGGAGAGTGCCGTAGAAGCTCGGCCCTCTGCCGAAGGCCAGTAAAAAGTATTACTCTCTCCCTCTCGCCTTCCCCCCGCCAGAATATCGACGCAACTCCGGTATGATATACAAACTTGCGCTGTGTCCATCTGACCTACTCCAGATACCTCCTCTCCACCTCCGGGCACTCCGTAATACTCTGGAGTGTCTGGCCAAGCCGAGACGCAGTCAAGGCCATCGACATCCTGGCACCCGCTGCCAGGACACATGCAGACCCTTCCGTCCTCCCGAGGATGACCTTCCGTTTGCCAGTGGAGGATTTACAATCGTTTGTTTACCATGGTGAGGCTTGGCAACCATCGTCACCAGCGCTATCTCGCGTGCGATATGTGCAAAATGAGCAGGAAAATAAAAATTCCGTACTTGAGCTTATGGCACGTTCAGCATACTTCATACAAGCTTNTGAAGGGGCGCCAGGCCGAGCCAAGACGCAGTCAAGGCCATCGACATCCTGGGGCACCCGCTGCCAGGACACATGCAGACCCTTCCGTCTCCCGAGGATGACCTTCCGTTTGCCAGTGGAGGATTTCCAATTGTTTGTTTACCATGGTGAGGCTTGGCAACCATCGTCACCAGCGCTATCTCGCGTGCGACATGTGCAAAATGAGCAGGAAAATAAAAATTCCGTACTTGAGCTTATGGCACGTTCAGCATACTTCATACAAGCTTAGTAAAAGCAAAATTTGAGATACTGACGACGAATATCTGGGCACGCTGATTTTAAATGCCTGTTCAGGAAAACAGATAAATGTCAACAAAATCCTTAAAAAAAGTCTTACACTTTGAACTGCCAAAAAACATCAAATAAATATTTCATTTTATGTTAGAAATAGTGATGGAAATTAAAAAAAAAAAAAAAAAATACAATGGAATATGTAATGAAGTATGAGATTTCATGCTTCCGCTGCTTCACCTTGAAGCATATTTTAAGCACCTGCATTTTGGCTACTTAAACGTTTCTGTTTAAAAACGTATATTCACACATGAGTTGTTTGAAAGATTCTTGCAATGGGGGTGAATGATTAAGTGAAATATTTTAACATCCTCCGTTGCTGCACTATATCGTCACAGAAAACCAAGTCTGAGACATGAAAAAACACGAAAAACGAGCCAAGAGTGGTTGTAGTCAAAATATATACGTAAAACGTACAACAAATCCCACAAGGAATTTTGTCAGATAAATAACAAAAAAAAAAGAAAAGAAAAAACAACGAATAATTAAATGAAAAAACTGAAAAACCCAAGGACAACACAATGATGACGAGACAGACGAATAGTTGGTTACAATCAAACTGAAAAAAAAAATGGAATAACCAAGCACAACACTACTAAGATAGCACAGGCGAACACTGAGATGAAGACAGAATTACGCACAAGACTGGAAGAGACAAATATCAAGAGACAGAAGAACACAGCAGGTTTTCTTAGGCAAGCTTGCCACCCATCTTCAGTCTTATATTTTGTTATTTGTCTGACAAAATTCCTTGTGGGATTTATTACACGTTTTCTTATATAATTTGACTGCAACCACTCTTGGCTCGTTTTTCGTGTTTGTTTCATGCCTCAGACCTGATTTTCTGTGACTACACGGTGTAGCAATGGAGTATGTTCAAATTTTTCACTTAATATATTCACATATATTTCACTGTTTTATATATATTTTTATTAACTTGTTAATCCAATCTTACTTTGCTAATTTCAAATGTTGATAGACTTTTATACTTACAGTACAATAATAAATCCAAACTTAAGGTTTAGTTACTTATTTGGTTTTGCCAGTTTCAGAACAGCAATTAGAATCAGTAGGGTAAAAATAAATACCACTCCAAAACACATGTTTGAAGTCATCTGACAGAAAGAAACCCCTTTAAAATCTGAAAGTACTAGTTTTTCTAGAATAAACAATACTCGCTGATTTTACTGGTCAGTTTTTCATACATATGACTGCACAGTTTTTTTGGAGTTCTGTTTGTATTCACCCTAATGTATTTGTTGAGGAACTGCACTGCCATGTTTTTTGTAATAGTGAAGAAAAAAACATGGTAAAAAATCATTTATAATGCAGTTGGTTAGGATCGAGCCAGCGACAACCCATTGTCAGGTAAGGCGCCGATTAGAAGAAAAAACATGGTCAATTACACTTGTCGGAGGCTGGATACGAACCAGCAACCTCTAATTCTGTAACTTGGCGAATAGGACCGACTAATGATATCAATAATTTCACTTCAACAACCAGTATTGCCAACATTCGTTGCGTAGTTGGTTTTCACGCCAGGTAGCGGTGCATGGATCTCNTTTCACTTCAACAACCAGTATTGCCAACATTCGTTGCGTAGTTGGTTTTCACGCCAGGTAGCGGTGCATGGATCTCTCGGTCCGTGTGGTTGGCAAAATTGATGCGTATGTTGAGTTTAAGCACAATTTTATGTTTACATTAGTGTCTAAAAAATAACCACCCGTCCCTTCCTTTGGATTAGCTTCCTTGCTTGTTTAAAGCAAAGGCATTAAATACAAACAGCAATGAAAACATTTTTTTATGCATGGGACTAAAATAACATGCATTAAAATAATCAGTCNGGCATTAAATACAAACAGCAATGAAAACATTTTTTTATGCATGGGACTAAAATAACATGCATTAAAATAATCAGTCGCGATAAAGTTTTTTAAAATACTTACATCAGTGCCGCCATTTCGGCATTTGAACGTACTAACAAACTCGTTCACATCGACCCTTTTTCGTATTCGTTTTCGCATAAACATGGCTATACAAAACATAGTCACTACATTTCTTCCCTCAAACATACGCAAAGCCATAGATTCAAAAATCCTTCATAATTAAAACATTTTATAAACGTTAATCCTTCTGTACTATCGACACAATATTTCATAACTTACTTTTTCTCAGGTCAACAGTTCTAAAGTTGAGAGTTCGAAACCACGCTAAATTCTTGGAAGACAATTATTTTTTTTAAATAAATACTTTGTCGTTTTATTAAAAAATATCTCGTCACATATAATTTTTTGAAAGGATAATATTTTAAAACTATTTATTATTAATTCTTAAAATTACGAGTCTTCGATATTTTGTGTGTTTCCTCCCATTTTTGTTACTCACCTTTTTGCCCACCGTTGGCAATCCCCCTCAGTTCGGCGATTCGCTGAAGATATATCTCTCTCCCTACATATCTCTTTTACACATGACCCGCACTCAACTGGCTGCAATTACTGCATCTTTTTCTAGTGCGGANTCTCTCCCTACATATCTCTTTTACACATGACCCGCACTCAACTGGCTGCAATTACTGCATCTTTTTCTAGTGCGGAGGCAGGGGATAATATAAGAGAAATGCTTTAGGCTGGCTGGCTGTGGGAGCCACGGAAGTACGCTANGTCTTATATTTTGTTATTTGTCTGACAAAATTCCTTGTGGGATTTATTACACGTTTTCTTATATAATTTGACTGCAGCCACTCTTGGCTCATTTTTCGTGTTTGTTTCATGCCTCAGACTTGATTTTCTGTGACTACACGGTGTAGCAATGGAGTATGTTCAAATTTTTCACTTAATATATTCACATATATTTCACTGTTTTGTATATATTTTTATTAACTTGTTAATCCAATCTTACTTTGCTAATTTCAAATGTTGATAGACTTTTATACTTACAGTACAATAATAAATCCAAACTTAAGGTTTAGTTACTTATTTGGTTTTGCCAGTTTCAGAACAGCAATTAGAATCAGTAGGGTAAAAAATAAATACCACTCCAAAACACATGTTTGAAGTCATCTGACAGAAAGAAACCCCTTTAAAATCTGAAAGTACTAGTTTTTCTAGAATAAACAATACTCGCTGATTTTACTGGTCAGTTTTTCATACATATGACTGCACAGTTTTTTTGGAGCTCTGTTTGTATTCACCCTAATGTATTTGTTGAGGAACTGCACTGCCATGTTTTTTGTAATAGTGAAGAAAAAAACATGGTAAAAAATCATTCATAATGCAGTTGGTTAGGATCGAGCCAGCGACAACCCATTGTCAGGTAAGGCGCCGATTAGAAGAAAAAACATGGTCAATTACACTTGTCGGAGGCTGGATACGAACCAGCAACCTCTAATTCTGTAACTTGGCCGACTAATGATATCAATAACTTCACTTCAACAACCAGTATTGCCAACATTCGTTGCGTAGTTGGTTTTCACGCCAGGTAGCGGTGCATGGATCTCTCGGTCCGTGTGGTTGGCAAAATTGATGCGTATGTTGAGTTTAAGCACAATTTTATGTTTACATTAGTGTCTAAAAAATAACCACCCGTCCCTTCCTTTGGATTAGCTTCCTTGCTTGTTTAAAGCAAAGGCATTAAATACAAACAGCAATGAAAACATTTTTTTATGCATGGGACTAAAATAACATGCATTAAAATAATCAGTCACGATAAAGTTTTTTAAAATACGTACATCAGTGCCGCCATCTCGGCATTTGAACGCACTAACGAACTCGTTCACATCGACCCGTTTTCGTATTCGTTTTCGCATAAACATGGCTATACAAAACATAGTCACTACATCTCTTCCCTCAAACATACGCAAAGCCATATATTCAAAAATCCTTCATAACTAAAACATTTTATAAACGTTAATCTTTCTGTACTATCGACACAATATTTCATAACTTACTTATTCTCAGGTCAACAGTTCTAAAGTTGAGAGTTCGAAACCACGCTAAATTCTTGGAAGACAATTTTTTTAAAAATAAATACTTTGTCGTTTTATTAAAAAATATCTTGTCCCATATAATTTTTTGAAATGATGATATTTTAAAACTATTTATTATTAATTCTTAAAATTACGAGTCTTCGATATTTTGTGTATTTCCTCCCCTTTTTGTTACTCAGCTTTTTGCCCACCGTTGGCAATCCCCCTCAGTTTGGCGATTCGCTGAAGATATATATCTCTCCCTACATATCTCTTTTACACATGACCCGCACTCAACTGGCTGCAATTACTGCATCTTTTTCTAGTGCGGAGGCAGGGGATAATATAAGAGAAATGCTTTAGGCTGGCTGGCTGTGGGAGCCACGGAAGTACGCTATTATCCTGATTTATAACAGGGATTCAGTTCCCACCGGCCCAGTTTATGTACACCAGACAATGTTAACGCGCAAGTGGCCCCATCAGAAACATTTAGAGGCATTCAGGGGTATTCGCCGAGTTACAAGAATATTCCCGTCCCTTTTTTCGTCTTTATCATGGTACAGTGCCGTAAAAAAGTAGGTCAAAGATGTTATCCTGGAGTGAAAAAAATTCTCAGCTCCATTGACACTATCTCTATTTCTGAAAGGTTAGTGGCATGAGCGTGTAGTGGAACCGTACATATTGTTATGCAAACACCCAAAATGTGCAGAGTTACGGACAGAAAACGCGAACAACTGGAGTGTTTGAGACCAATCTGGAATTTGTTAGAAGAATATTCAAAAGAGGAAGCCAAAAAAAAAAAACGGGTGGTCTTAACAAGCAACCCAGTGCAGTGCTAAAAAGAAATGAAGGCACATTGTTGGGACGAGGGAACGCAGAAGAATGCCCACGGTGCAAGGAAAGGAGAACAATATATATAAACTACGTGATGCGCAAGATGTAGATCGAGTGACGTCACAATGCGAGGTTTTAGGAAGTTGTGGCAATCTAGCTCTCCTCTTCGTCTAATCACAACACAAAAATAAAATGAGAAAAATATAGATTACGTTATTATTGGTTGTCCAATAAAACCATTCTTGATAAAAAAATTGGCAATTAAAAAAAATATTTCAGATGCAATAAAACTTTATTAAACCATTCATTTTTTTTTTTTTTTCCAGTTCCAAGAATCCGAGAGTTTACTTATTGCTCTCACTCAACACGTATTATGTTCGCAGTACATAATTAACACTCTGATTTCTCGGCAAATAGGTTGTGTAATTTTCTTTTCACCAAAAAGCAAGGTTAATCCTATTNAGGCATTCAGGGGTATTCGCCGAGTTACAAGAATATTCCCGTCCCTTTTTTCGTCTTTATCATGGTACAGTGCCGTAAAAAAGTAGGTCAAAGATGTTATCCTGGAGTGAAAAAAATTCTCAGCTCCATTGACACTATCTCTATTTCTGAAAGGTTAGTGGCATGAGCGTGTAGTGGAACCGTACATATTGTTATGCAAACACCCAAAATGTGCAGAGTTACGGACAGAAAACGCGAACAACTGGAGTGTTTGAGACCAATCTGGAATTTGTTAGAAGAATATTCAAAAGAGGAAGCCAAAAAAAAAAAACGGGTGGTCTTAACAAGCAACCCAGTGCAGTGCTAAAAAGAAATGAAGGCACATTGTTGGGACGAGGGAACGCAGAAGAATGCCCACGGTGCAAGGAAAGGAGAACAATATATATATAAACTACGTGATGCGCAAGATGTAGATGGAGGTAACTAGTGACGTCACAATGCGAGGTTTTAGGAAGTTGCGGCAATCTAGCTCTCCTCTTCTTCCAATCACAACACAAAAATAAAATGAGAAAAATATAGATTACGTTATTATTAGTTGTCCAATAAAACCATTCTTGATAAAAAATTGGCAATTAAAAAAAATATTTCAGATGCAATAAAACTTTATTAAACCATTCATATATATATATTTTTTTTCAGTTCCAAGAATCCGAGAGTTCACTTATTGCTCTCACGCAACACGTATTATGTTCGCAGTGCATAATTAACACTCTGATTTCTCGGCAAATAGGTTGTGTAATTTTCTTTTCACCAAAAAGCAAGATTAATCCTATTGTGATATTAGTTTCCTTTCGAAGAAATAACTATACAAAGAGTGAAGCAACATCATTGACAGAAATTAAGAATCCGAACAAGATGAGGAGGGTAAATGTCTAAATACACTGAACTTGTAGTGTGCAAAACGAATACTATATATTTGCATGGGATTATAACAAGTGTCAGATAACAACACGACAGTTTTTAAATGTTCTTGTGAATTTGGGGGTTTAAAAGTTGTAACCGGTAGCATTCTGCTGGGCGAAATTTAAAATCAGGCATACTAGAAAGTAACTTGACACTTCGAACTAGACAAATGAACCGGATTATCAAAGATTCTCTAATAATAGAAACTTGACTAGTTGTAAAAAAAATGCGAAACGTATGATTTGTATTTGCAAACGCGAATGTCTAGCAAATTATTTTTATGTCCAACAATTTTAGTTAGCTGTGGTATACCGCAGATTTACAGGTCATGCGATTTTGTAAANGTTTTAAAAGTTGTAACAGGTAGCGTTATTCTGGGCGAAATTTAAAATCAGGCATACTAGAAAGTAATTTGACACTTCGAACTAGACAAATGAACAGGATTATCAAAGATTCTCTAATAATAGAAACTTGACTAGTTGTAAAAAAATGCGAAACGTATGATTTGTATTTGCAAACGCGAATGTCTTGCAAATTATTTTTATGTCCAACAATTTTAGTTAGCTGTGGTATACCGCAGATTTACAGGTCATGCGATTTTGTAAACAACATAAATACATATGACTATTTATTCATTCATATTCATTGCTGAAGCTAACGTTTTACACAATTCAGTAGGATATCTGAAATTATTCTTTTCTTATTAAAAATAAGAGAGGTGGAGACCAAATTTTAAAAGATGCGTGCGCCGTATGCAGATATACGTACTTCCATTTGCCTTTTTTTCCAACTGTAACATTAATGATAGAAGCATAATGCTTTCCATCATTTCTGCGAACAGAAAACAAACAATACGTCTTCTTGAAGGGAAACAGTTCCATAGCTGTGCGCACACAAATGGCAAGTAATGAATTTTTTTTCCGTGGCTTGGCTACAAAATATTTCTGCTCTAATCTGGCAAGTACATAAAGGATACTTCAGTAGTAGAAAAATGGGAAATTTGGCGCAAGAGAATGGGGAAACGGAGCACGGAGCTGATCGTGTTGTGTCATTACGGTCCCCGGCTGCCATCTTGTACGCCATGTTGGATATCGGTGACCTTGACATTTGACCTAAACCCGGTAACCTTGGATGACCGTGAACACAAAAATCTGCTAAATTGTTTTGAAAATTCCCAAGAAAATTATAAAACCTTTAAAAAATATTGAANAAAGAGGTGGAGACCAAATTTTAAAAGATGCGTGCGCCGTATGCAGAAGTACGCACTTCCATTTGCCTTTTTTTTTTTTTTTCCAACTGTAACATTAATGATAAAAGCATAATGCTTTCCATCATTTCTGCCAACAGAAAACAAACAATACGTCTTCTTGAAGGGAAAAAGTTCCATAGCTGTGCACACACAAATGGCAAGTAATGAATTTTTTTCCGTGGCTTGGCTACGAAATATTTGTGCTCTGATCTGGCAAGTACATAAAGGATACTTCAGTAGTAGAAAAATGGGAAATTTGGCGCAAGAGAATGGGGAAACGGAGCACGGAGCTGATCGTGTTCTGTCATTACGGTCCCCAGCTGCCATCTTGTACGCCATGTTGGATATCGGTGACCTTGACATTTGACCTAAACCCGGTAACCTTGGATGACCGTGAACACAAAAATCTGCTAAATTGTTTTGAAAATTCCCAAGAAAATTATAAAACCTTTAAAAAATATTGAAATAATATAACAATTTTAATTAAAAAGTAATTAATTCTTTTTATAAAAATTGAAGTTTTTAATGTTTTGGCTTAGAGGGGACGAGGGACTGGAGCCGACCAGCCACTATGTTATGACGTCACCCAACCGCCATGTTGGATCCATTTTCAACGCACTGATGACTCCGACCAACATGTTATATCTGGATGACCTTCACCATGTCATCACATCTGTGACCTTTACTCCATGCCCATAACCTTAAAAACCCAAAAAATCCAAAACAATTAAAAAAATATATATATATTTAAAAATAAAAAATTAATCAAAGAATTATTTTTTTATCCATATTTTGATCAATCTCACAATATTTCCATCAATGAGCACCGAAATTAACACCACAATCATCACCACATGCACCAATTTTTCCATTAATCTTTCAATCTTCTCATAAATATTTCGCAATCAGGACCACAATCAGCACAACACACACCACAATCAGCACCACAATATTTCAATCTTTCCATCAATCTTTTGTAATTTTCCCATCAATCTTTCGCAATCTTCCCATCAATATTTCACAATCTTTCCATCAACAATTCCAATCAATATTTCGCAATATCTCCCTCAATCATCAATCCATATTCAATCCATGGGTTTGTCGTCTGTCTCTATCCATTAGACCCACTCTTTCTGGACTGTGATCACATATATGGTTTTGCAAATAACAGCATCAATTTGTAAATACAATAACAGAGAACCCGGAGCATCGCAGTATGAATCACGCAGATACGAGCAGCACAAGATCTGTATTCTGGATGGTAATCGTTTTAAGGCGCGCTGCCTACGTGGAGCTGTTTTCGTAACGAGGTCTCAGAAGTGTAGGTTCACCAAGGGTCAAATTACAAGGCTCATAAAATGTTACATCGTCTTAATTTTCAAAGCACTGCCCTGAAGAATAAAGTTGAAAGCTACTTCAGATGTGCCGAGCAAGGTGAGATACCGATACATAAAAGTACAACTAAACGGTAAAACGTCTAGAGGAATCACAGATCACAAGAGCGCGTATGCAAATGCTTATTTATACGCTGTTTTTTTAGATTACTGTGCACGTTTAAGATCAACCTTTCCAGAACAATCCATATAGTAGATAACTGCACAGGTCTATAGTTTCGAATAATCACTGTGCCACATATCGATGTAGAGCAAACAACGAAAAGTAGTTATACGTAGTAACGCCTTTATTAAAGTGCAACAAAAATGGTTTAATTTATTGTTTTAGTTACTTTAAAACAATAAATGGTTATTTTTTTTATTTTGCTGTGTAACTTTATTGATATGAGGACGCTATTCAAAAGAACCATACCAAGCGTTGGTTTTTACACGAGGCGGAATTATATACAGTAATTGTAGGTACCTCTGTACCGCGTGCCTAATTTAATAAAAAAAAACAGAAATCCTTGCACAATATCACGTTACTCTTTAAGTAAAGGCTGTTCACAATAAAGTGAGCACTTTTGAAATTAACCTTAAAAAAAGTAATTGTCCCTGTCTGCATATATTTTTACGGACGCATTGAATGACATGCGCCCAGTAAATTTGGTAATGATGGACGGAAAGTAGTTCCATATCTTAAAGTCGAATAAAAAGTGTTAGGTAACCATTTGTAATGTCTTAAATTATTAATTTCGCTTTCTGTTTTTTAAATGCATCGAAGTAAAAAAATGACTAGATTTGTAACATATTTACTTTTATAATAATTCCACAGTTTCACCTAACCAACGTATGAATAAAGTGATGAGGCTCACGGCAATGCTAATTTTACATAAGGCGTAAGATGACACAATGTGCATACAAGTAGATCTTAAGCAGGGCTTTCAAAAGTCCCCAATTCACCGTGAACGGCCTTTATACTTTAAAATGGGCGCTGTAAAGCCTTTGTTGTAAATTAAAACTAATGGTACAATGTTCACCTTAATTTGTACACAGTNCCATCAATCTTTTGTAATTTTCCCATCAATCTTTCGCAATCTTCCCATCAATATTTCACAATCTTCCCATCAACAATTCCAATCAATATTTCGCAATGTCTCCCTCAATCATCAATCCATATTCAATCCATGGGTTCGTCGTCTGCCTCTATCCATTAGACCAACTCTTTCTGGACTGTGATCACATATATGGTTTTGCAAATAACATCATAAATTTACAAAATATAAAAAATTTGAGAATTGATTTCTTGAAACGACTTAAAATACGCGTGTAAGTTGGCTACTCGCAAAATTTTACCGGAAGTTATAGAACACGCCTATGAAAACTGTTATCCGCGAAAGAAGCTTCAATCATAGTCTAGCCTGTTTACAGTAAAACTGGTTGCTTAACGTGGCAGTGTGGTAAATGGACAAATTACAGCGAATCTTAGTATGCGTAAAACGCGGCACAACTACAGGAAAGAATTGCTACTCTATCTGTGTATTTACTTTATATTCAGAGGTTAATGATGTACTTAATGACGTCCAGGTGTCAAAAAATATATATATTGTTTTAATGTTTAGAAGAAATATAATGTTTTGTAACACGAAACCAGCATTCAAGTGACGATAATGGCAAGTCAGTGACCGTAATTTAAATATTTTAATTTGAAATTTTACGCCAATTTAATTTTAGAAGTTATTTATTTACACATTAATACATTTTCTTTGAAAAGCAACTCTGGGCTTTCCTGCGATAATGTTTTAACTCCTGGCTGTTTAAAATCGAATTTGACTGAAACTACGGAGAGCTGCATATTCTTGTGTCAAGAACATTCTTTAAGATGTTCTGGTGACATTAAAAATGATTTCGCGCTACAACCAAATATGTTACTTGTTAAGTAGATCTAATTTTTTCGTGATTTCAGTATCATATCCACACATATGCAAATTTACTTTGGTTACTGACCGCGCGTCTTTGAGAAGACATATCCTTACCTGACTGAGCCTATCAAAATTAAGTTACTCCAAAACTAAACGAACGAGATTCACAAGAAATTCTCTTAATTTGTTTTAAAAATTTATGTCTTTCTTTATTTTATTTTATTTTATTTTTTCAATTTTATTAGTTTAGTGTCTGATATTCCTGCAAAATTCGTGTTATTAATTGAAGACATCCTAGATTTCAATCCATGTATTTATCTTGTTATTCGTGTACAGGTTGTTTTCTTATATCAATTACAAACTGCGAAATGAAGACTGGTGTTCTAAATCATACCCATTTCGTCACGAAGGGATCAAGGGAATGTGGGAAATTGTAGGTACTGAAGAGACCAAGGGCAAGTGAACGAGGATATGTTGCAGTGAATTCGAACACAGGACAAAATAAAATCTCGTAACTTGGAATTTGTTGACAGGATCCATACAGTTGCTGAGGCTCCGGCACATATTCCTTTAACAAAGAACAATACGAGAAAAGAAATCCTACGCATAAGCTGTAGTATTTAGTGTAAGATGCGCAGTTATCTGCCTTCTAGATAAACCAATTTCTCCAATTTGGTTACATAAAGTATTTGTTTATGTTGTTATTACTATCTTATCAAGACATGATAGAACGTGGAATAGTAATTAGTTCCGGTGAAAAATTTCGTCAGTAAAGAGAAGGAGGAACCATCACAGATTTGAACGTGCAACACGAGGCCAAGAGATCTGCAAGGGCGTGACGATATACGAAACTCGCATAGGAATCATTACCTTTAGGGGGAAAATATGTTTTATGGAACTCACCCTGTTAAAATTTTTGTAGTCGCCAAAAATATTTATTTTGTAGCCACAAGTAGCCACAAAAACCAATTAGAAAGGCGAATGCTAATAAAATATCTTTGTGGTCTCCACAAAATACTTTTTCCAGTGTTCCTTTGATGTATTTGGGAAGGTGCATTTTACTGTATTTTCCTTCCAGATTTAAAAGGCTTATTAACGTCCAAGCTACTAAGATTTTCTACTGTAGGCTATTCACGGTAAAGTGAGAACTTTTGAAAGCCCTCTCATTTGGGATAATTGTCAATAAATACATTTTATTTTAGCCTTTGACGTCAGCTTCCGAGTGTGATGGAATAAACACACTCGGTTTAATACTTGCATAGCGCTATTTATTTTAAAAAAAGTGGTTAAAGGATAAAATATGGCTGAAAGGAAAAAGTAACTAGACCTCAAAAGTGCTCATTTACCGTGAACCAAATACAATACGGGAGTTGTTCACATGTTAAATTAAAACCTCTTGTATTCACGAAAAGGCGCACACATACCACTGGCTCAAACTAACCAAAAAACACAATAAAATATAAATTTGTAAATACAATCACAGAGAACCCGGAGCATCGCGGTATGAACCACGCAGATACGAGCAGTACAAGATCTGTCTTCTGGATGGTAATCGTTTTAAGGCGCGCTGCCTACGTGGAGCTGTTTTCGTAACGAAGTCTCAGAAGTTTAGGTTCACCAAGGGTCAAATTACAAGGTTCATCAAATGTTACATCGTCTTAATTTTCAAAGCACTGCCCTGAAGAATAAAGTTGACAGCTACTTCAGATGTTCCGAGTACCGATACATAAAAGTACAACCAAACGGTAATGTCTAGAGGAATCACATATCGCAAGAGCGCGTATGATAATGCTTATTTATACGCTGTTCGTAGATTACTGTGCACGTTTAAGACCAACCTTTCCAGAACAATCCATATAGTAGATAACTGCACAGGTCTATAGTTTCGAATAATCACTGTGCCACATATCTATGTAGAGCAAACAACGAAAAGTAGTTATACGTAGTAACGCCTTTATTAAAGTGCAACAAAAATGGTTTCATTTATTGTTTTAGTTACTTTAAAACAATAAATAGTTATTTTTTTATTTTTTTTATTTTACTGTGTAACTTTATTGATATGAGGACGCTATTCAAAATAACACTGACAAGCGTTGGTTTTTACACGAGGCGGAATTATATACAGTAATTGTAGGTACCTCTGTACCGCGTGCCTAATTTAATAAAAAAAAACAGAAATCCTTGCACAATATCACGTTACTCTTTAAGTAAAGGCTGTTCACAATAAAGTGAGCACTTTTGAAATTAACCTTAAAAAAAGTAATTGTCCCTGTCTGCATATATTTTTACGGACGCATTGAATGACATGCGCCCAGTAAATTTGGTAATGATGGACGGAAAGTAGTTCCATATCTTAAAGTCGAATAAAAAGTGTTAGGTAACCATTTGTAATGTCTTAAATTATTAATTTCGCTTTCTGTTTTTTAAATGCATCGAAGTAAAAAAATGACTAGATTTGTAAAATATTTACTTTTATAATAATTCCACAGTTTCACCTAACCGACGTATGAATAAAGTGATGAGGCTCACGGCAATGCTAATTTTACATAAGGCGTAAGATGACACAATGTGCATACAAGTAGATCTTAAGCAGGGCCTTCAAAAGTGCCCAATTCACCGTGAACGGCCTTTATACATTAAAATGGGCGCTGTAAAGCCTTTGTTGTAAATTAAAACTAATGGTACAATGTTCACCTTAATTTGTACACAGTTATCCCAAATGACTGTCCAATGTGGAGAAAAAGGAAACTAATCAAAGTCTTTGAAAATGCTTAAATAATAACCGCTAATAGCCTAAAACGAAAACCAAACTTTGGTTGACTCCTGCTACAGCCCTCTCCAGTTTTCACAACCCTGGCCACAAGATGGCGAGGAAGAGAGTAACTCGTCAACCCAGTCTGCATCGCAAACCCACCCCTATGCTTCGTAACAACCCCTCCCAAGGCCCGCCTCCCTCCCTCCTCACTTGTAGCCTCGTCCTACGACTGCAGCCAGAAGCCTTTGGCTGCAGGGACAGACTCCCTACTGCTAATATGCTGTGGTGCAGGGAGGGGAAAGGGGGGAATCGTGTTCAAACATCGCGTTCTCAATCAGGCCGCCCGCACTGCAGATAACAACCTGACTCGACCGGTTGATACACCACACCGCTTTTGCAACGTTCTCTGATCTCAACACCGAGTTTAGTTGAGTTAAGAGATTTGGGCGGCTCTAAACAACGACGTTTTGAGAGCCGATGAGGACGAAATGAGGTGAGAATGGAGCAGCGCCGGAATGCAAGGGTGGTGGAAACGGGAGATCCCTGTGTAAATCCGACGACGAGCGGCATCGTCCGGCACGATACGATTCCCACTTGAAAAAATCCGGGAGGACCCGGCCGGGGATTGAACCCGAACCGGGGTGGGAGAGGACCAGGGAGTTAGAGAAATAAAATTCTTGACATGCGATGTTGTAAGCAACTATAAGTTTGTATTTTTATAACTGAAATTCAGTTTTGTTACGATTCTGAGCCAAGAATAAAACCCCTTCTGTCTTGTGAATACTAGACAAATTCGCGATTTCGCTTACTGACTTTTATCCCATACCCGATGGTCCTCATTACACTTGAATAAAATACTGAAGTCACATATCTCCGACGACCACGACACGAGCAGACGAAAACGGCAACAACGACAAGTCAAAAAATATTTTCAATGTGACTGCATGAATTTGCTGCGCGACAGTTTACACGGGGTTAGGATTTTTTTTTTGGAACAGTTTACAAGGCGCTTATAGAATAAAGTAATTTCTAAAGTGATTAACATAAGTGAAATATTTTATGACTGATGCTTACAAACAGTGCACATATTATGTTAATGTACAATGTATACGTGTTAATAAGTGGCAAATAATTCTTTCCTTCTTAAGATGGAATTTTCCACTGTAGGAAAAAATAGTCGAACTAATTGATTTTGCATCATTTGTACACCATGTTTGCAGTGCTGCAAAACACGAAAAAAAAAAAAAAAAAAAAATNGGGGATTGAACCCGAACCGGGGTGGGAGAGGACCAGGGAGTTAGAGAAATAAAATTCTTGACATGCGATGTTGTAAACAACTATAAGTTTGTATTTTTATAACTGAACTTCAGTTTTGTTACGATTCTGAGCCAAGAATAAAACCCCTTCTGTCTTGTGAATACTAGACAAATTCGCGATTTCGCTTACTGACTTTTATCCCATACCCGATGGTCCTCATTACACTTGAATAAAATACTGAAGTCACATATCTCCGACGACCACGACATGAGCAGACGAAAACGGCAACGACAAGTCAAAAAATATTTTCAATGTGACTGCATGAATTTGCTGCGCGACAGTTTACACGGGGTTAGGATTTTTTTTTGGAACAGTTTACAAGGCGCTTATAGAATAAAGTAATTTCTAAAGTGATTAACATAAGTGAAATATTTTATGACTGATGCTTACAAACAGTGCACATATTATGTTAAAGTACAATGTATACGTGTTAATAAGTGGCAAATAATTCTTTCCTTCTTAAGATGAAATTTTCCACTGTAGGAAAAAATAGTCGAACTAATTGATTTTGCATCATTTGTACACCCTGTTTGCAGTGCTGCAAAACACGAAATAAAAAAAAAGATATAATTTATTATCCAAAAGTGTTGGTCATACGACAGTTTACGTCAGGTTAACGTCAGAAGTGGATTGCATTTGATTGGCTGTTCGGTTTAAATTGTGTCTCGAACGTGTTGGGTGACGTCCGTCGGATCTATATGATTCCGGCATGACATTTGTTCGTTGGGCAGTGCTGCTTTTGCGAGAAGCTATTGTCACACGCATTTATTTTATTTTCATCTTTTCTTCCAGTGGATAGGATTTTTTTTGTAATAATACAAATATTTGTGAATAAAAAAAATTCTTTGGACGTATTCCGTTTTGTAAGTTTACAACAGAAGCATTTGTATCGCTAAAGAAATACCCTGACAATAATGCTGATATACTACAGCAGCTACCATCGAGGAAATACAGCCACCAGAATTTCTTATAACGCGAGAATCTCACTCTTGATCCGGAGCTAAGTTTTTGACCTGCGATAATCTGGGCTTCTAAAGTGGTTAGAAAGTACCGAGACACCTAATTTTAAAATTTCCAAAGCGTATTTATGACTGCGGAAATAAAGTTGTATTGAATTACTTTACTTATTTGTAAGTCATCACACGGAAATGTAAATTTTTGTTATAAAGCATATACAATTTTTCTTGTATTCCCGCAAATACAACATATAGGTAACTGTTAATTCTAAAATGTCTTTTGTGAAAACTACCCACAAATAATATCTGTGAACTGTGTACTGATTGCAGACGATTCGATCGTTCTTGTGATGCTGGTGTATTATAAGCCCAGAATCTCGAGAACGCGTAGAAAATAAGAAATTTTTTATTCAGCTACAAAAGTAACACCTACCGTAAGTTCGTAAAGTTTTTTCTATTCACATATTTTTCAAGTCTTTAAACTCATACGGCTATTTCACTCCTCCCTCTGAAACTAGGGAAATTTGTTCTTCATTAGCTTTTGAGACAAAGGCAAAAATTTATTTCAAATATTGAGTTTTGAAATTATGTGTAAATAATGCAAATTAATTTCTTAAATATGGTTAACATAAAGTAGGTCAATTAGTCCATAGATGCCGTAGTTTAAATTTCAACACGTAGTTTAAAAATACCTTTTATTTCAGAATTTAAGCACTGAGATGGTATTCACATAGCTCTGACCCATTGTCTTTAGCGTTTTGTGTTCGTAATAATAACATGTAAAACTGAATATAATACCAAAATTCTTGAAACTTAGAAATAGTTAAATTATAGGCGTTAATATAAAAAAATCCCACGCATACCCGCATCAAGTCCGCTAACAAAAATTAATTTTATTATTTGAGTAATCGTCAGTAAATTGTCATCCATTTCCTTTTTTTCTAATTAAAATATGGTCAATGATTTCTATCACAAATTACTGCTCATTAAATTTTTTTTGCAAAATGAATGAGCTGGCAAGAGAACGTAATTTAACATTGGAAACCCGTTGATGTCAGTTGTAATTAAGTATTAATGTGTTTGAAAATCGCCGTTTATAACTTTATTCCACTAGGACACAAAAATTTTGACATAGCTTTCCCAAATTTGTGCCTTAGAGAAATCATGTTAAGATCCGACTTCTTTGTAATCACATTTAGTACCATCCTGCGAATATTTAATTATATTCGTGTTGGAATAATTTGATATCGCATTTCCCAGTCTTCTATAAAATATATTTCATGGATACGTTATTTTTGTTATAGAAAAATATTACACAAACCAACGAAGTTAATACATTTCGTTAAATAACATCAAACAATTTTACCACACGGAACTACACAAAAATAGTTCAATCACATCATTTATATATTACTATTTCGAGAATCTCTCTCTGTGTGAATAGCTCGGCTTTATATTCAGCAAGCAAGGTGGTTAAACCTTCATGACTTTAAACATCTTCGAATAAAAATGTCGTAATATGTCGTGAATGTAACATAGATAAGGAAAATGCGATTCTTACAACTGCAAGTTAACACTTCGTAAACAGCTTGAATACATTAACATCCACTAAAACCGTTATAAGCTGTACGTAAACATGACGTGTCATCTTACCTTGATCATGCCAGTGGAACTCCTTCGGCCAGCTTCCTCGGAATCATTCCTGAAAAAAAAAACAATAAACATGATTTTAGATAAACGTATTGTTAGGGGGTCTCAAACAGAAAGTTACACTCGGGGACTATGAAGTACACGGAAAAAAAGCGCCTATATCGCAGAATAAATCAACAAACCGAAGCGACGTGGTATTGCGTTCTTTTGATGGGCTCGTAGTCAGACACAGACCGGATACGTGTTGTTAAGGACTCGGAAATTTCGTGGATTCATTTGGCAGCAAACTGGACTCCGCAATCGTTTGTGTACTCGAGCCTCAGTTAGTTGTTCATTGGCTGTTACTCCACTTTTACCCGAGACCAGGGTGGCACGGGATTAAGCTCTCTTTATCCCGCGTGTTACTTATTGGTTCAAATGAGCCCAGGGCGCGGCTTACAGACAGCAATCCAAGTAAAACGAAAGTGAAATGTGGATATGTTTGAAGTCTAGCTCGTCTTCAAATGAATTCGCGAAATTTCCGGTACTCTAGCGATGTGTTATATAATGTTACAAACAGGTTGAAAGTCCAACTGGAAGCGTCATTATATTCCAGATCTCCGGTCGGTTCGGTCAACATCTGACAAGTTCATCTCTACACTCTAACAAATTATTTGTAAAACTACGGTATCAGTGTATACGTACAGTGACAAATAGCGAATGGTAAATTATTCCTACAGTTACTCAGAAAAGAGTCAAATGCGAAGGGAAGTTCCTAACTCCGCATACATAGTACTAATTCCACACACTGTATAGGTTAAAAACTTCCATTACAGTTTAGGAAGTTAAAACTTTTTTTTACAATGTAGGCAATGACCGGCGAATAACTCAGTGCCGTAGGCCAGCGTGCTGGAACGTGCAATTGGAGTGAGGTTGCACGAGGCAGTTTCACCTCAGTTTGCTTTGCTGTTTTGTGCTAATTCTATGGAACGCGTACATTGGGTCAAAAAAGACAGCATAGAGATGAAGCGAAATGTTCGACCTGTGTAGAAACTTCGAAAGGTTGGTGGGGAATGGCGAAGTCTGCTTGTTTGAACAGTGTTCCTTGGAATATTTAATTGCGTGGAGTTACTTGGAAGCTCTGCCCGAGAATCGCTCCTTGTTCTCACCAATGTTGCTGCAGTTATGTATAGGCTATTCACGGTCAAGTGAGCCCTTTTTAAAGCCCTCTTATTTGGAATAACAGTCAATAAATCTATTTTATTTTAGCCCTAGACGTTGACTTCCGGGTGCGGTCGAATAAATACAATATGTTTATTATTTTCATGGCAATATTAATTTTAAAAAGAGGGCTAAAGGATAAAATATGGCTGAAAGTAAAAAAGTAACTAGGGCCTCTAAAGTGCTAACTTTACCATNAAAAAGAGGGCTAAAGGATAAAATATGGCTGAAAGTAAAAAAGTAACTAGGGCCTCTAAAGTGCTAACTTTACCATGAACAACCTATACTGAATAGCACTATCCCATACTAAACATACATGACTGAAAAAATGACGTTATGTTGTGTATCGTTTCTTTTGTATAAACAAACAACAGATCAGCTTGCTATTCACTGGAAAAGGACTGTAAGGCGTACCAAAATTCGCCTCACAGGGAAGTGATGGAAAAGCCAATGTAAAATAAGTCAAGGACAGCTGGCTGAGATCGAACCCACGGCCAACCGATCGCATGCTATCGCATAATAAAGCACATTAGACTGCGTTTATAATGAGCGGCATACAGTAAAGCCAATCGTAAGGCAAAATGAAATCACGGCATTAAGAAAAACGTGTACAAACTAGAAATCATCACACAAAAAAAAAGAAGTAATTTCCGTTGATAATACAAGTCTAGTGAATGATTCAGCTTAATACAACTAATAAAACTAAACACGGTCTCTAAATGAATAAGTCCACTAATTTGACAGTGTATTTGAAATTCGTCAGCATTATGTAATTGGTTGGTTCAGTCGTTAAACGACAGTGCAAACACCGCGAGGGTGATTGGTTCGATTCCAGGCCACTGCGAGACCAGAATTTTACTGCGGGTATTTTGATGTGGGTAGCTTAGCGGACGCTGCTGTGATGTGGTTTCTGTCTGGGTGCTCACGTTTCATTCCTCACCTTCTCTAATCAGCACACCCTCGCGCTATCTCCGCATGTGTAATAAACCTCATCTTATTCTGTTGTGCTTTACCGAATCACGACTCATTATTGAGCTACGCCCTTAGACACTTTCACGTTTGAATGGCTTTAAAAGCTAATTCAGAAAAAAATGCTTTCGTGTAGTGGCAACAGAATCCAACAACACCTAGCAACTTTTTTTAATTCGTTAAGGTGTTAAGATATATTGCTGCCATTATATTTCTTGTGGTTCCGCTTAACCGTTTTCAGTGATCACACATTGTTTTTATACATTTTGTAAATTGGTTCTCGAAAGCGATTTTTTAGTCTCTTATGACCATTATAGCATTCGCCAAATAATGCGAATTCACAAAAAAAAAATCATTGCTGCACATTATTGTAAACGAGCGCAAAATTGTAGCTTATAAAAATCGTAAATTCGACAGATTCACTAGTAGGCCAACTTTACAGGTTAAATAATTAGATACGTAAATTTTTATAAAAATACGCAAACATTATCTTTTCAAGTTTTTAAACCAAATATTTGAAATAATGTGGTTGGTAAAATAATGTTTGATTTGAGAATAAAATGTAGTTAAGCTAGAAGTAGAAATTTATGGTAAACAGGTTTATGTATTTAATCAAAAAGTTTTGTTTTATATTAACAGTTAGTTGTAAAAAATACGAAGAAAAAAATCGCTATCACAAAAGTAGGCCTGTATCACACACGCTTCTGGTATGGATGTTTCACGTTACGTGGGCTCTCAGCATTTCATCGCTGTAGTATTTTTGTATCCTTGGATATTAAGAATAAAATATTTTTAAAAATTTATACAGAAATACATATTAAAAATAAACAACCACCTATATTAAATAACATCTGCCAATGAAAACAATTAAGTTTGTACATCTGAAAGTTTAAAGCGTATCAAACTTTGTAATTTTTAACGTGAAACGTAAAAAATAAAGTAGTGTGCTGAACATAAGTTAAACCTGCATATTATAGTCATAAATCCAGACAATGCAAGAGCTATCAAANAATAAAGTAGTGTGCTGAACATAAGTTAAACCTGCATATTATAGTCATAAATCCAGACAATGCAAGAGCTATCAAAAACCTTATTAAAATTTCTTCCAGATGTAGTAAAAAAAAAAGAAACGTTATTAGATACACGCAGATGTTGAATTCGAATCCTACAGACAAACATATGACTGCTATTTCTTCGTGAATAATACGTTGATAGCATACAACAGAAAAAAAATGTAATAAAGGATATTGGTTCAGGCGTTATTGAACAAGTGCTTTCATCTACTGCAAAATTGCCCCTGACCTCCAATTATTTTATGGAAACAAGCGAGGCTGCGTAAAATTTCGTGAGGAAAATAATAGTTTTATAAGCAACTAATTACTAAGGACTTCAAAATTAATTTAAAAAAAGTCACTCTGTGTTATTGCCCTAAACCGCGCTGTTTTAAAGAAATGTTGCATATAGTTACTAGCCAAGAAATCAAGCGCCTGGCAGATTTACACTAGTGTTGACAGTGTGTAGCATAGTACGAGATATATTCAATGCGGAACCTCAAAGAAAATTGCACGTTGTCTGAAAAATTAATTAAACATGAAAACTGGGTATGCATTTGTGTAAGTTTCATTTACACGTTGCAAACCTCGATACGATTTCGGTAACTGACATTACTGTTTCCCAGAATAAAAACATCCTCTAATTCTCTATACAAGGCGGTGAAAATTAACACATGTTACTAGCAGTATACAGATTTTTGGAACACAATACCAAATTGTGGATATAGTTTTCGCCAACTTAATAAATAAATAGTTTACTATAGGCTGTTCACGGTAAAGTGTGCACTTTTGAGGCCCTACTATTTTCTTTCATTCATTTTTTATCCTTTAACCACCTTTTAAAATAAATATTGCCATGCAAGTAATAAACACAGTGTGTATATTCCACCGCACTCGGAAGTTAACNAATAAAGTAGTGTGCTGAACATAAGTTAAACCTGCATATTATAGTCATAAATCCAGACAATGCAAGAGCTATCAAACACCTTATTAAAATTTCTTCCAGATGTAGTAAAAAAAAAAAGAAACGTTATTAGATACACGCAGATGTTGAATTCGAATCCTACAGACAAACATATGACTGCTATTTCTTCGTGAATAATACGTTGATATCATACAACAGAAACAAATGGAATAAAGGATATTGGTTCAGGCGTTATTGAACAAGTGCTTTCATCTACTGCAAACTTGCCCCTGACCTCCAATTTNTGACCTCCAATTATTTTATGGAAACAAGCGAGGCTGCGTAAAATTTCGTGAGGAAAATAATAGTTTTATAAGCAACTAATTACTAAGGACTTCAAAATTAATTTAAAAAAAGTCACTCTGTGTTATTGCCCTAAACCGCGCTGTTTTAAAGAAATGTTGCATATAGTTACTAGCCAAGAAATCAAGCGCCTGGCAGATTTACACTAGTGTTGACAGTGTGTAGCATAGTACGAGATATATTCAATGCGGAACCTCAAAGAAAATTGCACGTTGTCTGAAAAATTAATTAAACATGAAAACTGGGTATGCATTTGTGTAAGTTTTATTTACACGTTGCAAACCTCGATACGATTTCGGTAACTGACATTACTGTTTCCCAGAATAAAAACATCCTCTAATTCTCTATACAAGGCGGTGAAAATTAACACATGTTACTAGCAGTATACAGATTTTTGGAACCCAATACAAAATTGTGGATATAGTTTTCGCCAACTTAATAAATAAATAGTTTACTATAGGCTGTTCACGGTAAAGTGTGCACTTTTGAGGCCCTACTATTTTCTTTCATTCATTTTTTATCCTTTAGCCACCTTTTAAAATAAATATTGCCATGCAAGTAATAAACACAGTGTGTATATTCCACCGCACTCGGAAGTTAACGNTAAAATAAATATTGCCATGCAAGTAATAAACACAGTGTGTATATTCCACCGCACTCGGAAGTTAACGTCTAAGGCTTAAATAAAATATATTTATTGACTCTTATTTCAAATAAGAGGGCTTTAAAAAGTGCTCACTTTACCGTGAACAACCTATAGAATGATGCATCATTAGCGAGCAAAACAATGTGCTAAAGGGATGTAAATGAGCAAATATATTTTCAGAAAAATTATTTGTAGTAATATATTTCAATATTTCTTTATTGCTAATATATCTTAAAAGTCTTTTTTGCTGAAAACCTCTAATGAGAACGAGCTAACTTCATAAATTAAACATTTCACACGAGCTCTTAAACGTAACACAACTTACCCTAGTGAACCGAATAATTTATATTCTTGCCGTTATATGAACGTTATTAAGAGAATAGCATGATGGATCCTTGACCAAAAGTACCTTACTTCCAGAAGTTAACGAGGAGGATGACACAGCAAATGCGATAGTTTATTAACAGCAATCATCGCAAGGCTGCGTGATTGCGTACCGTAATGTGCAGAGTCACTGAAATTTCGCTTCATTATTTGTAACTGGCTGGCCTTGAAAAATTGCCGGTGTGCCTGAGACGAAAGGAGTTTTTTTTGTTGGCTCTTGAGTTTATTTTAAACTGTTAGATGTTTATCGTTCCCGCTGCAGCAATAATACGACAAGACTGTTTGTCGTCTGGACTACTGGCAAATAAGAGTGCCACATTTGCATATCGCTACTGCGGCATCAAATTATAATTTCTGCTGTATAAAAGGTTACTAAAGGTTGTCTTTATTTCCTTTAACCAAGATCCGGGTGGACGACAGAGAGATATATACTGCTGGTCATCAAAAGCTGCATTATTTTTAATTTTTACGAAATACTGTTTAAGAGTGGAGTGGAGTGGAGATATTCGGGCGGCTCTTAACATCGAGGTCTTGACAGCCGATAAGGGTGAAGCGAGGTGAGTATGGAGCAGCTTGGTTATGAAGGGGAGGGGAGACGGGAGATCCCCGAGAAAACCCGCCGACCAGTGGCATCGTCTGGCACCATTCTCACATGCAAAAAACTGTTCAATTTGTAGAAACTAGGCCTACTTACAAGTACCATTTTCTGCCCTAAAAATTTTTAAATCCCATACTTTTACATAATAACATGTAAAAATTAGAATTTTGGTGTTTTTAGGGCATAGCAATAATAAAAATTAACTCTAACCGAATTGAGACAATTAACACTAAAATAAAATACCATGAGTTACTTCTACAAATATTAAAAATAACGCTAGGAAATGTTTTCGCAGTTTTAAAAACTACTCAAAATATGACAATTTGTGCATATTACTGATTTGTAGAAATCTGTAATTTTTTTTTTGTAAAATAAATTTAGCTGAGCATTCCTTGAAATGAATTAAAACGTGACCTTCCAGTTGCCCTTGTTAAATTTGTTTTACAGGTTTGCGTTTATTTTATTTTTACCTCCCAAAAATAATAGAATTGTGATTTTCACATGCCATAACGCAAAAAACCATGAAATCTAATTTTTTTTGTATATGAGGAAAGAATACTTACAAATACTGTCTACATTTTAAATAGTATTTCGTACAAATATGAAATGATTATTTTTTTTGGTAACCAAAACCCTTAACGTAATGTACGGGGGCGAGATATATCGTAAGGGACTCTTACTGGTATTGATTTCGTGTCATGTGAAGGCCTCACGTGATAGTCGAGGCAGAGGAAGGGTAGGATAGCATAACTGTCCTTCCTTCATAAAAAGTCTACATTTATAATAGATAAAATTACAAATTTCCAGTGTTTTAACACTGACGCAATATCGATACCTCAGTATAATAATTAAAAAAAAAAAAAAAGCCTTTCCAATATTTACTCCCTAATATGCAGAACAGAATTTTTTATTATGTGCAACATTTGTACAGCTCATATACTGCTGTTTTCCACTTTTATGTGGGATAATTCGGCATAATGATGTGCTAAATTAAAGCATTTCGTTTCTGCAAAACTGCTCCCTTTGAAAAACAGCATATTTTGAGTTGTAACACTGTTGCACTGAGGTATTGATAAATGAATTTAACTCTAGGTGCATGTAAAGGCCACATACCCAAGAATGAGCTTTCGGTGTTTGAGATTTCACCCAATCACGATTTGTGTACGCATTCGCGAGGGACTCTTTTCGTTATTGAGGACCTTCGAAGTTTGAACCACATATTTACTACCATATATATGTTTATCAACGGGTATATGCTGTCTTAACAGGAAAAAAAAAAAGAGATAGAGAGTGGTCATTAAATTTAAAATCAGATAAAAATTAATTTTCATATTTGGGCCACTTAAGAAAATGTCCCATACGTAGCACTGTCGAATGGGAAAACCTATTCGGAAAAAATCGCTTCACCCCCTTTACATCTGGTTGAGAACGCACCCTCTACATGCACTGAATGCGTATCGGCTATGCTATAACACAATAGCTAGGAAATGTATACAGAATGTTTACTCATAATACTGACAAACCTCGGCAACTTTTGCCTCGCAAAAATATATACGAAATGTTCATACTGTACGTGGCACACAGCCGAACGCTCTTCATAATGATGGAAGACGCCTTCAAAGGTGGAGTTGAAATACTTGTTCATCGTGAATAGTACGATTAATAATCTACTTAGAACTCCGAAATCATTAAAAGTGTGGATTAAACGAAGGAGCACATCTATAGCAAGTAAAGAATTTTCNTAAACCACATATTTACTACCATATATATGTTTATCAACGGGTATATGCTGTCTTAACAGGAAAAAAAAAAGAGATAGAGAGTGGTCATTAAATTTAAAATCAGATAAAAATTAATTTTCATATTTGGGCCACTTAAGAAAATGTCCCATACGTAGCACTGTCGAATGGGAAAACCTATTCGGAAAAAATCGCTTCACCCCCTTTACATCTGGTTGAGAACGC
The DNA here is from genome assembly GCA_002778355.1 of Clitarchus hookeri. Lineage (NCBI taxonomy): Eukaryota > Metazoa > Arthropoda > Insecta > Phasmatodea > Phasmatidae > Clitarchus > Clitarchus hookeri. The sequence continues at coordinate 98,576 of NQII01004771.1, read as the reverse complement.
ACCCTCTACATGCACTGAATGCGTATCGGCTATGCTATAACACAATAGCTAGGAAATGTATACAGAATGTTTACTCATAATACTGACAAACCTCGGCAACTTTTGCCTCGCAAAAATATATACGAAATGTTCATACTGTACGTGGCACACAGCCGAACGCTCTTCATAATGATGGAAGACGCCTTCAAAGGTGGAGTTGAAATACTTGTTCATCGTGAATAGTACGATTAATAATCTACTTAGAACTCCGAAATCATTAAAAGTGTGGATTAAACGAAGGAGCACATCTATAGCAAGTAAAGAATTTTCCACAAACGTAGGTCATGGAAAGAATGGGGGTTGCCATATTGTAGAGGCTTGAAATTCCCCTTTTCGAAATGACAGTCGAATATTCACAACTGATAATAAATAAACATGTTTAAATTAATAAAAAGATTGTCTTCTTGTGTTATTACGCAGGGCTGCGCCGTTACGGAGAAAATAATGCATAATACAGTATATACCCCGTGCGTGTAACAACACCCTGTTACGTTATCGGCAAGTCTCTTTGTCGTAAACCCAATGTTTAATTGTGAAATAATGAATGTGCGAACACACTCTTCCCAATAGAGGCGTTGCTATGCGAAGATAAAACTCGCCTTTCTTATATAAGAACAATTGACGAATAGTTCGAGTTACAGCTCACATTTTTAAGCTGTATATGAGATTACAGAATGACATGGGGAAAAAAAGCAGTCAATAGTGCGGAGTTTTAGAGGTATCATTGGGATACATTACGTGCTAACGGCCTGGAAGTTTAATAACTCTGCACACGCCCACACCCGGAATGCCTGAATAAAATAACTGCATTTTGAATGTTTGCACTTTCTTGGTTTTATGAAAAGTGCATAGGATATGCCAAGACCTAACTGTATGGCTATGTAGATTGAAATGTTGAGTGTTTTAATTCACATTGTAAATAAGGCAGATATTATAAATACCAAAATTTGAAAAAGTATGCCCATAAACGTAGTGGTTTTAGATTGAACTCAGTCAGAGTTATCGTCGTAAATTGCAAATGTAGGAATAAAGGATAACATTAGTTTGTAAATTATATTCAAAAATCGTGTTTCGTAAGTGTGAGAATTGAAAAATATAGATACGCACAACTATTGCGCATATTTTTACATTGAACCAATGTGTACATAAAATTTATGTACATGAGTATGATGATAGGTGTAAAACACAGAACTTGCTATATACGCGTCATCAAATGATGAACTGTTGTAAAGAGTAAAAATAAAATAAATAGAGACTATTTAATTTCTTGATACAAGTTATGCAAAATTAAGTCTAAAATGTGGAAATTGAAAATTAAATATGGTTTAGGTTGGAATGATTGCATTCGGTTATGAAACTATTGTAACTTTATGCTTCGTCACAGCTTCCTAAAAGAGACCAGGCCCTAAATCACCACGCTGTGGGACTGACACGATATAACCATAGACTAAAGATGAGGTAGACCGATTATTCGTCTTCTGCGCATGTACCCAACATTGACCTACCCTAAAGGAACTCAGCTGTCGAAGTCACATGGTCAACAGAGATGGACGTCTTTGCTTATATCTTAATTTTCAAAAGACAAGCACTTTTACATTAATAAGATACTTTCCCCAATTTGAATTTAATCTGACTGCATTACAAATTGGTAAGAGGAAGTATAGAAACATCTCAAAGCACTTTTTTTATTTTTTAAACAGTGTTCTAACCTCAAATCCAATCCACACCGTTTTTGTAAGTCGTGTTAGTAAAGCAGTTGAATGTTGGGACACGGAGACTGGTTGTGGGCAGCCAGCGAGATTGGTCTTCCTCATCTTTAGTCTATGGGTGGAACGGAAACAAACGCACTCTTCACTGCGGCTGTAACTCAGCACCAGCACATAACAGTAAACAAGAGCTGTGATAACCGTAAATATGTGAACCACACTATACCTGCGCGACGTAAAACCCCTCGGGTCGTCGGTGTGCCGGTCGTTAATGTCGAGAGGTCAATGGGCAGGTTTACGACCCCAGCTTATTGCATCATCGACGTGTGAGTGGCCTCTCCTTCCGGAGGTAAATGCAAACGTTAAGTCCCCCGCCTACATGGAGCTCTTTTTTCCGCGTTTGAGGGTGAGAGGCGCAGGAGCGATAAGGGCGACATCGCCTCGCGCATCAAGTACGCCATCGGCACTAAGCGCAAGTCTCTGAACTGACGTGCATTGTTCTCGTGGCGCTGCGTGTGCCTACGGGTCTTTCAGCGGTGACCATATAATTTTATTGATTGAAAATCTGTAGAAAGGTTCGATGTAAGGCCCTTGAGTAGTTTTGTATGTATCTGACGCGCATATTTTGCGATAGGGGCCTACAACGATTTCAAAAAGCAGTTTTCAGCGATTTTGGAGAACTCAAAAATGGTGTTTCTAATGTGCGTGACGTCTTGAAAGCACTCAGCAGCCCTCGTCTGAATTGTGTGTTCTTTTCGTAGATCAGCACATTGGACGCATGTTTAATATTTTCCGCAGAAAAACGTGAATTATTAAAACTCTGTAAGGCAGTCCAAGCGCCAGGTAGGCGGGAGCNAGTGTGTGTTCTTTTCGTAGATCAGCACATTGGACGCTTGTTTAATATTTTCCGCAGAAAAACGTGAATTATTAAAACTCTGTAAGGCAGTCCAAGCGCCAGGTAGGCGGGAGCATTAACGTCTCTCAAGTAACGACCGAGAGTAGCAATGTCTGGACTCCCCGCGTAGACTAAAGGCACAGAGAACTCCAGGATACAGAGGTGAAACAGCTGATCATCCTGCCAACTCCAGCTTGTAAAACGGCGTCACTGGCCAGCAACATGGCGGAACGCCCTTCGTCGATGAGCCCAGCCAGTAGGGAACATATCGCAGCATGCAGCAGCCAATTGGACACAAGGCCCGTTTCCAGAGCCTCGCGCAGCCAATCAGAGCGTGGGTACGCTAACGTAAAAGGAACTGCCACGCCATTTCGCATCTATGTACTTATCTATTCTGTACAAGACGCGTCCACTGCATCTTGGGAATGACAGAAGCTCAAGGTTGTGCTCGTACAAGGATTTATGGTGAGGCGGCGAGGGTAATGGGATATTTTGTCAAGACCGAAAATATCAGTACGCAGCACGCAAAGAAAAATCACTCAAGTCAGAAAGCAATTCTTTACATCGATAAATTATTATTTTGGGTAGTATTTTCAATTGTATTAAGTAAGTTTTACAAAACTTGTTTTCTTAAAAAAAAATTTTACTTGTATTTTATTTGGTAATCCTTAAGATATAAACGTAAGTAAATTTGTAATGTTTGGTTTGTGTTCAAATGTTTATATGTAATAAATTTTAAAGCTAATTTTATTTATTCTTGATACTCTATGTTTTAATTTGAGATCGTGTTGGGTACTCTGTGCACGACCGTGATAACTTATCACTGAAATTGGTCGGAAACTTTGAAATAGTACACTCATTAAAAATGCAGAAACTTCCTCATAATGGAATTACAATTTTAAGTGTTATGGTAAAGAAAACATTGTTTTGATAAAACATATTTTCTGTAATAAAAATAAACCTTGTATATCTGCTTTTTGCATTTTGCGAAGTTAGTCGCTATGAAGTGATTTCTTTTCTCCCCGATGTTTACGATGCCACAGCGGTGTGTATCCTTACTCGATTCCGGTGTTGTGGGTCCGTTTTAAGGGGGAAGTATCCTTAATAAATTAGCGAATTTTTGTGTATTTTCGTTCTCGATCTTACTTTAGTACACTATAAGATCATAACTGAGATCTTATAAGTTCAGTTATTTGTTTTTTTTTTTAAATAAGTTATTAAGGAATAAGTGAGTTTTTATTGTACATTTGTTTTCAGTTGCTCCATGATATGAGGATAATTTCAGGTGTGAAACTTACCTTTTTTAAACTAACTTGATTGTATTCTATGCTTTAACGTGCCTTATTTTTTGTTTTTCATTTGTAACCCTCCAAAAACGCTTTCTTTCTCTACCCCTCGAAACTGAACATTTTAACGCGCATTTGGAATTACTGCTACAGACAAACTAAAATGAGCACATAGAAACTTAGACGTCAAATCACGAGGGAAAACACATAGATTCAATTACTGTCTCGAGTATCTGGTTAAAAATAATAGCTAGTGGAAATTTAACCAAAAAAAAAAAAAACAGGTTTTTAGCAAAAAAAACTAGTGGAAGGTGGTGCCCTCCTCGCTGTGTGGCCACTGTCCGAACTCGGCGAAGGCCTCGCGGGTAAGCATTCCCCCGGGAGAGGAGGAGGTGGGGGACGAGAGTGTGCACTGTGCAGGTAGCAAACAGCGAGGACCANGTAGTTGCCTGAAGCCATGGCGAGGCGAGGAGCCTAGCAATTCTCGGAAATGAAATGACGACTGACAATAACAACTCCATAAGGCCCTTCTTCAGCTAATGTCTCTATACATAAATTTCGTCGGAACAAATTGAAATATTACAACTCTATAAAATTTTTATTTAGGTTAGGATGATAAATATTTGTGTGCCCAAACTATAATTTTCATTCCTAGAAGACAACCCTAAAAGTTCAAAGCTTAGCGAATTTTTTTTCCAAACAGAAATAAATTTTGAATATTCTAAATATACGAGTATGTAGAAGTACTTACAACTTCTCCCATGCACACAATTTTTATGCAGCTATCTAACCCAGTATTCTTAGATAACGAGTGATTTTACAGATTACTAGAATTGGAATAAAAAATATAGGTAATTGGAGCGAATATAACTATGCCGACTGAACAAAGATTGATTCGGAGTATTGTGTCAATGCGCTGCCGACACATACATCACAATTTATAAAAATTCGCCAAGTATACAGCACTGGTTTCGGAAAACATAATGTTTGGTTATGACGTAAATATTACGCAGTGTATATTTTTGTCGTATCGAATTAATAGCAAAACTGTAGCTAATTTGTTACACGTCTGTTCACATGCTGCGCACAAATACTGCACACACTGAACTATTCCTACAAAAGAGATCGGTAAGCAGTTTCTAATAAAACGAATCATTTTTGCGTGCCATGTACGCAAATTTACTATGGATATTGATGACGTATAATGCATGCTTTCACTGAAAAAGCTCAGAGATACAGCGCGTGTACAATGATTGTAACAAATAATTAGTAAGGCTCTTCAATACAGCTAAATGAGTAACATGCAGGCTGATGTCAGTTGTGTAACGAGAGTTGCCTTTTACTTTTTCACCACCACCAAATGATAATTAATGATAATTATTACAATTTATTTTTTATTATTAAAATATCACGACTGATAGGACTATTTCAACAATTAAAACCAAATAGAGTTTTTTTTTTTTTTAAGTTTTAAATTCAATGGAATAAAATAGATAATTTTATTCATGTAAACATTTTATAATTGTTAATGAAATTCAAAAGTGCTGCTATGTGATATTTATTAGGGAAGTCCAAACGATAAAATATGGTAACGATGCTTCTTTGTTCCGTATTCGTTTTTGTTATATTTCAGTCACATATTCTTGTGAAAGTATTATGCACTCATAAACTTAAACTATGTAAAACACTAAGGAATTTACTCAAAAGGTTTTTTTTCTATTCATTAGATCTTTCGCAAAACTGTGTGCCATGGAAATCCACGAGCTTTGGTTTTTGTTACGTTTGTGGAATTCTTCGAATGCATTTTTCCTAAAACTCTGTATGCTTCTTTACATTTTGTATCAAGAGTTCTGAATCTGAAAACATCGTCAAGCCCACGAGAGTGTTATCTCACAGCTACGGCAAATAACCGCATGTGTGCACTGGCAGAGTGACAGCATAGTACTACAAAGCGGCGACGCAGCGGTGCCGTAGATACGTGTGCACCGACACTGATTCATTTCAGCTAGCCAGCGATGTTGTTGTCCTCCTTGGTTCTACCCGGAAGTTTTTGTGGTCCATGCAGCATCATTCCAAACCTAAAGTTATTTAAATTTTCTAATTTTAATTTAACGCATATAAAACTATTTACAGTATTATTTTTACGTTATAGAGTCGTGTATTATTGCATAATCGTGAATTTCGTTTTAAAAAATGCCCAAGACTAGAACGTGTCCAAAAAAATCCAGAAGAGCCAATCGATTGAAAGTTATGAAGCTATTAAAATTCGATTCCTTGGATTACCGTGACATCCTTACCACTATGGCAATGTTGGTGTTATAAAAATAAATAGACAAACACAGTCGTTCATAAATAAAGCAAATGATTATGCCGTATACTTAAATAAATAGTATACATCGCAAAGGATGTTTGTTATAACCATAAATATGTTTATTAACAATGTAAACTAATTTTTTACCACCTAAAAATGTTTTTTATAACAACTACCGATACACCGCAGGCTGAAAATCTTGGATGTGTTGCCCTCGGTCGTTAAAATGTACAGTTATTTGATTCAAATGCTTTTGTTAAAACTTTGCAAACAGTGCTACATTGTCGAAAANTATAACAACTACCGATACACCGCAGGCTGAAAATCTTGGATATGTTGCCCTCGGTCGTTAAAATGTACAGTTATTTGATTCAAATGCTTTTGTTAAAACTTTGCAAACAGTGCTACATTGTCGAAAAAAAAAAATGTTCAAAAATACTTTATCGGTGCATCTATATGAGAGAAGTGTTTTAGAATCAAATTATAATTGATTAATTCTCATTTTAAAAATATGAATTCTTCCAACGGTAATTTTTGTGAGGCCAAAGATTTAAAGAAGTCAAGTGAAATTGGCAGAATCACTCGTGTGCTGAGGATAGCGACNTCAAAAATACTTTATCGGTGCATCTATATGAGAGAAGTGTTTTAGAATCAAATTATAATTGATTAATTCTCATTTTAAAAATATGAATTCTTCCAACTGTAATTTTTGTGAGGCCAAAGATTTAAAGAAGTCAAGTGAAATTGGCAGAATCACTCGTGTGCTGAGGATAGCGANTGTAATTTTTGTGAGGCCAAAGATTTAAAGAAGTCAAGTGAAATTGGCAGAATCACTCGTGTGCTGAGGATAGCGACGTTCGTCGATCCAAGGTTTAAAGTAGAACATTTACATGAATCAGTTGACTCAGATACAGTCATAGAGGGAATAATTGCTGAAAGTGTTGCACATGATATAGCTTCCAATATTGGTACTATTTCAGATGGAGATAGATTTCAACGTTATAACGAAAATGAGCATAAAGGTGAATATATGCTGCCAACCTCCGCCAAAAAGTTTATGTCTGCCAATGCCACTGGTTTCGATGGAATTTTCGGTAAGAAGACAGATGCAGCTTCTAAACACGGCAGTTCTTATGCAAGTGTCCTCCGCGAAGAAGTAGAAGCATATTTAAAAATGCCTGAAAGTGATCCTGACTGTGATCCTTTGTCGTGGTGGGGAAGCCGCACAGGTGATTTCCCTAATCTCGCGATACTCGCACGCAGATATCTGTGCGTATCAGCCACCAGTGCAACATCTGAAAGAGTGTTTAGTTGTGGCGGAAGAGTGGTAACAAATATGCGCACGAGCCTGACAAGTGATCATGCAGAACAACTTTTTTTTTTTTTATAGTATGAATAGAGATTTTGTTCCAAAGCACTAAATTATTATCTGTAAAAAATTTAAAAGGATGATAAATGTACTTGTTGAATTATTGTTTAAAACATCCAAATACATATTTTTCAATAGTGAATAGTTTAGATAAGCTGAAGCATATATTGTTTAATTAATAAGGGTTTGATTCTAACTATTAAAAATCTTATATAAAATAATGTTTAAAGGAAATGTAATGTACTTGTTGATTTGTTGTTAAACTAATTTAACTCTTTAGTTTTTTAACTTACTGAATAGTTTAGACAATCTCAAGCAAATATTGTAATATAAGAAGGGATATGGTTCCAAAACATTAAAATTCTTGCATGTGATAATTATTTAAAGAATATTTAACGTACTTGTAGTTTTAGTGTTAAACATTAAAAATAATTTATGTTTTACACATTGGAAAATTTTGATAACCAAGCAGTTATTGTTTGTTTCTACACTGGGTATCTATGTTATTGAATGTGTTATAAAATTCAGCTTACAATTTTCCAAGAAAAATATGTCAAAATGTTTTTAGATAATAGGTTTTTTGTGTCTTCTAAAATTGTACTTGTAACTGATTAGTTAGAAGACCTTACATTTAAAAAATATAAATGAATAAGTTTAATAATTTAACACGTGTTTTGTGTTCCTAAATGCACCCATGTTAGTAATTCCCAACTAAATTTAGCCTAAGCTCTACATTAGCTATTAAAATATTTTTAATAATTCTATTGTTAAATCAGTGAAGTGTTCTCTAATACATAATGTGTATACTAAACCTTGACACATGGCATGTTGCACTATCGTGTGTTGTAGGTTCTAATTACAGATATATATTTGTGAATTAATTATTTAAGAAGAAGTATAGCTACTAGTTTGTAACCAATGCTATATAACAGCATCGCAGTGAGGATGTAGACAACAGTAAATTGTCAATGTCAAAGTCGAGGTCGACATTTCGAGGTCGAATGTAAGTAGACATACCGAGGTCTTCATTTCGAGGTCGACATTTCGAGGTCGACATGTTGGGGCCGACATACCGATGTCGACATACCAAAGTTGACATGTCAGTCGACATACCGAGGTCGACATACCNGACATGTTGGGGCCGACATACCGATGTCGACATACCAAAGTTGACATGTCAGTCGACATACCGAGGTCGACATACCAAAGTTGACATGTCAGTCGACATACCGAGGTCGACATACCGAGGTCGACATGTCGAAATCAACANGGTCGACATACCAAAGTTGACATGTCAGTCGACATACCGAGGTCGACATACCGAGGTCGACATGTCGAAATCAACATCGTCGAGATCATCGTTGGTATCGCCGAGACTGACATGTTGAACTTTTGTCTATATGTGACAGATGTCGACAATCGACATTAAATAATGGGTGTCGCACAGCCCTAGCAGATAGGAGAGCGATGTTCACACATCACATTCTTGCTCGCCAGATGGGATCTGACTGTGAAAAGTTCACTGCCTTCGGAAAGGGTGGAGGTAGAAGGGCGAAAATCCTGCGTGGTTTATCTATAAACGGCAGGAGGGGCGGGCTTTGGTGAACCCCATTGTGCGCAAACCCGCCGCACGTTCCCTTTCCCCCTTACACCCTTAGAAACAATGGCTTCGTGGCGTTCGAACTTGGTTCTACAGGCGCACACGTTTGCCTACTCCCCATGAGCCCATTTCATTTTGGACTATTTACTTAAATTATTAGCGAATTGTTGCGAAGGTAATAAGCTATTCAGATGCTTCTCATGCTGAAACGGGAAAGTTCGTTGCTTATAAAAATGTATTAATATGTTTTATGCCGGTAACTAGTTGTAATACGTTTTAAATTATTTTTATTAATATTGTTAATTAACTTTATATATTTGAATTTTCTTAATTTTTATACATTATATGTTTATAGGTATACTATTATACACATGTTATAATTATATAATATGTTTATATTTGAATTAAAATTAATTTCGATACGTATTAAATTATTTACTAATTTTGGTTTTACATTATTATACTTAATTAAATTTTAAACAATTCAAATTAATATTTATAAAAAGTAAATTATTACAAGCTATTAAAAAAATTATTTTATATTCCTTCTTTACTTGTAAAAATTTCTTTCAGTATATTCCAAAATTTATGTAGGTACCTTATAATTGTTAATGTAATGAACTATTTTCGATACAAGAAAATAAATCTCCCATACTCTTACTTAGTTAATGATAGAAAAATACTCGCCTGCCGTGGTTACGCGTGAGCTGAATATGTTTGGGGCGCTGACGGNTACGCGTGAGCTGAATATGTTTGGGGCGCTGACGGGGAAAACAGTGGTAAGTGCATATGTGCACATAACTGTCGAGAATCGCCAATTATTACAGGATTATAAAAAAAAAACCTTATTTGGCATTTATGTATGGAATTATGCTAGATGCACTCACACCACGTATACAGTCAGTGTACATTTTCAGAGGACGACTAAGTGTTCTGAAAGTATTTCTAACTGAACCTAACGTTGCAGTGAATGANGGGGAAAACAGTGGTAAGTGCATATGTGCACATAACTGTCGAGAATCGCCAATTATTACAGGATTATAAAAAAAAAAACCTTATTTGGCATTTATGTATGGAATTATGCTAGATGCACTCACACCACGTATACAGTCAGTGTACATTTTCAGAGGACGACTAAGTGTTCTGAAAGTATTTCTAACTGAACCTAACGTTGCAGTGAATGGACGAGCAGAAAGCGAAAAATTTTAGCAGCTGAACGGACACACCTTTTTCTCTTTCCACCACGCCTCCAGCCACAGGGCTGACTGAAGTTGTGCAATATCAGCGCTGCCAACATACTGCTGTAAAATTTCCGTTTCGACTCCAAAATTTTACGATACGTGGGGGAAAAATTGCAGATATAAAAAAGATACTGTGACAAGTAAGTCTACACTTGAAAATTTTTATCCAAGCTTGGAAACGTTAAAACATTCGTATTGCAAATAATAATAGATTACAGTTGTTAATGTTATTTTATAATTATACTTCACTGATTAGGTTATCAGACCCTAGCGTCTGAATTAATCCCAGACCCCGGCGGGCAGAAATTTTTCGGAATGGGATTCTCATGGAGTAGGAATACATTGTTGTGGGTTGGGGATTTTATCGAGGCATTTCTGATTTATCCCCATCCTAAATCCAAATTTTCGGAGCGCAGACCACGCGGGCAACGCCGATATTACCCACAGTTCAGTGCGCGCCGTCCGAGGCGACGAAAATGGCTACCATAGAAGACGATGTGTTGAGCTTAACACTCGGCTTCACCTCCTTCTGCAGAAATTCTTCGTTTTCGTGTCATAATTTCAGGTTCAGAGGTATTACTGGAAATGTTTGATTATAGAAAACTTACAACTTACTAGTTTTTAATACGTCTGTATCTAATTTGCACTGTTTGTTATTTCCGGCTTGCAAAAAGCGAGGACTTATTGATAGAATATAAATATGTCCTCGACTTTTTACAACAAGCAGATAACGCCCAATTAAAGTTCAGCACAAAAATATTAAAAAACTCGTAAAATGTAAATTTGAGATAATCGTACATTGTCAGTAATTACTACGAATCCGAAATTATGACACGAAAACGAAAAATTTCTGCCTTAGGGGTTGTTTTGTGTACGTAAGAGACGTCTGAACATAATGTGTGTATTAAAATGTGTGGTTCATATTAAATGTACTAGCAAAATATTAACGTAATTTTTCCTTTGGACTAAAATGTTTAAATAAATATAATAACGTACATTCTAGTTATCTTTATTCCTGCAATACGATTGCCTATTGCTTTATGCACACTAAATAATACATCGCCATTTCGTACTTGTCTACACGTAGAGAATGCTTCCTATGTACACTATGACTATTTCACGGTTTAATCGTTAAAGCTTAGAATTATAGGTACGCGGATAACGCAGAAAATCTGGAAATATGTGAATCCGTACCACCAAAATCCGCTCGTACTGATAATGTCTGGTCGATGTAATCAGCAAACGATGACGCAATCAATAAGTTTGCGCAGAAAACGTAGGCCATTATTAAAAGAAAAAACAGGCTGGTGACGTCGTGTGCTGTCTGCCAACATAACAAAGTGAACATTTGTGATTTACTCTGTATTCTAAAGTTGGCAGTGCCATAAAACCTACTTCAGCCGACTACAGCAAACAAATAAATAAGATAAAATTCTCTCGTTAAGCTGGGTTTACAATAGCAAACCAAAGCATTAAATTATGTTTTATGACGTGTACAGAAGAACAGACTTTATGTAATATAATGTAATGGTTTCCAATGGAACTTAGCAGGTCGTGTGAGTTGTTGGGATTTCTTTAGGCGTTGAAATAAAGTTACTTAAAACTTGTATGGCAATGACCAATCAGGACAGAGCAGTCGGTGTTGTTGGCGGGAAACTCTCATTTACAGTAATGTAAGTATAAAAAATATTAAAAAGGCAAATGTATGCACAGGTTTATAATTATATTTGTTCCCAAAAATATGCTTCTCTGTAAACAATTGTTTGCTTTGAAGTACGCTCGGCTTAAATGTGTTTGTTTTATACAAGGCTCGGTTAGGAACAAAAGTAAACAGACAGAATCGTCGTAAGTTATCATTGGCTGGACTTAAGAATTAACAGGTGAATTATGAATCGTAAATCCAGAAGACGTAGTTCCGTGTGCGAGAACCGCGTTTACTGCGTAATTCTTAACGCATAATTTTTTGATTGTAAACCCAGCTTTATACCGTTGAGTTGAAACTCTGTCCTTGTGGGGCCGCGGTGGTCGAGTGGTTAGACTGTTCGCCTTCCACCAAGGTGAACCGGGTACAATCCGATGCCCGGTCACTCCCGGATTTTTGCAAGTGGGAATCGTACCAGACGATGCCGCAGGTGGTCGGCGGGTTTTCTCGGGGATCTCCCGGAGCTGCTCCATTCTCACCTCGTTGTTAAGAGACGCCCAAATCTTACTCAACTCTGCCCTTGTATGGTCCCCATGGGATTTTCAAGCCCAATTAGAAATCCTAAAAAATAAATGTTACCCTGATATATCCTATGAGTTTAGTTGGTTCACCTTGTCAGTAGTTTCGAGAAATAGATAATGGCGTATAGGATCAATATTAAAATAAAATATATTAAAATTCAAATTAGATAAGATAAGTTAGTAAACATTAAATTTTACACATGGCCTATGGCTAGGTTGGGTACAGGAAGTTGTAATATTTTTTTGTCCTTGTATGGTGTTTGGTACTGAAGGTGGGTACCCACCCGAGGCGCTGTATGCTGGGGGTGTGGGCGACGCTGTCGTGTATCCGGACCTGGCTGGGGCTCACCTCCTCCAGGTCGTCGTCCTCGTCGTCGGAGTCGTCCTCCTCCACGTGCGCTGCGGACAAGGCACAAGCCCTACAGTGAACGCGAGACGCAACCATCGCATAGGTTCTCCACTGTAAACAAAACACTATTGAAAACCCTGCTTAGTATTTACTTCTATGCACATGGTGCATTCTTCTACCATAAGAAAAATTAAAGAGGTTTGCACTGTAAAAAAAACTTAGACAGTAAGTTTGAAACAGTAAGCAGTAGGCTCACAAAATTCAACTGTTTAAGTTTGACCAATAGAAACGCATATTAGTATGTCCTGTATTCAATCATTATGGAAACAGTTCTTTATTTATTTTTATTTTCGGCGGTTGCTTTTTCGAAGCAGGTCAGTAAGAATTAATATTGTAGAGCATAATTTAATCTTAATTTTTGTAATATATGAAATGTATGAATTCCGATAACTGGCCAGACTTAAAACTTTCAAAATATTACCGCCGTAATAAGCAGTAGCAAGCCCATTGTGATGGGCTAGGTTTGAGAAAATGGGTTGGAAACATTTGCACTGCTTACTTCTTACTGTTTACCTCCTAAGTTTTTATTGTGTAAACTTTTTAATACTACTGCCATGGTCATTGTTACTTCATTCATGCATCTATCGAGCGAGGTGTCGCAGTGGTAACTCGCTGGACTCGCATCCGAGAAGACCAGGGTTCGATTCCCGTTCCGGCCATCCTTATTTCGGTTTTCCATGGTTTCCTAAAATCTCTTCAGGCGAATGCTGGGATGGGTACCTAACAAAGGCTATATCTGTTTCCTTCCCATTCCTTCCCTAACCTTTCTTCCCAGTGCAGTCTCGCATGACCTCACCGTCGACGAGACGTTAAGCCCAACTACCCACCTACCTCATTAATGCATCGGTCAAGTGAAATCGTTGAATTATTAGAAAAGTTAATATTTTTAATGTTTGCTAATTAGTACACTTATATGAACTTTAAAAAAACCAACACAAACTATTTCAGTATTCACAAACCTTAACCTAACACTTTAATTCAACGATAAGGCATGTAAATACTTTCTCCATACCGTTACCAACTTTACTGGACACGTGCCAGTCAGTGTTCCCGTTGAAATCTGTGCAGGTAGGAGCAGCGACATTTTTCAAAAGTTGATTTCAAATGCGCCCAACGAACCAAGAACAACCTGTAGTAAATATGCGGCACGCAGATTTTTGTCACCTGCGCATGTCCCAACATTAGCCAGCAGAACTGCCAGAATTGTGTCACAAAACAGCAACATGTAACTTGTTACACTTGGTTTTCCACCAGAACAGTGATTTTATTTAAAGAAATACTTCGTAACGTGAAACATATTATGTATTTTACATTAACCTTCTCACAGGCCGTTTAATTGTAGTACTCTGTACAATATTTACTGTTTTATCTGGGTAAAATAGATTATTACCAACGTTAACTAACAATGTAAACCAAATAAATGACTACACAACAAATAGACAATATGAGTAGAGGGATTATGGGGACTTTGACACATCGGGACCTGGGAACGGAGCATCGAAGCTGTTCGTGCTCTGTCATTCCGGTTGGCCGGCGGCCATATTGTATCCAGGTGACATTGACCCTGACCTTTACCCCAGTGACCTTTGACCTTGAAACCTCATAAAATCCAAAAAGTCAAAAAAATTACAAAAAATTTATTTAAAAAAATATTTAAAATAATTAAAAAAATTATTTTAAAAATGTATTAAAAAACTTAGATTTCCAGAGGTCCACCACCCCCTCCTCCCATACTCATTCCACTATCTTGCTGGTTTTCTCTGTTCCTTCGTCAGATCACTCATAGGCACCGTTCATTTAATTGTCTACACTATATTTCAAACAATACAGATTCTGTATTTGTAAAAATGTGTAGGGTATATTATATGGGATTTAAAAAATATAAATACATTAAAGATAGATGGCGGGGGCATAAACTGAAGTATATTGACAGCTTATTAAATATAATGTTTTTATCAAATTACGTCAATTCGAGAATTTCAAATAAATTGTCCCCTGGCTAGGAATGATACTATACATGACTAAGTATTATTTGTATTACAAAAAAAACTAATGCAAATGTATCCATGTTGCAGGTTGCTACGTGGTGTTATGATGTGATCAGGCCTTAGCTGAATGGCCTGCCTGATCACACCTTAAAAAATTGAACCAGGGCACGAGCGTGATTACAACAACACCTTGCGAAAGACAGTTGCAGAAATCCCCTCCACCGGCCAGTAAAAGAGGCCGAAAATATTAAACAACGCGCCCGATATAGGCCAGCATAACACCGGGAGCGGCGTCTTTTGTCGTCGACCCGACCAGAGAGAAGACCACTGAAGATGGGTGTGTCCGGCCGTCGTTAACCGCCTCCTAGAAACAGCCTCCGGCAACATGAACAAGGTGGGGACGTTTTCTAATTAGACTGTACTAGTAATGACGTGAGGTAACAATAAATCTTAACATAATTAATAAGAATCTTGGTATTCAATTTAAGCTCCCTCGATCAATAGTCACGTAAATAGTTATTGTATAATCTTTATGTTCAATAAACTCCATCGTATACTGCTGTGCTCTACCTAATCATGACTCATTATTGAACTACGCCCTTAGACACTTTCATGTATGATTGGCTTAAAAGCTCATTCGTAACAGTGGGTTCTTCACATACGTGAGGTGAACCATGACAGACCCTCGTGTTGCATCCGTCGTTCCAACACCTTCTTTGGGTAGGAATAATTATGTCACCTCCTGCTTTATTTTCTTGCTGGTTTTGTGGTGAGCACTTTACTCTCCGTCGAAATGGGCTCCGACATGAGGCCAGCTGCGTACACAATCCCTTCAGGGCCGATTCTCAGATTTGTGAGAAATTTGGGGTACAAATAAGCCGCAAGGACGATATGGATAAGCATGCACGTAGTTGTAAGGTTACTATTAAACAGGCGCCAACTTTGATTGTTAAATTCTGTAATGCTGCATTTACACATATGGGTCATGCACGACGACACGAAACTAGCTGCCACTTTAACTCCGACAAACGTTCATTTACTTGCGAAGAATGCGGTAAAGAGTTTACTAGGTCAGATACACGTAGGGCACATATGGCGAAGTGCAGTGGTCCAGCCCCTCCTCCCTCCATACGCGCGAGACTCGACGTGGCTCCCCAACAGCCCGTAGCCCTACACAGGTCCAAGCACCTGCTCGATCTTCGCGACCACGAATCGTAGTCGGCGCTGGCCAGCCAACCCCTCACGGGTTCGTGGGGGCAGAAACGGCATTCATGGCCAGTTTGAAGACGTACGTGACCGAAAACGCAAGTGACACCGCAAAAGATTTCTGTAATTATTTGACCACCATTAAGCAATATATAATCAACCAGCTGACGGGCGAAGTGAGAGAAAATGGCGCAATTAAATTTAACATTAATTTTTGATAAAAAATGTTTTAATAACAAAATTTTAGTAATAAATTTTTAATAACACATTTTTTAATAGTTTAAAAATATTTTTTTATAATTGTCTATGAATTTTTAGGTATCAAGGTCAAAGGTCACCAGGGTCAACGTCAAGGTCACCTGGATCCATTATAGTCTCCAGCCGACCGGAATGGCAGAGCACGAACAGTTCCGACTCTCCGGTCCCAGGTCCCGATGTGCCAAAGTCCCCATAATACCTCTACTAATATTTTTTAAACTAATATGATAATGCAAGAAAAGAAAACAAAAAATTAAACAGACATGTAAAATAATGAAAAGTCCGTAAGATGAACAAAGTTTGGCACAACCATAAAGTACCTCATTAACAGGTACTGGTTTCTAAACTACATTTCATCGACACAGCATTCAATGATATAATTTGTACAGACCGACAAGAAACTATGTTAGAGAGTGATTTCATCCTCGGTTCAAGCCCAGGCCCATCTATAAAATACAAAAACTTTCGCTACCTATCTTTACTGTGGAGTACTGGCATCTTCTATGAGGTTTAAGGGTTTTGAATTCCGGAAAACAACAACAATCTCCTCACAGTATCTCGAATAAAATAATATCATACCTCAATTAAAAAAAATATATCCTGATATTTCATTTATTGTTTGTTAATAATTATGGATAAAAAATCAACAAATTTGAGCAACGCATTAAAATAACTCTGCGGTCCTCTGTCCCTAGAATATATGTCTGTTAACTCCAGGGAACACATAAATTAGTCAACAGAAATCTCCTCATTAACTGTAAATCACACCGGTATTAAAAAATATTCTATTGCTACGAGTTAAAGATGGTCACGTCTCAAGCTGAATTAGCTTAAGTTAAATTTGTTGCCCATCCCAAATGTGGGATTTGAACAAACGACTCACGATCTCGTATGTGGCAACGTTAGAGTTTCGCCATCAAACTCAAGTCTAATGAAAATAAATTTCAGTTAATTTTTCAGTTTTAATGCTTGAAAGAATTCAAGATTTAACGATAGACTATAAGAAGTGGCAATTATAGATTATAAGAGATATTTATTGAAGTTCCGGTCGCTGGGTGTAGCGACCCGCCAAGGAATTTCGAACGTTTATATTAGAGCCAATAATGAAGAAAAAATGTACTGAGATTGAAGTTTAGAATTAGCCCAAGCATTCCCGAGATAAAGTGGACATTACGAATTTTAAAATGTTCATAACACATTATGAACATGAAGATGGCATGTTGGCAAGTTATTATACTACAGCATTTCATCCATAAAACGTATGTCTATTATATTCTTTTGCACGCATGCACAAAAAAAAAGAAGAAAAAAAGAAGTTAATATTAAACTTTTTTCGTCGCTGGCCACGTGGTATATTCAATGATCAATAACGCTTAGAAGCTATGGTTTTTCACAGCTATTTGAAAGTGTAAACATTTATTATTGCGTATGTATTACTTTTACTGGTATCGTTCTGTTTACCGATGACACATGTTTAATTCGATGCCAAAAGGGAAACCGATTATAAACGACTTAGGCATCTTTAGATGTTAACAAAGCGTCGTGTATAGGTGTTACTTACTTGTAATCTAACCAGGAATGTTTGCTCCGAGAACTGGTGTCGTACTGGTGTTGCTATTACGGCTGATATCATCAAACATAATTAATTGGCGATGCTTACAAATATTTAATCAGTTCAGTCGAATTTTGTTATCGATATCTGAGCCCAGTAGGTACTCGACAATAACATTTAAATCGGAAATATATATTTACTTAATTTGTCACTGCTAATGGTATCACACATTTGTGAACGCAAACTGCTTTAATTTGTGAATACAAATATTTTGTAGGTGGCGAATATGTTCTCATCAACATCATCAGTTCTGCATATCATTTATTAGCGACATTGGTAACATACATCTCGCTTTTATGAGTTATATGTTTTTTACCTCTTTACGACTAATTATTTTACAGTAAGCAAGTAATCTTTATTTTTATTGTAATGTAAAAATATGAAAGATCATTTAAATAAGTTGGAATTTTCTCACTCCGATTTTATTTAGATTCGTTTGTGTTTACTTAACATAATATATCTAATTATAGGGTTTACCGGCATTCTAAGATTTTCACTTCTGCTCTATAGATATCAAACTTCATTGTTTGGAGATAAGTTGTGAACAAAGGCGATACTGGAAATTCAATTTTTCAAATCATGGACTTAGGGCACAGCGATCCCGGGTTTGCATCTAGTCCAAAAATGGTTTATCACTTATAATCCAAAAGAAACATCACAATAAATTTAATGGCTTTTTTTAGTGTCACTTTATAACTCAAACTAGTTGACATTAGTTATTGAAAACACCTTGATGGAATTAAAGCATCATGTCGAGGACTCTCGTAAGCAACAAAGTTGTCTAAGTAGCATTAAACTGAGTACACATTCTACCAAAAATAGTTGTTGCTAAACTGTGTTAAGGAAAGAGTACTTCAAAATTATACTATGAATAATAAATTAGTTAGTTGTCATTCAATACCTCCTTTACCTCTTCTCAGCTTGGAAAGCCCTATCAAAGGATTGACGAGGGTGGCGGCGCTGCCTAAAATATCGTCGATGTTAGTGTGGTTGCCGATGAAAAGAGGGAGATTTTTCGGCCGCGCTTTGGAGGCGGCCTTACTCTTCGCGAGTCCCGCCCCTGGATGCTTTGGTTCTTGTAAGTTGTCGTATGGTGACCGGCGTCCTGTATCTTTGCCTTCGTGCACAGCTGACGAGCAACCGCTGACAGATTTAGCGGGGAGCGTCAGTGGGAACTTTGGCACGTGGCGACTGTTGGCAGAGTTCCCTTCCGCCACTTCCTTTTGCCCTTCGTCTGACGCGGACTCCTCCGAACTTTCTTCTGTCGAGGACTTGCCCTTCCCGACTTTCTGAACCTTAGCCTTCAGCTCGTTCTGCAGGAAGTCTGACAAGGATTTGTTGCTCTGGAGCTTCATGATGCCCGCTGGGACATCACAGTTACTTTTCAGCCACCACGCTTTATCCCCGGACTGTTGGTGCCGTAATTGATATTTTTTGATCTCCTCCTCTTTGTTACTTGAATCTGGTCTAGAGTTCTGCTCGTTGAGCTTAGCCATCGAGTGACTGCTCTTTATCCGCTGAATTCCTTCAGGTATTTCACCGTGCGCGTCCAAACACCAAGGAATTTCCCCCGATTCTGGTTTCCTCAATTTGAAGTTTTTTGTCGTTTTTGTATCTGGTTCCCCAGTTGTTTTGTTTTCTGAATCTGAAATCTTGTTTAGCGAGATATTACTTGCAATCCTCTGAATTCCTTCAGGGATATTGGGGTTGCTTTGTAGCCACCACGCCCTCTCTCCAGACTCCTGTTTTCGTAGTTTAAATTTCGGCTTGCTTCGCTTTTCTGCTTCGGAATTGTCCTTTTCAGATTCTAGAAGTTTAGATTTTGATTTACTGCTCTTTATCTTTACCTTAGAACTACCACTGAAATTATTTTTCTTTCCATGCGCGTCCTCTTGGTCAGAGCCCAATGATCTATTAAGAGACTGTGTGCTACCCATTTTCTCAACACTTTCTGTCAAATTTTCAGTGCTGTTGTTTTCCAGTGTTTCTTGTGATTTCCCCCTGAACAAATTCGTGACAGGAGCCAGAGCTCGCATCAAGAACGACTTAGCCTCTTCAGTTTTTGCTTGAGCTCTGGGACTTGATGGTGGCCGTGGTGGTTTTTCTGTTGCAACACAAGTCTCATCGGCTGAAGGAGCCGAAATAATTGGTTTTGTGGAGACAGCAGTATTGCTTGTTCCCTTGTTTTCGGGCGTCGTTGACGATCGAGATGTTCTGCGCCTTCTTCTGACAACCACGTTTTTTTCTGTTTCTTCATCACTAGAGGACGTTTCACTACTGCTGCTAGAACTTGACTCGGAGCTAGTTTCATTACTGGACGTTGATTCGCTAAAAGAACTACTTTGAGCATCAGTTGTTTTCCTGAAAGATGGTGATTTAGACTTTTCTCCTCTTCCCGTAGGCAATACATTCGATGCAAGCTGATTAGTTTTCTTATTAGAGTGCAGTTTCGACAGCGACTTGCTCTCACGCAATTTGCAAGTGGAATTTGCCGTCGTTAATAATGGTACCGATCCACTAGTCGCAGGTGAAGATTCCGAGTCGCCAGAACTTATTGAGCCGCTTCTTTTGTTTTTCTCATTTTTTTCAACTTTTCTATGTTGCTCTTGCATCTTTTTAAAAGCTTCGGCTTGTAGAATGTTTGTGAGCTTGACATTTAGAGCAGATTTCCTAAAATCTTTGTTTGGAATTCCTAGCTTATTGAGTGCATGCAACGATGAAGAGGGTTTCAGCACCTGACTTTCTACGTGGGCTTCTGCTTTTGGAACTGGCGGGGGTAGAAGTTTTCGGTTAGATGAATCTGGAGAACCTTGTTTTGCCGAAGTCTTTGACGACGAGGGGGTTAAAGAGGGTGCTGCTGCTATGGAATTATTAGAAGCCGTTTTCGGCACTGAAGTATTCTGTATCACTTTTGAATTGCAGTCTGAAGATGACTTTTTCAGCAAATTTGTGGAAGACTTTACTTTGTTTACTGCTATGTGATTGCCAATAGATTCCTTAACTTTTCCATCCGCAGTGCTACTAGGACCACTATTAACTGAGGTATTAGAGTTTGTCATATCGTTTGAACATAAAGCAGTTTTTTCTGCAATAACTTTTAAACTTTGTTTGAGATTTTCCACATCTGGCGAAGCTGTAAAGCTCTGTTTCTCATTGTTGCCTTTCATGGCCTCCGATACCTTTTGACTGATAACTTCTTTGGCTAAGCTTTCGGAGTTAATACGTGGAGAATTGGAAATGTTTTCCTTGGCAGCAGCATTTGTTACAGACTTACTGTTTGCACTTTTACTGGAATCGTTAGTTTGATGAGTAACTGTCAGCGTGTCTCTGTCGCTACTCTTCGCAGAAGATGGTGAACTATAGTTCCCATAGCGCGAAGAATAACGAGAAACAGGGGAATAATTACTACTATAGCGGTCCAAATAAGACGACCAAGGTGAAGAGGAAAGGCGGCTGGAAAATCTGGATGTTCTGGAGGTATCGTCTCCTCTATCCGACTGCATCTCCTTGTCGACCATCTCAGGCTTCACCGTGGGTCTCGCTATCGTCTTCTCTATACTTCTTGACATATCTGCACGCCGACTCCTGAGATATGATGACGTGGATGGAGGCGTGGGTGATGTTCCACGAGTAACCACAGTTACGAATGTCGTTTGCGTCACTTCTCCATCCTCGCTTCTAGTGGTCTTACCCACAGTGGTGCTATCGGACTTTTTACGCTCCTTGGAGGCGCCAGCACAATTACTTTTGTCATCTTTCCTTTTGGACGTATCTTCGTGATCCTGCTGCGACGAGGACCTACTGAACGACCTGCTGTACACCGTGGGCGATTTTTCACTGACAGGGCTCCTCATAGAAGAGGATCCACTGTACCGTGCCCCCGTCGTTAATCTTAGGGAACTAGGCACGTGGACGGGTGTCGTGGCCAGAGTGGAGGATGCCGAAGAGGCAGAGTCGCCTCCGGCGTCCCTGCTGTTCGATCGACTGTACGAGCTCCTGCCGTACAAGCGGTAAGGCAACAACGTGCTCACGTAGTTTGAGGAGACCTCTGGACTGGGGTCACGACTCGTCGAGCTCTTCCTCCTGACCAGACCTCGTGAGCCGTAGTCGGAGTCCTTCCTGTCGTAGCTGGAGAGCGAGGAGTCCCTGCTGCGGCCGGGGTAGGTCCCCGTCGTGTACTTGTCCCTCAGGGAGAGCCGGTCACCCTCCTTGAAACTGGACGAACTGGAGCCGGCGTACTTGACGGGGCCGTCCCTCGTCGACGACCTGTCGCGGGAGTACGACGTCGCCGAGGTGGACGGTGCCGAGTAGGTGGACTTGTAGGCGGACGTCGTCCCGCCACCGGACCTGCTAGTCGGGGTCGAAGCCATCCCACTGCCCGATCCACTGCCCAGCCGGCTCCGACCGTAGCCGCTGTCATACTGGAACACACACACCACACACCATCCGGTTATTGCTTCTAATTGGCGCTAGATTGAAATGGTCTCCTCAAGATCAAGGATCAAGTTCACTTTGCCCACACATCGTTAATAGAGCTTTCTCTCTCAGATCTNATTGAAATGGTCTCCTCAAGATCAAGGATCAAGTTCACTTTGCCCACACATCGTTAATAGAGATCTCTCCTCAGCGACGCTCGTGGCCGACATCGCTAAGGCGATCTCTTCTGGCCACGAGGCTCCGGGTTTGAAACCCGGGCTAGTCATGGAGCTGTGTTGTCTTTCAATTGCAAGTTTAGGCTACTTAAATTTGTAAGCTGTAAGCCGATTAACCTGATATTAAAATTAGGTCATTAACCAGTAAAATAAAATGCANGCTACTTAAATTTGTAAGCTGTAAGCCGATTAACCTGATATTAAAATTAGGTCATTAACCAGTAAAATAAAATGCAAAAAATGTTTGTTCCTAGGTAAACATAAACCAATCACTCTATCTTGTTGTGTTTAAAAATTTCCACTTAAAACAATACATTCCGCGACAAATAAACACTTACATGTTCACATTTTACATTATTGTATCGAACACAAAAATAATTAAAATTGCGAATACTATTTAATTAGGGAGAAATAAGTCTGCTATACGTGACAAAATAACCATTTGAAATAATGTGTCCAAAAAGGTTTTATTCTAAATATTTTAAATTAAAATATTTCAACAACTAAGCTGAAAAGTTTAAAAATGTAAAATTGCAAACACTATTTAATTAGGGATAAATTAGAATGGAGTAGGTAATCACATAGCAAATTAAACTACCTGTTTAAAATGTTTTATTATAAATATTTTAAATTATATAACGTATATTATTGAGAACTAACTTGAACAATTGTTTCAAGTTCATCGACAAAAAACCTCAAGAACACTTTTCAGTTTGAAAAAGTGGCAGGAATATTTTCTAAAGTTATAGGTCAGTGAACATTAGTGGTGTAAAAGTGCAGATTTGGTTGTTATTATAAATTCAGTTTAGAGGAAAAACCGTTCATATAGTGTAATTTTTAAAGATTATATTATTTTATTAGAGCGTAGATACTCACTGAACTTGCATTAAACTGTATCACAAATGGAACAGTAAATTGTCAAGGTTAGTGATCTGCCCTCTTCGTTTTACTCACGGTATCTTGTGTCGCCAATTCTCTTTTTCCAGCCAGACGGAGAAAGGCAGAACGATGACTTTAGAAAAAGTGGGATAGAAACTAAC
This sequence comes from Clitarchus hookeri, assembly GCA_002778355.1. Lineage (NCBI taxonomy): Eukaryota > Metazoa > Arthropoda > Insecta > Phasmatodea > Phasmatidae > Clitarchus > Clitarchus hookeri. The sequence continues at coordinate 74,741 of NQII01004771.1, read as the reverse complement.
ATTATCCTAATCGATCAATTAATTATGCGCTGAGGATGAAAAACTTCACAACACTCAGGAGTAAAACNGAAACTAACATTATCCTAATCGATCAATTAATTATGCGCTGAGGATGAAAAACTTCACAACACTCAGGAGTAAAACAAGCGTTTTACCATTATGTACGCATAATCCTGGTGACGTAGGGCGCTTACAGAAACAATGCTTCCTAGTTAGTTTTGAGGAATCTCACTCTTGAAATCCTAGGATCAGAAAACTTAAGTTTCTCAATTTTAAACATTATATTATTTATTTTTATTACTTAATTGGCATTCGTTTAATTTATAATGAAAACAATGCCTGCCGTCAATATAATAAGCACTGAAACAATATCCTAACTGAATACCAGGATTTGCTTGGTACTAGTTAGCATAGCGGGAAATAAATAAAGCTAAAATGCACTGCCATTTTTATCTGCAAAAATTTCTATCGCTTTCATGAAGGATGTTTTTCAAAGGTACACCTGTACTTAAGCAAAGACGCCGTCATTTTGTAATCGTTACAGTATTCCTGCAAGCATCATATTAGTATGATAAAACTTAGTGTACCGTTTGTCGGTTCTATGGAAAAGTTATACCTGCCGGAACTTGCTGAACTTCTGTCGTCACTGTTGCAAACACAGCAACACGAAATTGAAACCAACCTACTGCTACTGAAAATCTTGACTTGTTAATCCTGACCAGTCCTAGAAATTAATAGCCACCTCCAATAAGGTAGAAATTTAATGACTGATAAGTTTCGGGATTTCCTGATAATTCGCGAATGCAAACAAAATATTATGCAAAAATAATTTGCTTACTTCACTCTGGCACTTGTTCATAGCACGTAGTTGTGGAAATAGATTATTTTATCNTTATGCAAAAATAATTTGCTTACTTCACTCTGGCACTTGTTCATAGCACGTAGTTGTGGAAATAGATTATTTTATCACATTTATCCTGCATTTATTCTCACCGACCTAATATTGAATATTGCATAGTTTTCATCGCCCTCTTTATAAATTGTCATTAAAATGCTGACAAGCATTTACAGTACAACTGAACATCGTCTAACTTATGTGAGTCCAGTTATTTATTTCAAAGAAAATTATATAAAAAATTAGCTATGTCAGAAAATGAAATCATACTGTTGTGAAGTGAAATAATTGTTATATGATTACCTGGTTGTAGAGTTGATGTCACGCATGTAATTTTAAGAATAAATTAAGTGTCGTTTATTTCTTTACCACTTTAACCTTGGAATAATCTAGAGCCTGTCAATTCTGAACTGCGTGCCACTAACAATATTAAAATTTGTTACTGCAATTTTTACCAATTACTAATTATGGCCTAAGTAAATTTATAGTATTTAAAAAAACTAACTTTGGCAATAATTCCTACTTCAATTTAAACACTAAATTAATTAAAAATTATTCTAAGCGAAAGCAATTAAATATAAAATTCCATCGGGTGTAGATTAATTTTTAAAGTAATCAAGAACACTTAAAATAAATATTGCAGTAAATCTAAAAAAAAATGGGTATTTTTAAAATATATTTTGTTTGGTGGATATTTTGTGAGTTATGGATGATAAAGTAATTTTGGATTTATGTAAAGTGGAAGTTACCAATATTCAGATTAATCTTTATCTATCTTTCTTTTTCCTCTCTCTATATACAACTCTGATATGGGATGTATCTCAACTAACTGAAGGAACGTTAGAAGAAAACATAAGAAAAAAAGCTCACATTAGGCCCAATTTTGAAACTGTTGCGTGCTATAGAAGTTGAACTACATCATGTACGATAAAGATTGAGAGTTAGGATTTACTGTGGAACTCTGATCAAAATTCAGCAATGACATAAAGTATTGCTGAACTTATGAAATTGTTGCAAACCTGGCGTGCAGTATAAACAAGTTAAAGGTTGTTAGAAACATCTATTTCTGCTACAGATACCCCAAGATAGAGCTGTGCCATTGGACGTACGGAGAAAATACTTTCCGGTTGATGTCCTGGAAGGCTGTCAAAACGACGACGTGTCTCATACAGCAACACATGATACATTACAAGCCGGCTATCTCACGCAGCGATCGAATGGGCGATTCTCTGGTTATAAGGCAACCAACCGCACGGTAAAAGTTTCAAATTAAGCCACATTGCCCACACGATCTGAAGCTCACATGCGCAGGAAAATTACGAAACCACGGCTTTAAAATCGACAAGAAGTCTTCAATGTGGTCAAAGCATTTTGCTTGTTCGACGCCTAAAAAAAGCATGGGAAAGCTAAAACGTTTGTTTACATTTGTGCAGTCATTCACACATCGTAACCTCGAAACTAAAACAGCACCGATCAACAGAATTGAAAGNCCTTCCACTTTTCAGCCAGCAGGGGCGTTGCCTCCCTGGGTTGATAGACATCACTATAGGCTGTTCACGGTAAACTGAGCACTTTTGAAAGCCCTGCTTAGTATCTTAATACACACATTGTGTACTATTTTCCGCCTTATGTAACATTGGCATTGGCATGGGCCTCGTCACTTTATTTATACGTAGGTCAAGTGAAACTGTGGAATTATTAGAAAAGTAAATATTTTACAAACCTGCTCATTTTCAAACTTCGATGCATAAAAAAAAAACAGAAANGTGGAATTATTAGAAAAGTAAATATTTTACAAACCTGCTCATTTTCAAACTTCGATGCATAAAAAAAAAACAGAAAGCTAAATAAATAATTTAAGTTATCACAAATGGTTACCTAACACTTTTTTTCGACGTAAAGATATGGAACTACTTTCTGTCCATCATTACTTACTTTACTGTGCACACGTCACTCAGTGCGCCCGTCAAAATTTATATGCAGGTAGGAGTAGTGACTTCTTTGTAAGGTTGATTTCAAAAGTGCTCACTTTATCGTGAACAACCCTTACTTCTGTTTTTAATAAGTACTTATATCTTATTGTAGACTGATTGCCTCATTATTTTCTAAATACGTCTAGTCTGTAGGTATTCACAGAACCAAAAACAGCAATATTCCAGTAGGAAATGTGTTATTTAAATATCTGTGAAATAATTGTTACATATCTGCATAACCACATGCAAAAACATAAAGCACAGTCTAATAGAGAAATGAAGATTAGCGAAGGGGGGAGAGAGAGAAGAAGAGAGAGCGAGAAAGGGAGAGAGCATCTTTAAATAAACATGGGTACTGTCACAGCTAGTTTAAGACATGCGCCCTTTCTGGAAACNAGAAAGGGAGAGAGCATCTTTAAATAAACATGGGTACTGTCACAGCTAGTTTAAGACATGCGCCCTTTCTGGAAACAAGTAGTTGGCACCTATGCTTCCATACGATTAGAAAATTATATTTAAAAAATAGGACAGACGTGGTTGTTGCAACGACTTCTTCGTCCATCGATAGTCTTTAGGACTGGCGCACATTCAACATGCGTAGTACAACGCAACAGGCGGATACACGTGAACGCAATACGCACGTTACACGCGCAACTGCACTTGCTGTTTTCTTGCGTCTGCGCTTGTAAGTGAGACGTGCATAACTATGCCGCATAAGTGCGACTCTCACACGTCCGTCAAATGCATCATCGCCTCTGCGCGCAAGGCACTGACTCGCGGTACTTTTCGTCCGCAACGTGCCTCCACGGGAATCTCAGCGGTCATCTTGCCATTTGTATTATCATGATCTAGATGAAGTGTGTTTCACGTTCCTGTACTTTTCGTGCCAAACATGATAGTGGAAACATCCATAGAAAACAAATGAGAAACTAGCACTTGCATGTAAAATTACTTGAATGCTATTCGTATGCAAACTCCAATCGAAAATTTCGATAGAGATTTTTTTTAAATCCCCCTTACAAGCTTTATAAACCGTTTGTCAGATAGGCAGATGGCAGCTTGAAGAATCCGAAATCCACTTACCCATGTGCCAAAGACGGTTCGCAGAGTATTCTCTTTCATTATTATTACTAACGAAAGTATTTTAAGGAGACTTTCGATTAAGATACGAGTAACCAAGAAATTTTCCAATTTTGTTATTAAAATTTTATTTTGCAAAATATATTTTAGTTTTAATCAATTTAGTAAAGACGGTAAGGGTTGGGATGTTCGTCAAACATTATTAATTTTTTCCAGACATGACGTCAGAACACAATCAGAGAGGCGACTCACACACATAAGTGTACCTGAGATGGGACTGGAAGCCAAGATTTTTAAGTCAGTCAGCTAGGAACGACGGAAGGATTTATAAAGCTCGTTGGTACGTACTACATACAATTCTGTACTTAATGTACAACCGAACGAAGTAGCNTTTAATAAACGTTACTCTTATTCCTCTTACAAACTTTATACACCGTTTGTCAGCTAGGCAGATGGCAGCTTGAAGAATCCGAAATCCGCTTACCCATGTGCCAAAGACGGTTCGCAGAGTATTCTCTTTCATTATTATTATTAACGAAAGTATTTTAAGGAGACTTTCGAATACGATACGAGTAACCAAGAAATTTTCCAATTTTGCTATTAAAATTTTATTTTGCAATTAAAATTTTATTTTGCAAAATATATTTTAGCTTCAATTAATTTAGTAAAGACGGTAAGTGGTAGCAATGTTGGGATGTTCGTCAAACATTATTCATTTTTTCCAGACATGACGTCAGAACACAATCAGAGAGGCGACTCACGCACATAAGTGTACCTGAGATGGGACTGGAAGCCAAGATTTTTTAGTCAGTCAGCTAGGAACTACGGAAGGATTTATAAAGCTCGTTGGTACGTACTACATACAATTCTGTACTTAATGTACAACCGAACGAAGTAGCGCGATGATGAAATTAAGAGACTAAATTCGGGAGGTCCCGGGCTCGATTCCCCGTCCGGCCACCCTAGGTTCAGTTTTCTCTTGTTTTCCTAATTTACTCCAGTTGAATGCCGAGATGGTTTCTTACTACACGCCATGTCCGATTCCTTGCCCGTTCCTGATTCGCTGAGAATCTTGCTCCGTCTCGAACGTCCTCGCTGTCGACGATACTTTAAGCCCTACCTATCTACGTACCTACCTGGTTCACGACTAACGCACAACCAACTTACAGTTCAGAATATCAATGGCCTTGAACGGCAGGGCCTACGTGCCTTCTCCATATTATCTGAGTCACTGATCATTTCGTAGGTCACGAAATGTTAAGTCTTTAAAAAAATAACACAGACATTAACTTGTATATCTGACAATTCGACAGCATAAACAGTAGCTATTGTGATAAGAGCGATAATTACGAACTATCAGTTATCTAGAAACGTTTCTACAGCGAAAACTTTAAGTAGACAGCTATTTTGTGTAAATATACGCACGAACGCAGTTTTCGTTGCAGAATTCCGTGATTAAAATTATACCGTATACCTTAAGAGCTTAGTTAAATACGGAACAGAGTAAGAAATTATGGACACTGAGATATTATAATAACGTCAGTGCCAGCTGCAAGACAAGACTGAGCTAGGCTCATACAAGTTCTTGAGCAGCTGAATGGCTCTCAACGGATAGGTCGGGGTTCGAACAAGGCTTCGGGCGAAAGTGACATAGAACAAAATGTGTGCAAGCTGATTGTACATTGATTTACGACTCTGGCATCTGAGAGACGGTATGCATACTAATTAATGTAGACTGAATGTGACATAAATTAACGACAAACGTAAGCATACAGATGATGTACGGTGACTAAGCAAGCACAATAAAATTTTCATGGCAGAAATACTGCCCGAGGGGAGGAGGGGGGGTCTCATCAACAATTAAGCTGCCATATGGGAGAGGGGTGGGGCTTGAATAGTCCTCTAGACTTCATAACAATGCCAACACACTGGCATAACCCAACAGCCAAATAAAATGCGTATCGTTGATGGCACACAGTGATAAGCTATATGACGGCTAAATTGTAGGAAAGTATAAGAAAACTAGGTTGTTGGAAAAACAGAAGAGGAAGAGTAGACTGGGGCAAAATTGCTCCGTACCCCTTCTTCAATGGGGTGACACGTCAGTCATCTGGCCACTCTAACCTTTAGAAACTTAATGTTAGTTCCCTAAAAAAATTATATATTATACATTTTCTTTAGCAAGTTACTCATGTCACCTCATCAGGTTTATGCGGATGTCACTAGTGTGTGAACTAAATACCACATTTCAAAGTAATCACTGCAAAACATGCTCGAGATGCATATTAATTTTTATTCAATATATGTTTAGGGCTCTCTAATTTTTACTTTTTCTTTCATTAGTTAATTGCTAATTAGGTTGGTACAGTTAAGCGTCTAACATTTGCGATCAAAAAAGCGCAAAGAAAGAAAACCTTATTTTATAAACAAACCCCTATAAAAAACCAAAATTACCTCGAAAATAACTTTTTAGAACTGAGGATGGCTCCAATAAATTACAGGCTGAGAAGAATCTGTACAGCATAGTCTATGTACGTTATCTTCGACAACAGGTAAGGAAGTGATTATCAAACTAGGAAAATTATCTACAATTAAGATTATAATCTATTTGAATGGAGGTTTAAATTTATTTCCGCATAGAAAATTGGAGTATACAGATAAACAAACGATCTACACCAGGTTATAAAGACGATAGTTGACGAAGAAGCTTAACATGTAAAAATCTCGATCAAAGATTTCTATTATAAAATGGTGGCAAAACGTCTTTGATAGCACCAGTACTGGGAATCAATGTAGATTCAAGAAGGCAGTTAAACTGGGACGCAAGATGGAGCTTCTCAACGTTCACTTAATACCTGTTAAATAAAGAAAATACTTTGAAATAAATATACTGTAATCTTTAAGACAACATAAAGTTTCTCTCTTAATTTAAACCCATATTAAGACCATTTAACGAATACCATAATATGAAAATCAAAAGGATAAAGTCTTGTAAGATTTCTGAAAGACGTAGAAACGGTTATACATGCGTAATCGTACTTCGTGCGTTTATGAATTAAGCGTGCCATTGCCTACAAGTACAGCACAATACTTTTAGTAACAAAATGTATCACTGAAGCCCGGAAAATCCATATTGTTCGCAGAATGTTTGCTCCAGTGCTTGTTACAGCTGCAACTGGACAACGCACAATCAAAATTATTGCCACAATTTAAAAAGTATGTACGCCTGACCAGATGTCACGGAAGACTTCAACATTTTGGGAGTCTATTCAGTAAATCTTATTTCATGAAATCAAGGGAAGTTGAATTGTTACGTCATGTTTTAGATGTTTTAATGAGTGACGGTCAGTTTATTGGTATATTTTAAACAGTTCCTCATGTAAGTATAAACTAATGGGTAACTATTGTGGCTTACAGCGACTTCCAATCTTAAATTAAAGAAAATAAGCGTCGTCAATGGCCATGCGTGCTGAGATGGTACACTCGAATTCTTAGCACCGAATCTGTCTGTCATAATGTGATACGGTACCAGTTATAAACCCTCTGGGTTCAAACGTTTTTGATATAACTTTGCAAAATAAAGACCCAAATTTTACCCAGTGCAGCCACCAACATAGTTATTTAAAACTCAAATGTGAAGGACTCCCATACAACGTAGTGCATCAGTAACCTCCTAAAAACCTACTGCGATCTTGAATTGCAAGCAAATCGTGTGCTGGCTGTTTGACTGTCTCGTTTGTGGTTAGACATAACATTTTTACATTATAAATATTGTACGTAAACTGTAGCAAAGAAGACACAGTTACTTTGGCACAGCATTAACACAAGATAAAAGAGTTAAAAACAAGACAGCTTGTAGAATAAAGAATTATAATAAATCCAGTTTTTATGAACTTCTGCGTGTTAAGTTTACAGGATGCTTATCATAAAGCAGCTCGTTCTATGTCGTCAAATTTTTATAGAATGGAGTATATCAATTTTGCTCTACCGAATTTTTGCGAGTAGGAAATATAAAAATAAAACTTTAAGAGGAAGGGATTTGTTAGCTACAGTGAACTATGCGCCTTTAAAGAGGGTGTGAGAGATTAATTCACGCTGAATACGATAAATGACATGTACATGTTTCTGACAGCCAATATAGGAAATCTATGAAAGGCAATCCTGAGCAGTAATTGTTGCCAAATTTGCGAACAAATATTTTGCGAGAGTGACTTATTCTCGTACGCTGTTCATTTTTTTTTTACATTTATTTGCTGCACGTGGTGTGATGCCAAAGGAATGCCTCACTACGGTAAAATATATTTGCTCAAATAACTTATAGCTGGCAAAAACTATTGTCTAGTATCACTGTTTCATAGTTTTTAAATACTGGCTTCTAAAGATCAATAGGCGTCAGTTGGTAGAACATCTTAAACTCCTCAAGGTCACGTCCAGCTATGAGGAGGCATTGCGACGACGAGGGATAAAAGGCATGAACAAGCTTCGCGTGTGTCCTGTTTCCTCAGAATTCTCAGCTGTGAATATAGGGTATTTATGCCCCAATCTGTTCAGAAAAGACACAGCATGGTCACTATAATTTAAAATATGTTTTATAGAAGAAGTTAAAAATATATTTTACAGAAGAATGAATATCGCAAACAGAGGGCTACTTACAGCGATTTTTGCTGACTTTGACAAATTTATGTTTCAATAGCCAAATTTATAAATTGGCAACAAATATCGACTTTCACTTCAGTCATGAAAAAAAAAAGATATAAATTTAAACATTTCATAGTTAAAAAAAAATTAAAATAGACACAGTTGCTTACAATGATACTCATGTGACAACTAGGGAGTCCCATTAACAAGTTTATTATTGTTCGATGCTCCGCTAAGGTAACAACTCAGTGCAGAAAATTCTGAGTTATGTTGGCGGTTAGGAATTTCGGGGACGGGGTTTACCTTCCGTGCTTGTTCGGAAGGGACTCTTAACTTACACAAAATATTCACTCCTTTGCAAACTATTCATACCCGCGCAATACTTTATTTTACGTTCTTAACCCTTTCGGGCATACTTTAATTTACNAGTTTTTAAATACTGGCTTCTAAAGATCAATAGGCGTCAGTTGGTAGAACATCTTAAACTCCTCAAGGTCACGTCCGGCTATGAGGAAGCATTGCGACGACGAGGGATAAAAGGCATGAACAAGCTTCACGTGTGTCCTGTTTCCTCAGAATTCTCAGCTGTGAATATAGGGTATTTATGCACCAATCTGTTCAGAAAAGACACAGCAGGGTCACTGTAGTTTAAAATATATTTTACAGAAGAATGAATATCGCAAACAGCGATTTTTGCTGACTTTGACACATTTATGTTTCAATAGCCAAATTTATAAATTGGCAACAAATATCGACTTTCACTTCAGTCATGAAAAAAAAAAAATAAACATTTAAACATTTCATAGTTAAAAAAAAATTAAAATAGACAAAGTTGCTTACAATGATACTCATGTGACAACTAGGGAGTCCCATTAACAAGTTTATTATTGTTCGATGCCCCGCTAAGGTAACAACTCAGTGCAGAAAATTGTGAGTTATGTTGGCGGTTAGGAATTTCGGGCACGGGGTTTACCTTCCGTGCTTGTTCGGAAGGGACTCTAACTTACACAAAATATTCAATCCTTTGCAAACTATTCATACCCGCGCAATACTTTATTTTACGTTCTTAACCCTTTCGGGCATACTTTAATTTACAGTTTCAGGTGTTGCAAACAAGAAATTTTATGATGCGTGCTGTAATTAGGTCGACACACTTGTTTCAACGTCAAATGAGCTATACGTTCGGGCACAGTAATATGAACCAGTTATGACTTAGACCAGTAAAACGGTTTGAGAATCATTTACCCACAAGTCAGATCGTTGGTAATCTAGTTTGACAGTGTGCAGTACAGATAAAAAATCACCTACGATTGCGTAACGTACACAAATGTGTACACCGGGTCTCAAGGGGTTAAATTGAGCATGATAGTATTCTAATATCTCTTTCGCGTCTCAGTGTCCCAGTTTCTTGAACCCATGCTTGGGGCAGGGTAGCACAATCGGGCACTGTAAAACCCAAACCGTTTCTTTTGGCTACCCTGTTCCCACTCCACCATCAGCAGTCCCATGACGNAGTTTTTAAATACTGGCTTCTAAAGATCAATAGGCGTCAGTTGGTAGAACATCTTAAACTCCTCAAGGTCACGTCCAGCTATGAGGAGGCATTGCGACGACGAGGGATAAAAGGCATGAACAAGCTTCGCGTGTGTCCTGTTTCCTCAGAATTCTCAGCTGTGAATATAGGGTATTTATGCCCCAATCTGTTCAGAAAAGACACAGCATGGTCACTATAATTTAAAATATGTTTTATAGAAGAAGTTAAAAATATATTTTACAGAAGAATGAATATCGCAAACAGAGGGCTACTTACAGCGATTTTTGCTGACTTTGACAAATTTATGTTTCAATAGCCAAATTTATAAATTGGCAACAAATATCGACTTTCACTTCAGTCATGAAAAAAAAAAGATATAAATTTAAACATTTCATAGTTAAAAAAAAATTAAAATAGACACAGTTGCTTACAATGATACTCATGTGACAACTAGGGAGTCCCATTAACAAGTTTATTATTGTTCGATGCTCCGCTAAGGTAACAACTCAGTGCAGAAAATTCTGAGTTATGTTGGCGGTTAGGAATTTCGGGGACGGGGTTTACCTTCCGTGCTTGTTCGGAAGGGACTCTTAACTTACACAAAATATTCACTCCTTTGCAAACTATTCATACCCGCGCAATACTTTATTTTACGTTCTTAACCCTTTCGGGCATACTTTAATTTACAGTTTCAGGTGTTGCAAACAAGAAATTGTATGATGCGTGCTGTAATTAGGTCGACACACTTGTTTCAACGTCAAATGAGCTATACGTTCGGGTACAGTAATACGAACAAGTTACGACTTAGACCAGTAAAACGGTTTGCGAATAATTTACCCACAAGTCAGATCATTGGTAATTTAGTTTCGCAGTGTGCAGTACAGATAATAAATCAGCTACGATTGCGTAACGTACACAAATATGTACACCGGGTCTCAATGGGTTAAATTGAGCATGATAGTATTCTAATATCTCTTTCGCGTCTCAGTGTCCCAGTTTCTCGAACCCATGCTTGGGGCAGGGTAGCACAATCGGGCACTGTAAAACCCAAACGGTTTCTTTTGGCTACCCTGTTCCCACTCCACCATCAGCAGTCCCATGACCCGGAGGGGGGGGGGGGCGCTTTATTTTGTCACAGCTATTCTAGCCGTAGTCTTNGACGGGGGGAGGGGGGGGGTGCTTTATTTTGCCACAGCTATTCTAGCCGTAGTCTTCCCGTCGCTGTCGTTCCTTCCCCATCGACCGTTAATTGCCCGTCGACTCGCTACGGGCCATCGAGCAGTTTTATTTCTGGCATGCTCGCCGACCACGGCAGACAAAGCAAAGCGGGCGAGCGTGCAAACAAACCAATTCGTGGCCGACGTCGATCTCGGACGGACTAATTGTCTCGTGGTTTCCACTTCGCGGATTGGAACGCTGACGGCGCTCGTCTTTTTTATTGCAGTTGCCGCCAGCAGAACCATTTTTTTTAATGATCTTTTAGCGACAGGCGAATTTGTAGAATACCATTATACGTCCTTTTGTATTGAAATACCTTGGACACTACACGTTCCTTCACTTTAAAGGCTGTTCCGGTAATGTCAGCACTTCTAAAATCCATCTTTGAAAAATATCACTGCTCGTAACTACATATACAACAGACACACTGAGTGGCATGCGCCTTGTTAAGTTTGCAATGACGTAGGGGGAAAGTATAGCTCTAAGTCTTGACGTTGAATTCAAAGTGTTAAGTAAACATTTGAGAATACTGGAATTATTTCTTCTGCATTTTTTTTTAAAGTATACCTGTGCACGAATTAGTAAATTTGTAAAATATTTACTCTTTTAATAATTTAATTTTACAATTTCACATTACCGATGCATGAATAAAGTGATCAGGCCCACGACAAATGTTATGTTTTCATATGGTGGAATAATACACATAGTGCATACAAGTATATCTTAAGCACGGCTTTCAAAAGTGCTCAGTTTGCCGTGAACAGCCCGTAATAACTTTCACTGCAGTGTAATATATTTATGATTTAATACATAAAAACTAGTTCGGCAGTAATTAATCATTATGACAAAATATTTGTGCACACTTTTTGACGTGAATGTGTCTTTAAATTTAGACCGGTACATGGAGTACCAGGACGGAAACGACGAAGTTGCGTTTGCAGGGCGATCCACTCCGAAACTATAACTTCATGGCTAAAGACACGATTGAAATAAATGCGGTCTCTTTTGATCAGGTATACGTCTGCGATACGAGCATGACCTTGAGTTGACACCGCGCATGCACGAGGCGTGAGTTGGAGCCCGCAGCGACTGGTGACAATTTTGGACGTGGGCTAAAATTCCCAGGCAGCATATCTCGCGATTCCGACGCGCTAGCGCGCTGATTTTGGTGCCAAGTGAAAGACCTCGTCTAGATCTCTCGATTTAAGAGATAAAAGCGAAGTATCCATTTCGTTACTTTCTTTTTATTCCAGCACCCCAAAGGATATATTACCCTCTAAAGTAAGCGTATTCGCGTAACACCCACGACCTTAACCCTGACACAGCCACAACAAAATTTATTTTATATAGGGATTCAAAAAGTCCCAAGACACTAACTGACGTGTTCAGAGTTAATTTTTACCATGCATGTTCTTAGGCGCATTATAGCCCGCCTTAAACGACACTTTTTTAAGGAAACTTTTTAACTAATTCAAAGCACGATTAATTAATAATTGACAGTGATAACAAAATAATTTTTATTTATTTTGTGAAACGAGGCCAATCTAATTAGAGAAGACTGGAATATTTTTTGTAAACTGACTGTACTGTAATAGTAATACGGTGATGATGGAAGATTGCCTGAGGAAATCTATCTCCGTCTCGGCGACCAGAATTGAACTCGCGGGCTCTCAAAGTGAGGCAGGTAATGTTAACAATCAGTTACTAGAAACTTGTAAAATTCGCGTTATTATCCGGCATCAGTCTAAAATAAAATTTTGAGAATATGCAGTTTGTACATTGGTTGGTGTCTCAGTCAGACGCCATTTCCCTTCTCACTGGACTGCACGTGATTCGGCAACAACACCACAGAGTACTTAATATTACAGAGGCGAAACAGCCGCTTACACAGCAAACTCAACCCGCACTCACCAGCAAAATGGCGCCAGTAGCCAGAAAAATTTTGGAAGCCGGATCGCCAATCAGCGCCTGGGTAACCTACTCNCGCATCATGCAGTAGCCAATAAAACACAAGGCTTGTTCCCGAGCGTTACGCCAGCCAATCAGCGAATGGGTACTTCCACATAAAAAGAACTGCCATAACATGCCATTTCACTACTTGTACACTCTCGTATTTTGTGACAATACGGAGTGTTAAGTCATTAAATAGATATTAAATAACGAATATCTTTTTAATTAATAAATATTTATATATACCTGCATTGAAAACCCAAAACATTATCTATTTGAACACTCGCACAATTTAAAACAATACGTAATACCTCAATTCAATTGCTATTTTAAAACATACAGCACACAACCTAACGTGATATATCATTAGATACTAATTTATGTACCAGCACTGTTATTATTGCAACAGCAGATTCAAGTGCGCTCTGGTAACCTTCAAAATCTGAATCTCCACCCTACAAATCAGAAATATTGGGCGATGGAGCATTTCCATCAGCTTAACAAGAAGGCTCGTTTGGATCAACACAGCTTAAACCAGAGGGACCAGGACAATCGAAAACATTACCACCTCCCTCTGAAAAACTTCTGATTAAGTTCTTATATACCATATATTGGCGGAGAGTTACCCAGGGCGTGTCGGCTAAAACATGGTTAAACGGAGANTGATTAAGTTCTTATATACCATATATTGGCGGAGAGTTACCCAGGGCGTGTCGGCTAAAACATGGTTAAACGGAGAATTTAGAGAATACGTACACGTACGTAAAGTATACACTGTCGTAAAAAATAACGCGTGTTTTTTGGTCTCTAAAAATTACATATTTTCAAAGGACTTACAAATACACAACGTGGCCCGATTCCCGGTACGGCGATTCTGAATTCGGGTTTCCATGTTTTTTTTTCTGGTATCACTTCAATCAGACTGACTGGTTGCTTAAGAGCGTTGGCCACCAAAAATTTAATTATTTTATATCTGTACGATAGTCTAACTTGTAGACATTACTTTTAAGCACAATTTCCTCGCCTAAAAAAACTTAGACCGCCTAGTTTTTGCACAATAAAATGTCAAAATCAAACTTTTTGTGTTTTTGAGATGTAAATATCAAGGTATAATTTAACTCACTTGCCAAATGAGATAATCCACATTGAAATAAGATACTATGAGTTATTTCAAGAAACATTAAAAATAAGTACACTATAAAATATTTTCATTATTTGAAATAATTGTTTAAAATACGGATGTTTTTGCATATTTTTGATTTGTAACAGTCTATAATTATTAGGAAAATAAATTTACTCAATAATACCTTATAATAAATTAAAACACGAGAGTTACCTTTCAGTCACTCTCGTTAAATTTTCTGCAAATATTATCGTTTATTTTATTTCTACATTCCAAAAACATTAAATTTTTGATTTTGACATGTCATAATGCAATAACTATGCGATCTCTTTTTTAATGAGAGGAAAGAGCAATTACAAGTAATGTATACAATTTAGACGGCATTTCGTACAAACATAAAATAATGCATTTTTCGCTGGCCAACGCCCTTAATATGTCCACACGACCGCTTTCTTAGACGCTCCTCATTACCCTATCCAATGACTCCACTGGCGACGTTGACATCTACTTTGAAAACGGAAACAATAATTGCAGCCGTAATAAACTAAGCAGGAATTTTCAAAATTGTTCAATAACCGTGAATGAAGTACGTCTTGTGAAATGTAAAAACAACTAGGCGTAGATACGCACCTAGCCGTCTTCGCTATTTGCCCTCTCTCCTTCGCCGTGTTTTCTAGGGCGCTTGCGTGGATGGACGTCATCGAGCTCCAGCCAGCCTCCCGAGCTGAAAGCCGCGCTTTGTCCGTTACAGGAATTCCAAACAATTGCAATAGGAGCAGTGAATCACCTCCTGCGTATTCGTGTGATGACGTGGGGAGGCGGAATGTCTGTGGTCCTTCGCATTGCGAAGAAACGAATAAACGCGCATGGAAAAATTACTTTCATTACTAAAGTAAATTATAAGCAAGTCGTGGTTGATAGAGCACTTTTAAAACCCGTGCGCAGGATATACTTTCCTGTAGATTTTGTATTCTTCCACCAAATGTAAAATTATTAATACTGTCATGGACCATCTCACTTTAGTCATGCCCAGTCACGTGTAAATATGAAATTGGAAACTACTTTAGTATGTTGCTAATAAGTTCATTCTCACACACATGGGCATAAAACAAACGGAAAATAAATTAACTTAATTAACTGCTCACTAACTGAAACTTTGCACTTTTAATACGACGTTAAAACTTGGGACTACTTTTTTCTACTTCGCTGCCAACTTAACAGAGAGCATGCCAGACCGTTAGAATACATGCAATCAATGACAGGGAATTTTTTCAAGGCTTAATTTCAAAAGTGCTGATTTAACAGCAAACGAGCTGTACTAGCACAAACTTGTAACTTCTTTT
Organism: Clitarchus hookeri; assembly: GCA_002778355.1. Lineage (NCBI taxonomy): Eukaryota > Metazoa > Arthropoda > Insecta > Phasmatodea > Phasmatidae > Clitarchus > Clitarchus hookeri. The sequence continues at coordinate 58,987 of NQII01004771.1, read as the reverse complement.
AAAAAAAAATGTTATCGGGCTTTCTAGTACCCATCCATTTTATGTCATAAGCAGGTCGGGGGTGGGGAAGTGGCACGAGTATACATGCGTTATCCGGGACTCGAACCCTAGAACTTCTCGCGTTAAAAAGTAAGCATTCCCACCACGAAGACAAATTAATTAACTTACAAATCATTCGTTGGACATAAGTGTTTTATAAATATATTTTTAGAGTACATGTTAAACTTTTGTTTGTTTTTATGTTTTATATAAAGTAAATAAATCGCGAAGAGGCAAGAGCGGCCAAATTCACAGTTTCTATTGGTTTTCTGTTAAATATTACCTTTATAATAAAATTTTAAGCTGAGATTGCTCTTTTGATTTTACCTTACTGAGATGTTAATGTACTCCTGCATATGTAGATTCGGAGAAAGCTCAAAGTTTCCAAATGCTTGCCATCTCTCTGGCAAAAAGATAGCCCTCTAGCTAAGTCCGAGTCATGTAATTAGCCGCAAAACTTGCACCAGAACTGCGAATTATCACGATGTCTTGATAAAGCTCACAAAAGACACGGGTTTGATGAAAATGTGCACCTATGATGATAATAGGATGTTATTAGTGGTTCTATACCACTTCTAAACGAGTTCATCACTTCACCGGCTGGTTTGTTTATTTTTGCTCACTTTGCAAGCGATTGTTGCTGGAGGTGTCAGAAATTGACTGCACTACTGGTGATGTATTCTGACCAAAAGTAATGGTTTACTATCGCGAATTTCTGACTTTCGTCCCACATAGCACAGGATATCCAACGGATATCCTAATTATATCCACAATTTATAAAAGTCATCTAAGTCCTATAGAGTATATCTAATGTATATCCGCTGGATATCCAGTAGTAGATACCGGCTTGTACCACTTACGTGATATCCATTAGATATTACAAAACCACCAATGGATATTACTTAAGGTAAGTGGCTACATCTAAGGATGTATATAGGATATCCATAAAATCTATATCATTTTTTGGATAGTGGGCAGACATTTAGATATATTTTGGTATTCTTTTGAATGTAAATTTGCTCATCTTGGATGTCCTTGAAAATCCTGAATGTCTAAGAGTGACATCCGTCAGATATTCATTGTATGTGTCTGTGCTCTGTGGGTTCTGGTTGTGGTAAAACTGTACAATTATCAAGTTAGTCTATTTAAGCGTAAGCAGAAGTATAAAGAACCGAATTAGCCCTTGGATCATCTTATAAAACAACCAATCGAAAGTAGGGGCCGTGGTGGTGTAGTGGTTAGACTACTTGCATCATAAGCGAACCGGGTTGGATTCCCGGCGGGGTCACTCCCGAAATTTTGCATGTGGAAATCGTACTGGACGATGCCGCTGGTGGGCGGGTTTTCTCGGGATCTCCAGTTTCCCCTGCCCTTTCATTCCGGCTCTGCGGGGCCGGGTTGGAGCTGGGCTGTGGACTGGTGACCAACCTGTTATGGGTGTAAGGTAAAGTGTCAGGGTGCCCTGAAAACTGGGCTGCTGCTAACAGTCCGGCGTGTAAGGGGGGAGCCTAGATGCTGAATACCTGGTAGGACTTGCGTGGCATAGGAATGTCTGTCCTTGCCTGGACATCCCCCGGCTAAAGCCCTAGCAGTAGTGACCGGCGTAAGTGTAAGAGTGACCTGGCGTGTGACGCTAGAGAGTGCCCGCTGCTGATCTCCGGTGGGGCCCACTCATTGATGATTGGGTGTTCCTCTGCTGCTGCGAAGGCTGCCAACTAAAACTCCTAAATGGGGCAGTGTTGCGAATACATAGCCTATCACTGCTCAAGTCTATCTCCACCTTCTCGTGGTTGGGCTGGTAACATGGTGGCCACGCCATGGCTAACGGAGTGAGGACGATTGAAGGCGGTAACGGCCTGTCTGTGCACAGACAACCAGTTACGGTGAGGTTATGTGCAGTCTCCAGTGACTGTATATATTCTTCGCCTTGCGGTGAAGACCCGCGAACCGAATTGCACCTCCCTAGCTGAGGCTCGATGTGGCAAGTCGGGCTGATCTCGGGGTGGCGGAGTTCCAATGAAGGGATTGTCTGGCGTCCTGGAGGGGCTGGGTTGTCCCGGGTGAAAACTCAAGCGTTCATGTCTGAAAATTGTGGGTACCCAGGGAATCAGTGTGAAAGCCCCGGCTTAGGCCGTGCTGATCGCGGGTCGGACTCTGGGTGGCATTGATTGAACCTTCTGCTTGGAAGGAGATCTGGAGGTGGGTGTTTGCCTGGAGGGCTGGGCCTGAGTTTCGGTAGAGTCAGTAGCAGTTGCCGTGGAACGTAAGCGTGCTGACTCACCTCAGGTGCTGGTTACGGAGGGTTGATGCTCACTAATGAAGGATCGACGGTCTGGTCCGCCTAGTAAGAGGACTTGTTTACAAAGCGGGTTTGTAGAGTGGGGATAGCACTCGGCCCCATCAAGGTGGCACGTACGGATTCAACTGCGTACTCTGCTGTTGACAGGTGAGGTGGAACCACCCTCGGGTGGAGAACATCCACCCACTGCGATCGGAAAGGGCNGTACTCTGCTGTTGACAGGTGAGGTGGAACCACCCTCGGGTGGAGAACATCCACCCACTGCGATCGGAAAGGGCGTTTTCTCTTTCTATTGGGAGCATTCAACTTCTCCCAATTAGAGTGCTGACCGAGCTCAAATACTAATTATGGTTACTGACATTAAGTCTGGCAGGGGAGTGCACACATCTAACAGCCGATGTGACATATTATAGCCCGAACTGGCGTAAGCCTAAATGCATGGAAATCCTGATCTGCGCTCCCCTTAACTGCTCTGAATGGTGTCTCCTGTTATACCCTAGGGGATCAGGTACAGGAGGAGCAGTCTAGGTTAAAACCCGTGGCATCCTCGGATGTCAAACATCTGCCCTTTCATTCCGACTCTTCTCCATCCTCAAGTCGCTTCAGCTTCATCGGTTCTCAAGACCCCGATGTTAAGAGCCGCCCAAATCTCTTTCCTCACTCATAAACCTAAAGTAACGAATCCTAGAATTGAAGTCAATTCGAAGTTTTAGTAAAAACCTGATATTACGGTTTTATCACAGTGTTCAGGGTAAACCTAGTTTTCTCAGGGATATGCGTTATTTATAGAGGGAGTTAAGGGAAGAGTAGAAGAACTATTGGTAGGAAAGACAATCTTGTGGAAATGTCCGTTTCCCATTGTTGGTTCCATATTCGGGATTGATATGAGAACCCCGAGCGCCCGAAAACTAACTGCGAAGTTGTTTTTGCGTAGAGCGGCGCGAAACATACATATATTTATATGTTTTGCAACATAATTAGCATACAAATAAAACGTAATTAATTTTGCAAATATTTTATTTTAAAGTTGGGATTTTTTATTTATTGATGTAACCTAAGTGTGCAATCGGCTCTCAAGAACTCGGTTGTTAAGAGCCGCCCAAATCCCTCAACTCAACGCTAAGTGTACACCACAAGCCTACGATTTCACAAACAATTCTAGATTTGGGCTTGTAACGTTGCACTGATAATGCAGTATATAAGTTAATTTCACTACGTCTCAGATACTTAAAAAAAAAAAAAGTATTATTATGTATGCAGTAACGACGGCCAATGTAGGTGCATAGGTGCTTCTGATGTGAGGGGAGCAGGTAGGGTTTGTTTTCTTATAAGTTATCATTTGTGTGAAATCATACCAAAAACAATGCTTTTTTTNTGAGGGGAGCAGGTAGGGTTTGTTTTCTTATAAGTTATCATTTGTGTGAAATCATACCAAAAACAATGCTTTTTTTAAAAACTTATTTCACTCTTATTTCCTGGAGTGATTATTGGAATTTCGTTCTAACGCTATAGGTAATTTAACAAATAATGATCAGTTGTGCAAACAGGACTTTGTTACTGGCTGTCTATATGTTGGAAGCAAAGTACCAAGAAAGCATTCGATTTTTTTTTTCACGTGACCAGCGCATCTACGAGCATTATGGAAGGCGCAGATTCTATCACGACCAGCCAACTGTACTGTAGGGTACTTTATACAATACGTTCTTTCATTCATACTGCAGGCGAATACTTACAGTCTCTTGCTATGTGATTTCTACCAGCTGTTTGCAANCAATACGTTCTTTCATTCATACTGCAGGCGAATACTTACAGTCTCTTGCTATGTGATTTCTACCAGCTGTTTGCAAGGCTGCGTTCATATCTCAAGAACAATATGCACTGTCTAACTCTTATTTTCTTTTTACCGAGCCGGCGATCACAGACTACGTATATGGCGCCACGACCTTCTCCAGCTGCCTCCGCCTGTCTCCATTCTCTGCCACTCTCACCCCACTTCCCCCCCATCTGTTCCCTACGCTCTGTTTCTCTCGGACTGTTTCTCGCAACGTCCATTTATCTCGCTCTGGGTAGGNTCCCCCCATCTGTTCCCTACGCTCTGTTTCTCTCGGACTGTTTCTCGCAACGTCCATTTATCTCGCTCTGGGTAGGCCAAGTTACGTACTTTTTCTTTTTGTCTACGTTCCAAGTTAATTTTTTGTCTACTACATTTACTCATCTTGGCTGCCAGACATTTTATTCTGCCCCTTCATATTTTCTTATATTTTCCGTAAGCAACTTTAAAAAAAANCTCATCTTGGCTGCCAGACATTTTATTCTGCCCCTTCATATTTTCTTATATTTTCCGTAAGCAACTTTAAAAAAAAATAATAACATACTGAATTGTGACTGCTAGACGAATTTGATTTATTGAAATTTCGACAGGCGTTTCTAAGTATTCGTGATGTAAATCAACATTAAAAACGCATATTCTAGTCTACAGGTAACTTCGAAGCCATTATAGAAATATCGTGACACTTTTGATAGACTTTGNCTAAAAACGCATATTCTAGTCTACAGGTAACTTCGAAGCCATTATAGAAATATCGTGACACTTTTGATAGACTTTGTAACCAAACTATGAATGGCGACTACTTTCTGTGAAATTATACTAGTTTGTCGAGAATACAGTTTTATAGTCGCTGATAAAACTGTTAATAACTGTCTCGTTATGTATTGTGTGGTGATATTAAAATAGTTTTGGCAAAATTTAAAACTACTAATAATATAAAAAAATGTGTTTAGTAATTATTATTGATTTCTAGCACATCCGTTTCAGCAACGAGAGCTATTATTTTTGTAACTGAAGTTGAAGAGCACAAAATGGACTACTTAAATATTTTTAAAATTAGTGCTAATATTGTTACAAAATATATGCATTCTTTCTTCATACGAAACATAAATGGTAGGTTTCTGACAATTTTGGTAGTTTGTGTACTACCATTAATTGAGTTCTGAATGTTATAAAGTCGGGTGCAGTACTCCATCGGAAGCCACCTTAATAACACCTAATATATTATTTCTAAAGATAGACCAAAATGTCAAGGAGGGTGGCGGGCCATGAGGGTGAAATATCCAAACTTCGTGAATGCACCCTGTTTGTCACACATGTTAAAAAGTACAGCGAGTTCTCAGGAGTTATTCAATATTCCTAGTCCTAATACTCACAGTATGGAAAGTTTTATGGCTCACAAAATTATCCCTTTTTAAGGTTTTCAAGTAAATAATTGAAGACTCTCAGAGGAGTAATAGATAATAACTGCTCAGCCAGTCTCTAGAATTAACAGTTTTCTTTGATCCGAAGACTCGTTTTGGGACTAGCTAAGTCAAAGTCAATTTTCCCTATACTTCAGAACTTCATCAAGGGAGTATCAAGAATGATGATCTCTTAATGGTATCGCTTATATATCTCATTCTGTGGCTGGCAAGGCTTAAGTACCGGTGAAATAGCCAGGCAGCATGTTTTCGGTTACACTTTAAAACAATTATTTTCATCGCCGGCCTCTTGGAAGGACTATGTTAACTTTTAAAGTAGGTTAGTTTACAGATTATATTCTGGCAACATTGAAGATATTAGGCTGAGTCATTAAAAATACAATAACTATTCTTAGTGATTAAATACCCTTATCGAATGGTTGCAAAGTGTAACTGAATATATAAAATAGAAAACAAGCAATCGCACATCTACATTTCGGCCATACGGGATTTTTCTATTACGAAAATTTCTACTGTTATCATCAGCCTAACTTAATGGCTGTTATTTCTAAAACATTTTTTGTCAGTAGAAGCTACCCATGTGCTTACTTACTCTTCGTGCAAAGCGAACCTTCACGACTTGACCTATGTAACAGCTGTTCGCAATCGGGCTCTCGAAGGTAACATCTGCTGATAATGACAGTTATTAACGCTCTCTCTTTGATGCGCAGAGTTACCTGGTATCAGATAATTACAGCTGCAAACAAGATGTGATAACAATCGCTGTATAAAACCCACTGCTCGTAGCAATTTACTCTGCAGAGTTACGATTTGTTTGCGTGACCACGTGTGCATTATATATCACGAAATGCATCCTATTACAACCAACAAAATATATGTTTTTAGCCATTTCCTTTTTTTTTTTTTTCAGCATAAATCTGAACAAAGAGAAAACTTAAATCTTGACGACTTAAATGCATCAGAACGCCACTGTTAACAAGGTTTCAAACATTGCCTGAGAAAAATTCCTTAACGTGTAATGGAAGAAAATTTCACTTATACGTAAGGGAAATACAATAAATTTACAGTTATTACATACAAGCAAATTAATATTTTTTTCTTCAAAGAAAAACTACACTTACATGATATTTTCAGTTTTTTGCATGACTTTTATTGTACAGTACCATAGTTATGCACCCTTCAAAAATACTCTGTACTAGCATATTAAATATTTCATTTCTATTAACAAGTAAATTTCCGAACTTTTTGCAGAGTTATACATGTGGCATTTAAAGTTGCGGACTTTCTCCTAAGGCTGCAGTTTGTATGGTACAAGGAGAAGGAGAAATAGCAGTCGTCTACCTAGCTTTATTTAAGGTATTATAGACGCTGTGGAGACTAATTGTATCTTTAAAATCAATCTGGAGCCTTTATGTGAGCTCTAATTTCTATGGAAATTACTCTGAATGACCGCGTGTATACGCTAATTTACGTTAAATAGCTATTAATTCAGTTCTAGTAATCACAGATTTGGATAAAACTCAACTAAAGAAGAAAAATACACGTTCTGTAGATAATTACGTCAAGAACGTCCATACAACCTAAGAAAAAGTATTCATTACTGTTGGACACTAATTACGCGAGGAATACAAGCACTTCACCACGCACGGTTCAGTTAGGACGTATGATTTTACGAATTCACTGCGATAAACAAAAATGGTAAGGATTTAATACATTTCATTACCAAAACATAGTGCCCTAATTACCTTTGCTCGAGGAAGTAGTACTAACCTATTTGCGTGCTAACTTTAAATGAAGATTCTAACCGAAAGGTAATTCGTAATACGTAACCCCAAGCTACAGTTTTTACAAGTCTAACCTAGAATATGTATTCGCCATTCGAATTTCTGCATGTGCTGCTTGTAAATGTATTGTAGATGTTGAAAGTTTAGCAATGCAATCTCTGCTTGTTTTTGCTATTTTATTTTGCTTTCAGCTCTTTAAAACACTTAGTTTTTAAATTAATATCTGAAGTCAAAGATGTGAGAACTTCTGTATTCACTGTTTTTCATGTATTTGGATACAATGGACATTCAATAGAGCCACCATAATGTTCAATAATANAACTTCTGTATTCACTGTTTTTCATGTATTTGGATACAATGGACATTCAATAGAGCCACCATAATGTTCAATAATAGAGCACACTCACGAAAGAAAACTACGGTTTCATGAGAAATCACATTTATTGTTAGAGACTGACTATGTAAAGTTATAAATAAGAACATTCCTAAAAATTCGCGAAACTGTTTCATGANACATTTATTGTTAGAGACTGACTATGTAAAGTTATAAATAAGAACATTCCTAAAAATTCGCGAAACTGTTTCATGAATCTACTCGTGGAGTTGTTCGCTGGTGTACAGCACAACTAACTGCCACATTTCCCGAGAGCCAAGGTGTTTTAGCGGTCCCACCACGACCAACTGAGTTCGATTTCCTGCGGGATCGATCCATGATTTTTTTGCATTTGTGAAACGTTGCAGACGTTGAAGTTGGCTGGTGGCTTTTTGGGCACCATTCCATTCCCCCTACTTCTTCATTTCCGCTTTACTTCAGCCCTATCAGTAGTAAAGTGGAGTCACTTCACTTCGCCGCATTCGACCTCGAGATACATGGGATGACGTGGAACTGCATTGCGAATGTAAACTACGGTAGTGACCCTTGCCCTAGTGGACGTGGAGGCGTGGCGTATCCTAATGTGGAGTCGAGTGTTGGTATCTGCAGTAGGCNAGTGACCCTTGCCCTAGTGGACGTGGAGGCGTGGCGTATCCTAATGTGGAGTCGAGTGTTGGTATCTGCAGTAGGCAGCGTGGCGCCCTTCCCTTCCCCTGTCCTCTCTTGCATGACCACCTTCCGGTGGTCCTTGAACCACTGACCACCGTGGGCGCCAGTGTGCTCAGAGAGCGCGGGGGTTCGTGTTTTACCCACGCGTTCAAGTCTCCACGCTTTAATTCCTCCAGCTGACAGCTCTCCACACTCGCCGGCTGCGTTGACCCTTACTGCAGCTTGCAACCGGCAATCAACAACTACGATAATCATCGCAGGCCTCTCGCTCTAACTGCGCTTCCTAGAACTCACTCATAGCAACTCTGCATATCGATATCGAATTCTTGTTGCGATTGCGCAATGCCTTTGTTGCTGGAAGTTCAACGTGATACACCTTCGAATGTGGTACAACACAAATGTATGTGAGTACTGAGACGATTACGCAGTGGTTCGGAGTCCGCTGTGATCAGGAAGTTCCGTCCTCATTAGTTTTTATTCGCATAGATTTACGACTTGCAAAAACCATCCTCTTCCAGAAAAACATTGATTTCTTATTCCTAGATTAGTTATCGCTGTTTGTGTCTTATTTCGATAAACTTCTGCATCACTACATAAGAACAGGAAAATAACTTACTGTTATTACTCACATTAAAAATAATCACGACTTCCACTTTTTTTTTTAAAATTTAACTTTACGATATAATTCTCAGGCTGTATAATCGCGTATTGTGAATGACCACAGTTTTTGTTATAACCTCATGCATGGGTTAAACGTTATTTACTTCCTCCTACATACCTNTACATAAGAACAGGAAAATAACTTACTGTTATTACTCACATTAAAAATAATCACGACTTCCACTTTTTTTTTTAAAATTTAACTTTACGATATAATTCTCAGGCTGTATAATCGGGTATTGTGAATGACCACAGTTTTTGTTATAACCTCATGCATGGGTTAAACGTTATTTACTTCCTCCTACATACCTNGGTATTGTGAATGACCACAGTTTTTGTTATAACCTCATGCATGGGTTAAACGTTATTTACTTCCTCCTACATACCTCGGACCTATTCCAATCTAGGAAATTACAAACTGTCATTAACACGGACGCATCGGTCTTCCAAGTCTTCTTCCTCCTGAGGTCTCTCATCAGATGAAATACTTAATTCACGGTAATATAAAATTTTAATTTTTAACTTATTGAAATTTCAAAAGTCAAATTGCCCTTGTCAACTCGTGCGCCATTTTCAGCAGCGCTAAGGTTTATAACTGTAGGGAAATGTTTTTATCACAATGTCTGTGTACGCATAGTACGCATGTGATTGATCAACTTTTTGAATTTCTGGCGGGAGGATGAAACTTGATACATGTATTTCCCTTTCACTTTTCCCCTTCCCCTTAACGAGGATAGCTCCAAGGCCATGACACTTAGTCTTGATTTAGTCACCTCCCCACTATGTGATGCTGTGGAGTGGATGATGCATGACCACATGTGCTGATGGAATGTATCAAGATATATGATATAAGGATGTGGTTACAGGCGGTAACTGATCGCAGAGGATTGCAACTAGATTTTGTAAGAGTAATGATCAGTGAAGACCTACATCATATCTGGAATAGTTTCGCCATAAAGAAGGCAAGGGAATGGAAGAATATGACAAGCAGTGACAGCAGGAATGTTCTGATGACTCATGAGGAGGTACTCAGATAAAGGCTTCATGGAGGAGTCGGAGTGCTATTGATTGTGGAGGAGGACAGGCTTTACATGATAAAACCGGCAGAAAGCCGTGAGAGACAAAAGTATTAGAAGACATCAAGATCGGAATACGAGAAGTGCCTTGCACTTTCTTACTCACTGGGTTACAGGTGAAACATCCGCTTACAACAAAGTGGCGTCAATGGCCAGCGAAAAGTTGGAACACCGTTCGCCAACCAGCGCCTGGTANAAACATCCGCTTACAACAAAGTGGCGTCAATGGCCAGCGAAAAGTTGGAACACCGTTCGCCAACCAGCGCCTGGTAACCTACTGGCCAGCCGGCAGCTGAGTCGATTGGGGACGTTTTGCAGCACGCATTAGACAATCACTAACAAGGCCCGTTGCCAGAGCCTCGCGCAACCAATCAGAGAAAGGGTGAGCTCACATCAGAGGAACCTACACGCCATGTCGTCTCTGTGCACTAATATACTCTGTGNCCAATCAGAGAAAGGGTGAGCTCACATCAGAGGAACCTACACGCCATGTCGTCTCTGTGCACTAATATACTCTGTGGTGTAGCTACTGGCAGGGATTTTGTTTATTCAGAATTGGTTTCCAAGTGATTAATCAACCGCTAATAAAAAGGGACTGAAAAATTTCGTGAGATTAATTTTAAGACAAGATAGACGTCAAACACACACATTTATTCCATGTTTACTATTGGATTACAATTTATTAGACACGCCCAGGTGAACTCTGAGCGAATAACAGACCTGCAAGGAAACAAGCATCGAATCCCGTGCCATCTGGTCTGGCTGCACACTGGGGCAGTAATCAATGAACAGAAAGCTGATGTCCGAAAATACATAGGACCGTGGAAGTCTAGCCTACTGGTAATTTAAAACGCGATATTTTCCTATCCCTACTAACCAGCAAGGGCACCTGTTTTTCACGAAAATATTTCAGGACAAGTTGTGTTCCAAAACACTTTAGAGCAGAGCCACTTTTGTGATTGCATCATTTGAATTGTTACGCATATTATCTGTCTGCCCGCGAATCACGAACGGTCATTATCAGAGAAACTTAATTCTGATTGGCTCACTCGTGTAGCAGTCAGTCTTCACGCACAGACAGGCGGTCAACATCCAAAGGAAGTATGCAAGTATGCACATAGGATATTGACGTTTAGCCTCCGCGTAAATCTTTTCGCGAAAAAAAAAACAGGTGGCTCTACTAATCAGCTATAGTGAGGATGATGGAAGCAGAGGCGGTTGTCACCTGAGAAGCGGAGCTGCTGGCAGGGCCATCTGAAGAAGTCTTGGAACCTGCTCCTGTGTAGGAGCTGCCTCCGCCGCCTCCTCCGCCAGTGTAAGATGAGCTCACACCGCCTTTGTTCCACGGCACCTGCAAAACAACACGATACTTTTTGCATTCGCAATACAACCAGAATTTCACCATGGCCTTCGTTTAACATAGAAGGAGAGTGGGCTTCCGATGGACCACTGCTCCCGACTGTACGTCATACAGAACTCAATAAACATCAGTACAGACTTTACGAAAATTGTCAGAAAAGTAAGCCTGGTGTTGCATATGATAGGAGAATGTATACATATTGTAGCAGTGTATAAATTTTCCTAGAATTTAATTATTTATATGATTTAAAAAAATCTGCTTATAAGTAGACACTAGAAAAGTTATTTATTTTGGGACAAGATAGTCTTCAAACACATGTACATTTCTGTTATGTTTGCAATGGAATTACAGTTTATTAGACACGTCCAGGTGAACTATAGGCTAATAACAGACATGTGTGCAAACAAGTACCGAATTCTGTGTCACCTGATCTGAAGTAAAACTGGTTACACTAGGGTAGCAGCCAATGAAAGGAAAGCTGGGGCTCGGAAATACATAGGAAAATGTAGTCTAGCATACAGGTCTTTTAAAGCTCAAAATTTTCCTATCGCTGTTAATAGGGGCCTTTAAATCAAAATTAAAGTGTATTACTTTTCTGGATGCTTAAGCAAACACATTTTTCAAGAATACATTTGCCAAGCATGCAGTCTTAATAATTATTATGGTCGTGTGTAAAAAAAATATTGGTACTGATCTTAAAACAATATCTTTATAATTTATTTTATGTACATTTAATTTAGTTATAAAAATTATAGCATTCGTCGTTGAAGTGGATGTACGATATAAATTCAACCATTAAAAATATCTGTAAATATTATTTGCTCATTTCTTTTTATTTCATAAAACCACAGTAATTACTATTATGGTCTTGCTTGATGAATGAGTTGGGGAAGGGGGAAAGGGGGAGTGGTGAAAAATATGCTCTCTCAAACAACCAAAACGGAAATGCGCTTAAATTATTATAAATAAAACACTTACTAATTGTTAAATGAGTAAATTCTAACAACGTATTTTGTAGTGTTACAAATATATGCATTCTTCTCATGTGCAGTATAAATCGCATTTTCTGACAAATTTGGTAGTGTGTGAACTCCTTTTAAACGAATTTTGCATGTTGTACAGTCCGCGGCACAGTGAAACATTGTAAGCCACTCTGCGTCCAAGAGTCGAAAATTACTTCTCTCAGTGTTAGCATATTACACTTTTTTTTGTAGTGAAATGAAATAACAGTACAATTAAAANGTCGAAAATTACTTCTCTCAGTGTTAGCATATTACACTTTTTTTTGTAGTGAAATGAAATAACAGTACAATTAAAAATTTGACAACGATGGATAATTGATTTTTACGAACCAATGAAAGGAACTCTAGGATTTCAAAATGATATTCTTTTCCCGTACAAATCTCAGAATAAAAAAAAAATCAATACATTTCGCTACAGCTTAAAATTAATTAACCNGATATTCTTTTCCCGTACAAATCTCAGAATAAAAAAAAAATCAATACATTTCGCTACAGCTTAAAATTAATTAACCACGTCATCAGAAAATCATGAAGAATATATATTCTTGGAAACTTGCTATAAGGTTCATCCGTATTTTCATTTTAACTTTTGATATAAAATTTTGAATCAAAATAGCAAAGTGNGGAAACTTGCTATAAGGTTCATCCGTATTTTCATTTTAACTTTTGATATAAAATTTTGAATCAAAATAGCAAAGTGAACCAAATGTCGTATAAAAAAAAATTGCTATAGTACACTCACGTGACTTCAAAAATACTTATGCTGAAACCAAACTTTGCGTTAAAATAACTTTTTGGAATTTATATGAATTAATATTATAATTNTCAAAAATACTTATGCTGAAACCAAACTTTGCGTTAAAATAACTTTTTGGAATTTATATGAATTAATATTATAATTTAAATTTTTCATATTTCCGCAAAAAAAAACCCACGATGCTTGTTATTTTTCAAATGATTTGGTGTTAAAATGAAGTTAAAATTGATATGTCATAAAACCACAAAANCCCACGATGCTTGTTATTTTTCAAATGATTTGGTGTTAAAATGAAGTTAAAATTGATATGTCATAAAACCACAAAATATCATTAAAATCTAAGGAAAAAATTGGCTCTTGAACGGGTCAACATAAGCTATTAGTACACTGGTAAGAAATTAACCCTTTGTGTAAGTGTCCTTTATCTCGGATGTCACATAGAACGTGGGATTCATGATCTCCACTGTACACAACAGAAAAGAAACTTTCAAAAAGTGGAATGCTTTTTACGTTTCAGGCATCATTCGTTGTTGATACTATAGTCATAGTCCATTCACAGTTATTTCCATTCCAACTTTCCTGAAGTCCTGCTGAAGTTCTACTACCTGAATATTCCTCCACCTCACGCAAACAAAGCTTAACCGAGTCCAGAAATTACACCACAGGGACAGCGCACTGCATACATGCGCACTCAGNCCCACGATGCTTGTTATTTTTCAAATGATTTGGTGTTAAAATGAAGTTAAAATTGATATGTCATAAAACCACAAAACGTCATTCAAATCTAAGAAAAAATTGGCTCTTGAACGGGTCAACATAAGCTATTAGTACACTGGTAAGAAATTAACCCTTTGTGTAAGTGTCCTTTATCTCGGATGTCACATAGAACCTGGGATTCATGATCTGCACAGTACACAACAGAAAACATCGTTCAAAAAGTGGAATGCTTTTTACGTTTCAGGCATCATTCGTTGTTGATACTATACATAGTCCATTCACAGTTATTTCCATTCCAACTTTCCTGAAGTCCTGCTGAAGTTCTACTTCCTGGATATTCCTCCGCCTCACGCAAACAAAGCTTAACCGAGTCCAGAAATTACACCACAGGGACAGCGCACTGCATACATGCGCACTCAGTGTAGTAACATTTTGCCTAAGAACTATTTTTTACTAGGAATTACCAACACACATATTTTATCAGTTTTCTTTCATATTAGCTGTAGATAAAATATTATTTATAAATAAAATACAAGTACAAGTTTAATTTAACAAACAGTAAGATACTTTTATATTAATACAAATAAAAATGCTTTTAATATACGACGAAACACGTCATACATAGCGTGATTTTTCAAAGGCTTTATTCAAAAAGCGTGAAGAAACGGCGAATAGACTATGCACTGCCAAGTCTATTAAATAGTTGCTGTCAGTAACATGAAGCACAAACTCTTATTTGTTGTTCCCGACATATGAAAGAGCGTTACGCCGATACTAATACGGTTCCAAACAAAAAATTGTTCGTTGCAACACATAAAAGAATTGAAATTTTAATTTACTTTTTACAAACAAATGCACGCATGTATGTATTTAATATACATGCATGCAAATAATTACGTATATACATCCGTTGAAGTTACGGATGTTCACACACACGTACATGCACACATGATCCAAAACAGATTAAATCTTTTTTTTTTTATAAATACCATCGTA
Organism: Clitarchus hookeri; assembly: GCA_002778355.1. NCBI lineage: Eukaryota > Metazoa > Arthropoda > Insecta > Phasmatodea > Phasmatidae > Clitarchus > Clitarchus hookeri. The sequence goes on along the minus strand of NQII01004771.1, from coordinate 43,983 downwards.
TTCTCGAACATTGCTCGAGGAACAATCTCCACATTAAACTAGATGTAACTGATATTGTACACTACCTGCGCAATTCATATTTTGGAATTACGGATTTTTCATTTCACTGCGTATTTATTTTCCGCTTTGTTTAACTGCCCAGACAAAATAAGTCATTATTTTGTCAATATATTGGCGACGATAACGACAGCAATCATACAATACGAACTTTACAGAATATACCTGTAAGCATTCTGTGCCATGTCTATATAAATTAAAATCCAAAACGGTGGGGCTTCGGCGGTATAGTGGTCAGACTACTCGCCTTTCACCTAGGCGAACCGGGTTCGATATCCAGTGGGGTTGCTCCAGGATTTTCGCATGTGGGAATCGTACCGAACGATTCCGCTGGTCGGCAGGTTTTCTCGGAGATCTCCCGTTTACCCTTGCATTCCGGCGTCACTCCCTACTCACTTCACTTCACCTACATCGCCTAAATATTTCCACTCCACTCCAAAACGGTGGAGATCAATCCAATCCACAGTCTCTCCACAGCACTGGGAGGATGAGAATATCTGTTTCAAAATGCGAGTGAAGAAAGGATGTATACTTGTGTGTACGTGTGGTATAATTTTCATATTTACAAAATTTCAGAACGTAATACATATAATGCGTTATTTTATCAACTTTAATGTTAGTTATCAAATACTTTTTGGAAGACGGCACTTTTTAAAATTTCTTAGCTTGTTGTAATTTAATTATTGTGCAGGATTTCAATGAAAAATAATTTGTCGTAAGTAACTTTAGCACTATGAAATTTATAAGACAATTAAAATAATTTTTAAATAATTAATACCCCATTTTGATTTTTTTGGTTAACTAACGATAGTTGATTACTGAATTGGCGTTTATAATTATGTCTTAACGTGGAATTTTAACTCGTAACCCCTACCGTCCTAAACCGACATATGGGTTCTTTGAAAAATTGGAAGAATGGTTTCATACGGCGACTATGCATAAGTTTGTACCGAATTTGTCTGAAATTGGTATATTCGCTCGTATGATGATTTCACGTGTACTGATTATAAAACTTGTATCATCAACGAGGAAGAAACAACCTGACTTACTGTCTCTTGTTCTTGTAAATTTCAAGGCACTATTTTAAAAAGTGGTTGATTTATGTACAGCATTGCGATGTGCGAGGTTTTAAAATTACCGCCGGGGCCACAAACAAAAGGACATCATTTAGAGGCATTATGTGCAATATTTTTTCTAGGTAGGGATTTGGCTCGTACTCCCATATGTTAAAGAAAACATAAAATGTATTATTTAAACTGCCCCTTTGGCGAATTGTGAATAAGTGTGTGCGGATTAATAAAACGAAATTCGGAGTACATCATTTCAGTCGGCGCTATTTTCCACGGTTAATTTGTGGGTACAACATTGCACGTTACTTTATACAACGATTACACATGAAATTACGCCTAGCTTAGAGCCATCTCATAAATCTTCACCTACGCCGACTCGAAAATGTGTTTGTCTGCCTCCCTGATTATCAACAACGCGATAATTTTACATCTGCAGCGTTTTGTGTGCGTTGGGCGAGTGCAGAAAAACCACTTTTTCTTTTTATCGTGGCGCGTTACCAGTATCGCGTGTTTCATGACGTCAAAGAGAGCAGGAAAATATAGCCTCGCGAGACCGGCGCACGCATGCGCCGAGGTTGGCACCGCCTACAGCCCAGCTGTTGGCACGGAACGGAGCGACGGAATTATACCGCTGCTCGACTTGTGCTGATGTCTTGCGGCGAACCTTGAAACTATTTCCAGATTCGCGAACCAGATCGCTAGCGTTGCCGGGCTACAATTGATTTAGCACGCGCACAGCCATACTACATACGCCCAGCACAAATCTCAGAGCGACAATCGAAGCCGGACACGCACAAAAGTTTGGGCGTTGTTGTCTCGAAATTTGTAGGATTTGATTTTGGATACAAGTTGTTTACTTACGTTTGTTGGCATAACTGTAAAATAATTATTACTTTCGTAACCTCCTCTGCAACTTATTAAAATGGACGAGACGCTGAAATTTTATTAGGCAGGCCACAATCGCCGTAAGTATTAGAGCAAAACAAATTACCGTACGTATGCCACCATTTTTTTTTTCTTTCAAACACTAGGCAAGGTCATTATTTTTCAACTAATTTCATCTTCACATGCAATCGGTGGTATCCATGTTTTGATTGGCCACAAACGGCGCATAGTTTACATGTATAGGAGTACAGGGATTATAGAATATATCCAAACTTGCTGTGCGACTCGCCTATGCTGTTTTTCTGTGCGTGTGCTGTGCGCAATTGTGACTATTCTCATGCTAACGTGTGTGTTCTACTTTCTGTACTNTGCTGTTTTTCTGTGCGTGTGCTGTGCGCAATTGTGACTATTCTCATGCTAACGTGTGTGTTCTACTTTCTGTACTTGTGCTATTTTCTGTGCTAAATCAATCGTAGCCTAGCTTTTACACGTAGGCGTAGCCGTATGTTACCGAGCTTTTGACGAACAGGTGAAAATATATGGGAACGTTAGTGACAAGAGGTCACACGATCTTATCACTAACGTATGTCTAGTGCACCATCACTAATTCACAACCATTCATGACAACTTACTTTCTCTCAGGTATAGTGGCACTATTCCACGTCCACCAACAAATAAAACATTATGCTCTCGCGTTTAAGTGCATCTCAAGTGCGGAACGTATCACATTCAACACTAAGTTTAATTGCCGCTATAAAACAACTCTAATTTGCTACAGACGTTAAAAGGCAGTTTCCTGGGCTTAGACTTTGGAGCCCTGAACTGAAATGAGAAAATCCCTGGCTAACAGAATTTATAGTGAGACACGAAAATATCGCACACATTTTGACATTAGCTTGAATTCCTGCCATTTGCAAGGTCGGAACGGAACACGGTCGTTTTATTCACTGATTGCTGCAATGAATAATGGCTTTATTTTCTTTGGAGTGTCTTGCACCTATTTATTCTTGGCTCGTAGTCATCTATAGAGTTACGAGAAACACCCGTATGGGCCAAACACAGAATTGGCGGCTTGAAATTTAACCTACTAACGGATGAATTCACGAATTTGAAGTGTCCATAACTATAGTGATAATTAAATTACGCTATCTACTTAGGTGTAGGTGAGGAGATAAGTATTAAGTTATCTATATTTATGACAGATGCGTTGTTATGGGTGCTAACATATGACATAGGGCCTAAGACTAAGAACCGTCAAATTAGTCAAATATTTACATTATAAACATTTTATCAATTTCACATGATCGATAAATAAATAAAGTGACTAGGCTGATGACAATGCAAATTGGGGAGAAAAATATATTACACCCCGATATTTCAAAAGTGCTCACTGTACCGCGAAAAATCTTCTAAATTCCTTTCACTACTACCAGATTTATAATCGATGCTATACTATTTAGAGAATTATAGTTATTTTTTCCTCCAGNTAAATTCCTTTCACTACTACCAGATTTATAATCGATGCTATACTATTTAGAGAATTATAGTTATTTTTTCCTCCAGAACCCTCTTGTAAACGCAAATCCAGAAATATCTATGAAAAATTAAGTCTGTGTGTGTAAGATTCTCTCTGAAAATGTTATTTATTGTCTATTTGCGGTTTTTTTCACATTTTTGAATAAAATCTTTGAAAAATCATTCCATATACTACTTGCTTGGATGTTTGCTAAATAAGTCGTTTATCACGATCGTNGAATAAAATCTTTGAAAAATCATTCCATATACTACTTGCTTGGATGTTTGCTAAATAAGTCGTTTATCACGATCGTCTTATACTTATGTTAACATAAAAGTGTCTTATTTTACACTGAATTGAAATTTAACTCATTTTATTTACAAAATTTACTATCTCATTTATAATTAATACGAAAAAGAACAGATTGAAAATAGGTGTGTTGGCAATGCCTAGCAAGAAATAGTTTTTATGCAAGATATTATTACATTGGGTGGTTACAAAGTAATTTTCTCGACTCGGCTAAGCATTAACTGAATGAGGCGGAAGAACATCCTGAAAGTAGAACTTTAGCAGGGCTTCAGAAAAGTGAGAAGTAGCCGCGAATGGACTATAAATATGTAGATAAAGAGAAATTTGAGGCAAATTCTGTAAATTATCAAATTATATTTCCATTTACTACAATTTATATACAAGTAGAAGACAATGCTGATGTACACACGCATTCATTTAGAGATGGAGTACTCTTGAACAATTAGAAGTATAAGAGGAAGTCAAATAAAATTGCAGAGATTAGTTCGAATGGAGTTTAAAGGTCTATGCGTCATTTCGACGAGATCCTTGTCTTGTTTGTCTTGTGAACGGCGATATATTTTGCTAGAGAAATGTTGGTTCTCTTAGCTCCTGGCTCAGCATAGTGGCCCCAGACAACGTCTCGGCGATGGGTCCAGTAAAGAGCACATAACATATAATCAGTCAGTTTGGAAACAGCTGTAGTAAAATGTGCTTATTGCCTTTAACTTCCTACGCATATCACACGACGAAACAGCCAATAAAATGAGAAAGTCGTGTTCGTGTATGAGCTTGTATAGTTTGTATACAGACCTGGTTCTCTTGCCAAGCTCTTGTTGACACTGGCGACGTCGTAATGATTGGGCAACTGGCGATGGTAAAGCTGAAGCGAGTGCAGGCCAAGGCTATATCTCACCCGCAGGTACGGAAGCCAAGAAGTACACATCTGAACAACGTACCTTCATGGCCGCCGACAGCCCCCCGCCCACCGAGTCGATTAGTGGCAGGTATACCAACTTCATCTGCAAGCCTTGCATGAATCATTCCTATAATTAGGTCCCTACCCGCCCTTTCCAGAACAACCCCGTTACAGCGCACGCCACATTACGAGAAATTGTAATTATAGAACAAAACACACCTTTCGAACGAGTGACTTGTTATTCTGGCAAAAGACTTTTGTCGCGTCATGAGACAAACTGCACAGTGTAACACTCTACTCACCTCTTTACTCAACCTGAGCAACACACGCGCCCGAAGAGAGGGCAGCAGACTATCTGCAAACTTTTCCCCAAAAATGCCACCCACAAACCACATCTGAGCCGATCACCGACAAGTGGTGGAACGGCAGAAGGAGTGGGACGAGAAGAGTGGACAGGATTCCTAACTAGTGAAACATTGCAGTCGGTGGGCTGGACGTCACCTCTCCCTCTGGTCGGCGTCCGTCACGGGACGAGTACAGGGGTATGTACTTAATTCCTCGTTACCTTTCTCGGCCTACGCTTCTCGTGTCTGCTTCCCTTCTCTTAAACACTTTAAAAAAAAAAACTTCCGCTGGATAGGGAAGGTCTAATACATTTGTTGTTTCAAAACTTACATAATATTTTACTTGCCCTAAGGCAGTCACTTACCGGATGATTGAGTTACGTTGCAGCATGTTTGAAAAATGCGTTTATTTTTTGGCGAAACTTTTAAACTTGTCCCCAATAAGTGTACTTATGAAAAGAAAAAAAACACCGCAGGTGAGGACGGAATGGTACTTTCAACATGTTACGCATGTTATAAATATTATTTTGGAGCCCTCCAGCATCGTTAACAACTGTTTTTTTATACTGCTGTATCTTAAAAACTACTACCCGGACACGAGCGAAACTATTGAATATTGCTACAAACTTCCAACCAATAAAATTATAGTGTAACCGCCGGAAGTCCCACAGGCACGCGCAACACGACGAAAACACTGCGTGCCAGTTCAGAGCCTTGCACGTAGCGGCAATGGCGCGCTTGATGCGTGTGGTAATGTCGCCCTTACCACTTCCGCACTTCTGAGCTTCAGACGTGAAAGTAACTACACGTAGGCAGTAAAATACTGTTACAATTTCTCAAAGTTTGTTGGCTTAGCCAGTTTCTTTTAAGGCTGAAGGTCTTAATAAAATAAAAGTTTTAATTAAATTTCCTAATTTATTTACAATAACTACAAAGGAAACACTCTAGACTCAATATCTCACAATAAATTGCTACCACGTGCTATCCAAAATTATTTAATTCAATAAATCCAATTAACAATCGTATCAAAGAAATTAGTGTAATCAAATAACTAAAATCAGTCTCGATAAACAATGCATCAAAACTTATTGAATTATGTTATAAATTATATGTTTATCTTTGACAGTTTCAATATTTACAATAAAGTCCTTATCACATCTTCATACAGTCCTACCTAAGTTCAGTCCAGATTCCANAATTTATTTACAATAACTACAAAGGAAACACTCTAGACTCAATATCTCACAATAAATTGCTACCACGTGCTATCCACAATTATTTAATTCAATAAATCCAATTAACAATCGTATCAAAGAAATTAGTGTAATCAAATAACTAAAATCAGTCTCGATAAACAATGCATCAAAACTTATTGAATTATGTTATAAATTATATGTTTATCTATGACAGTTTCAATATTTACAATAAAGTCCTTATCACATCTTCATACAGTCCTACCTAAGTTCAGTCCAGATTCCANATGACAGTTTCAATATTTACAATAAAGTCCTTATCACATCTTCATACAGTCCTACCTAAGTTCAGTCCAGATTCCACCAGTCTGAAATGTTCTAGAGATCTCCGAGCACCCTCATGCACAGTTGACCCTCTACTCGTCTGGTATCGCACCCTCTCGTCCATTCACACCACAAACACCTCGTACCCTTTTCCGCCGTCCATCCTTTTCGCCTATGTCCCTCGTCACACCAGAATTCGTCTGATTACCGAGTTTCAGCCTGATGGCTTCCACAATCATTCCCAACCCTCCCGCTGCGGTGGTATTTACAGTGTCGTCGGCCAATAGCCCAGGAATGTCTCCCAATGCTGCCGAGGGACATAGTTACCAGGATATTCTTATTCATCCTCCCAAGTCAGCGGCTTCTCCAGCAGGGAGGAGGAGAGGCTGTGACGCCAGCCAGGTCAGCTGACAATCATTCCCTGCCACCCGGTGACGGAACAGGGAACGGATCTGCCTGGGGGAGGGAGGGCCGAGGTGCCCCCCTCCCGATGGCGTATAACCAGGTAAAACAGTGTCCGCGCCAGTGCGTGAGTCCACGCGTAACAATATCGTATGTAAAATCAGTGTTTTTTTTTTCTTTCGTTTATACGTATCTCAGCAAATAAATGGTCTGGAAATACGATTTTTTTTCAGGAAAGGTAAAGAAAAACTATTAACTACAACCACAATTTTTTGCTTTTATTATACTAAACATATTCAAAGAGAAAAAAAATGTGAAAATGGTTAAAAACAGCATATTTAGAACTTTCCTGCGCAGATTCCTTAAGGGAAGGAAGCAAGTACAAAATGACATCTCTAGTTTAACCCATTGGCTTACATTACATATAATGATATCCTAATNAAGGGAAGGAAGCAAGTACAAAATGACATCTCTAGTTTAACCCATTGGCTTACATTACATATAATGATATCCTAATGTTACAGATATAAGTTGTGAGAAATCTAACTGCTCGGTAATGTATAGCGTAGCCTTGAGAGGGCCTGTCGCAATGCTTCCTTATGACCAGACGCGACTTTGAGGCGTTACAAATATTTATTAGTGATTTCGTGCTTATCTTACAATTTTCTCTTCATTTACTCTATGATACATGCANAAGGGAAGGAAGCAAGTACAAAATGACATCTCTAGTTTAACCCATTGGCTTACATTACATATAATGATATCCTAATATTACAGATACAATTGTGAGAAATCTAACTGCTCGGTAATGTATAGCGTAGCCTTGAGAGGGCCTGTCGCAATGCTTCCTTATGACCAGACGCGACTTTAAGGCGTTACAAATATTTATTAGTGATTTCGTGCTTATCTTACAATTTTCTCTTCATTTACTCTATGATACATGCANAAGGCGTTACAAATATTTATTAGTGATTTCGTGCTTATCTTACAATTTTCTCTTCATTTACTCTATGATACATGCATTTATTATAGAGAAGAGATTAATATAACATTTTTCATGTTTTGTAAGGTTGTGCAACGAGTGAGTGGAGATATTTGGGCGGCTCTTAACATTGAGGTCTTGAGAGCCGATGAGGGTGGAGCGAGGTATGGAGTAGCTCCGTGATGCAAGGGCGGGGGAAACCGGGAGATCCCTGGGAAAACCCGCCGAACAGCGGTATCGTCCGGCACGATTCCTAATGCGGAAATCCGGGAGCGACCCCGCCGGGAATAGAACCCGGTTTGCCTAGGTGGGAGGCGAGTAGTCTAACCACTTCACCACTGCGGCCCCTGCGCGACGAGGAAAACCGATTGTAACAACAGTTATTGACGCTGGATAATCGTGATTGCCCAACCAGGAATTACTGCACCAAAGTGAAGTTTGCACAAGCGTTGTCATTGTCGTCCACCAAAAACCTACATTGCGTCTGAAGTGAGAAAATAAGTGAGGCACACAGTTTTCTCTCGTCTTCTGCACTAAAGGATTGTAAGTATAGTTGCGAGCATAAAGATACACTCAAGCCATAAGTATGAACGTAGTAGGAAAATCTCACTCAAAATTTACCATGAAATTACAAACCAAAAATGTACCATTTTAAAGTTTGGTGCCTCAGCTGTAAAACGACACTAGGTTTTGTACATCCTATAAAGAGATATTCAGTGTTAAATGGAAGAGGTGAAAAATTAAAGGAAAAGAGTAAAGGGTAGTTAAAAATAAAAACCGCTAGATTACGACGACAACATACGAATTTGTGATTCAATATTTCGTACTCCGCCACCCCTTGCCTTGCAATAGCCCAACCAACAGCCGCAAGTTGGACTCACATCAGCATGTCCAGAAATGGTTTTATTCTTTAGATGTGTTATTGCAGCCGATGTTTCGGAATCGTCATAAAACGGTAATACCATTTGAAAGCTGGGTGTCGCTGCTTTCAGAAGAAACTAAGTAAACTAAGTCATTTAAACTCTAATACTTGAGTTTTTTTAAAATGCATTAAAATATGAGGTTCTGGTTTGAGACGATTTTTTCTCGCCATAATAGTTATAGAGCACTAGTAGTCTCAATGCGCTGATTTCGTCACGTTCAATAGGGACTCGTATAATAGCGCAAGTACATTTGAACAACCAGTTTTTAAAGTACTCTTGCTATCAAATATTAATTTACGTATTTGCATTTTGTCGNCGCAAGTACATTTGAACAACCAGTTTTTAAAGTACTCTTGCTATCAAATATTAATTTACGTATTTGCATTTTGTCGATTCAACGTAGTAGTGATCGTGGTTAAGCCATTTCAGCGGTCTGCAAGTATTTGGTGTATAAGCTGCAATTTTAAATTGTAAAAAAGTATGCAAATATCTTTTGCAATTTTTCTTGGGAAATTCTTTCTTAGCGTATTAAAAAAATATGATGTCANCGCAAGTACATTTGAACAACCAGTTTTTAAAGTACTCTTGCTATCAAATATTAATTTACGTATTTGCATTTTGTCGTTTCAACGTAGTTGTGATCGTGGTTAAGCCATTTCAGCAGTCTGCAAGTATTTGGTGTATAAGCTGCAATTTTAAATTGCAAAAAAGTATGCAAATATCTTTTGCAATTTTTCTTGGGAAATTCTTTCTTAGCGTATTAAAAAAATATGATGTCATGAGTAAAGGGAGTTTTAAAAGTGAAAGGTAGCATGGTTCAAGCCGGTTTCATTAATTCTGTAAGTCATTCTAAGTAAAATGTTTGCGAGACTTGAGATTTCGCGACGTTTAGATTGGTAAAGTGCGGCTAACAAACCGGACAGCAACGCATAGCCTTGGTTATCAACTAACTGGGCGTAGTACGTAGAGAATGTATTTGTATTAGCTGGATTCGTGTGTAATGACGCAGTGCACGTGTGTTATTATCCTTTTTTTGAACTTCAGCCAGGCTAGAAATTGGTCGAAATGTGCCTACATTATACGAGTAAAATAAAGTATATCCCAGTAGCATTTTTGGCCCGTAAACATTTGCAGTAACTTTTTTCGTTACCACTGTGGTGATCAATAATCTTAAGTGATACGTTTTATCAACACTGCTGTTGAAATAACGATTGTATTTTTGAAAATATGTGTTTGATGTAGCGATGGAAATTTCGTAAAATGTCCAAAACGGGTAATTTTAAACAGTGTTATATGTAATACGAATCAACTAATAAGCCATATGTTTCGGTTAAAACCATTTTGTTTCATTTTCATGGAAATGCGTACTAGAAATGGCATTTTAGCATCTCACTTTTTAGCGTAATTATACCAGCACAAAATATTTTGCAGCTATCTGTGCAACGACTGTAAAGACGAAAGTAGTACCGAAACTTTTGCGAACGTCGATCCGTAATAGCCCCGTCCTCCACTTATTTTTACTCAGTTGAATCATATATTTGAAAAATAACCGCGCAAAGCAAATATTTAGTGGTTGCAGTACTCTGAAGAAAATTATAATTTAAAAAAAAAATTGTTTAAATATAACACCTACGTCATCCTTAACACCCAACCTCATGACAGTAATGAAATTCTTCTTCATCTCTAATGTCTGGATGGCTTTTAATTCATGTGTGCTACATCTACAAAATACTTTTTGTGAAATTGTAAACTATATACATATTTGCATATGGAAACTGTGCAACGCAAATTTCAAGCAAAAGTTGATCATGCAAGTGCCAACAGGAATTCAAGCCATGGATACCCGGTTTCTGGCGCCACTCTTCTTTAAATTTATCTCCTCGACTTCACCAGCGCTAGAGTACGCTGTTTTTTTTGTACTTGACCCTCTCACTATCGATGAGTATAAAGGCCACGTAATAAAACAGAGCTGATTACCGCAGAGAGCAGAGGACGCACCACATAGACACCGAGAAAGAAATGTTATTTAAACCACATTTACCTGTATTTTGCAAATTATACAATTATTGTTTTAGTATTTCAATCTCTGAAGACTAGATATAACAGGATTTGACCATCCTGAAATCAAAGATTAAAAATTAACGCAAGATGCAGAGTACTTCAGTATCTGACAAACACCCACTTTTTTTTTCTTTGCTGTAAACACGGTCATTAAAATGTTACAATGTTACAAACCTGACAGTGTATCTTGTTTTACTAACTGACGGGATAATTAACGATCAAGTTCAAGAGGCAAATAATATTAGTATCATAAAATTCAATTTCCTGTTTTTATATCGGCACTAATGATGTCAGATCTCAAATATAATAAGCAGACAGCTGAAATCGTCCATAAACAAACGCCTCGTTAGTGAGTTAACCTCATTTTATGCAACGAAAAGTTAACTTGAGATTCTTTGGCTGGCATGTAGGACCTCTTTATTGATCAGATAACGGAACCTCTCGCTTATGTGAACGAAGACTGTAGTCTGCATCATGTGTGTATTCCAAATTTTAAAATGTATTTTCTAGAAAAACTATATGCTGGCGCCTTTGTTCCAATGGTATTTAAGCATATTTCGTAATTCTCTTACGTGGAACGAGGAAGTGCAAAATAAGTAACAATGCTAGAATATGTACTGTTTTTGTAATGTCTCGTTCCGGTACTTCATCAGAGCACAATACGTAAACAGGATGGTCACAATGGAACTGCGACATTCATTTTTGAAGATGAATTTTGCAATCTGGAAATTTAGCTAAGACACGGTATTAGTAGTTTTGTTAGTTTTGGCTCTTCTGATTGAAGTGCATTTGTAAATTATACAGCCCGAAATGTTATACAGACAGGCCACATACACTCTGTAGTCAAACATCACCGAACTCCCTTTTTCTCCAAGTAAACTTCTCCAATGTGAAGCTGTATAAGCGAAGGCACAAAACGCTCCAACACCATACACGTAGTTTGCTACCATCAACTAACAGAGAATGTATAGTCAAATCACGGTTACTTCCAACTTATTTGAAGCCCTGCTAGAATTCTGCTTCCACGATATTCACCCGTCTCATGCAAGCAAAGTTAAACAGAAGATAGAAAATTACACCAAAGGGACAACGCATCGCATTTATGTGCACTCAATTGAATAATATTTTGCATAAGAACTATTTCTTACTAGGTATTACCAACACACCTATTTTCTCCCTGTTTCAATTCGTATTAATTATAAACGAAATATTATCATTTACAGGTAAAATACAAGTGAAAGTTCAATTTAACCAAAAGTAAGGTGCTTTTATGTTAACACAAGTATAAGACGCATGTGATACGTGGCATTTTTTAGGAATCAACCAAAAACGTTATGCATGGCAATTGTTCAAACGTTTGATTAAAAAAGTGCGAACTAACCANATTTTTTAGGAATCAACCAAAAACGTTATGCATGGCAATTGTTCAAACGTTTGATTAAAAAAGTGCGAACTAACCACGAACAGATTAGATTGTGCATTAAAAAGAGGCATGGTTGTAGGGATCCATTAAATTTGGGAATTCCGTCACAGAGATTTCTAGGTCCACTGTCAACGATGTCGCTGTCAAGTGGAAAATAACTTATCAGGGGCGACGAACTGTGATGCGTGTTGCGGAAATATAAATCGTCAGGCAGCCATGTCAACGATTGCACAGTTCTTCCCTTGCAGCGCAGGTACAAAGGCCAGTGAGCACTCTCCGCTGGGAGGTGATAAAACTTGGTTTTCATGGCCGTGCCACTGCCACGAAGCCAATGGTCACACGTGCCCCTGATGCCGGGAATTGTTTGGAGCGGTGCGAACGACGCTGTCATTGAACTGAGCAGCAGTGGATGGTCGCGTGGAGTGATGAGTCGCGGCAAATGATCTGCGTGTGGCACTTTGATAGACGAGTGCAGAGCGATGCAGCCGTAGAAGGAGAATGGGAGAGAGTGCGTGCTGAACACTTCGTGTTCTAACACTGGACTGCTTTTCTGCCAACAGGACTATCATAAACGATGTGGATACGATTTGAGATTAGGACACTGTTACACATAAACAAGGGTTTTGAGGTGTTTTTATAATTCCTCGAAACAGTTTTTAATGCAATAGGATTAAATTNCTGTTACACATAAACAAGGGTTTTGAGGTGTTTTTATAATTCCTCGAAACAGTTTTTAATGCAATAGGATTAAATTAAATTTGCTACAATTTTTTTGTCCACATAAAAACACATGTATTTTAAAAATTATGATATAAAGAAACACGTTTATCACTGTTGACCACGTGACTTTGACAGTTGTATTGGTGTAAGGTAGGTCAGTGTTNAGATATAAAGAAACACGTTTATCACTGTTGACCACGTGACTTTGACAGTTGTATTGGTGTAAGGTAGGTCAGTGTTGGGTACCGCACATGCGCAGTAGTCGATAATCGGCCTACCTCATCTTTAGCGCCTGGGGGAAGCGGGACGAACATCGCAAGGGGGGAAGAGATACGCACGCAGGGCTGGCCATGCTATCAGCCGTCTCACAAACAGCAGGTGGTACGTCCTTACTTCTATTACCGAAGACTAAAGACATTATGTTTGTGGGATGGTGCATATTCCGCCTTAGACAATTTTCTGTGTATATGTGGAGTATGTTTCAAGATGTTTTAATGTATTTTAATAAGTTTGTTTTATTTCATAGAGTATTATGGATTTGATTTGCACAAAAACTAGTTTTATGCATGTTGCTGTATTCTTGCACTTTCAGGAATAAAATTAAAACATTAACTTGTTTTGACTACGAAGCAAATAAATATTCATTTCCAAGTGTACTTCCAAACCCTGATCTATAGATAATGAAATTACTTATATTGATTTCATCAATCATTGTAACCTGATTTTATAATATCATTACTACGTATATAAATTATTTATTCATGTCTTATATTTGCGTTGTATTACGTTCAGACATGCATACACAATTTTGCTTATAACTACTTGTCAAATGCTCTGAGGATTCAATCGTTTTACCCCCTCTTCTCAACAACCCTTTTTTTAAATAGTAAAATTACACTTAAGCCCCTGCCACAGACCGCAGAGGCATTTAAACATACTTCAGTGGTAACATTTGCACTTCAGTAGTTTTATATCCCGACTATGTCACGGAATTTATTATAAGTAGAGGTTTTATAAAACATTCCTTGAACTAAATCCAGGCTTCACCACCATTGTAAGCAGCCTATAGTACAATAAGACATAGGCTTACTGACTAAAAGACACGTGTAAAGAAAATAATATTAAATTTGTTTTATATGTTATTTTTATGTAACGTTGAAGTATTCTTATTTCTTGCAAAATATTTAGCCTAAAAAATTAAAATGAAATTGGTTAATACTATTTCGTGAACATAACAAAAACATTAACAAAAATGTATTATTTTACAAAAATTATAAAATAACGGTCTTGGTCACAATTTTTGGATTTTTTTTTAGATGTAACATTGCTTATTTTTTCATTTGGTTTAACTTGCAAAATAGCACACGAAAAAACATATGCTTTTAATAAATACTTCCAGTGTTCCGGGTTTGGTTGGTTTTGTTCAAGCTGTTTAGAAGACATGTGAAATTGACATAACATATTTATAAAACCACTATTTTGAATGTCAGCACCCAGCATTGCCTAAAACTAAAAAAATGCAAAATCCTTATGTACAATGTTAAATTAATTTCAGTTTATAATTTCAAAATATTGAAGGGATACACACGCACACCTACACACACAACCTCGCATACACATATAAACGAATAGGAAAGTGATCTCTTCGGAAAGTAAGATAAAGAGTATATTTGCAAATTACAGCTTTGCCCAACTTGTACAGCGTGAGACATGCGGAGCGTCTGCCTGCTTTGCCCGAGCGTATTTTCTTGTTTTTCGTCCTGAACAACGGGGCAGCAGACAAGCCGGCTGTTGACAGCCAAAACGGATATGCGGAGGGGTGTAAAAGGGTCAAAGACGAGGGGCGGGAAGAAAGAGAGTCGCCACGCAGCTCCGATAGTGGGGTGGAAGCGAGCAAGAGTGACAGGGAACCAAAACGCTGTAGTTCTGAAACCTGCCACCCGCCTTTGTGCAAGAACGGCACGAAATTCAAGCAACAGCGCTATCCCGGCCCAGGCAAACTCGAAATGACATGGAGCTCCTCTGAAGTAAACATACTAGATCGTTTTTATGCTACATGAATGAGGCTGCGTGATCAGGCCTTTTTTCCGACTGGCTACTGAGTTCTGTGAAATTTGGCAACTTCTTCCTCGGAAGTGTTTAGTAGATGACTTTCGCCATTTTGCTTTCCAGATGTGTTAAGTTGCTGGCACGTGCAATTGGGATTCGCGATAACCGAGGTAGTTAGGCTTCTGTATCCTTATGTATGTTGTGATTGTGGTATGGGTCCCTTCCCACCCGAAAAGTAAAAAATGGACCGCGGAATCACTTCCCGCTCTTGGATGGGTCAGAAGGACTAACATTCAAGGAGGTAACACCCGGTCACTGATCCCTCTCCAGTGGATATTTCTTTTCAAATGCCCTCACCTGTATAATACTGCGCTTGGGAGGAGGAATCGAAGCGGCAACCCGTCCAAGACCAACACGGAAGGTGGGGGAACTGATGGACGATTCGCAGTGCCCGAAATAGCCGGCGTGAAGCGTAAAAATACAGGGGCAAGGCGGCCAGAGACCCCTCAGCGTGCGAATGTAGGGCAGCGCCCCTGTCGGCCGTCCAGAGAACCAAAATAACCCACGGTGCTGCTTCGTTGGCTGACCCAGGCATCTTCGATGTGCGCATTGACATAGCGTCAACAAATGTACGAGGAAAACTTAGACATAAGCATAACTGTACTTTCCAGCAAATTACACGGCCTATTTATAATTTGTACGTAGATATGGATTCGTCCACCTACACTAAAAAAATTGTTCCACAAAAATCACGTGAGTTCAGTACCGAGAAAGGTGGTGCAGTGGCAAACCTTCGGACTTGCATTCATGAGGACCTGGGTTCGATTCCCGGTTCAGCTATCCTGACCAGTGACTTACGCAAACATTAAGTTTAGGTAAGGTATGGGCTTACTATTGGCCCCCGTAGTTAGGCAGCGCCCCCTTAATATGCGTACTAAGTGATATAAATGTGATATAAAATTAGGATTATGGTCCCAATTAGGCTGGAAGGATAATAATTATAGTGCTACATATCTATATACATATAATTTATACAAAATTAGCCTTGAAAATATTTGCCAATCCGTATGAAACTTAATTACAAAATTACGATGTTAATAAAGTTTTAAATTGTATTCTGTTCTCTTATAAAACAACATCATAATAGCATCACAATTCATAGAATGAGTGTTTATTTTACTGGTAATTCATACCAACTATTACATATTTTAAAGTGTTATAAAGTTTTTTGAAAAACAACCTCTTAAAGAATTAATCGCTATTCTCCTTGAACAGGTGTTTTTAATTTTTCCGTGACTCTTTTTCACTGTCAGTGTTCTTCCACACATGGTAGGAAAAAGTTGTTGAGTCTTTCCTGAGTCATAGTAGACCGGAGTTTCATTTTGTCGTGCATTAATGTGAAAAATGCTTGTTCTTCAACACTGCTTGCCACACTTAAGACACTGGCGAAGTTCTAGTGAGAAACTACAATAAACCGCGTCATGGGTAGCATCTGCTATCCAACCAAGCCAAATTCGAAGGTTTTTTGGCCAGTTTGATAGGTATTCTCTGTTCCTTATAAGTGATCATTCAATTGAAAGTTGCGATATTATTACGTCAAATGCACTAGATATCTCTTCATGATCACACGAACCTGTATTTCGGCCAGAAGTTGTCCTACTGGCGTAATGAGTTCGCTTTATTCTTGACTGAATCTCTCGTGAAGTGCACTTTCAGTGTGTCAATCATATCATGTAATTCTAAACTCTTTCTCCAAGTACTCACGCGAACTTTCATTCTCCCAGTGGTTATAGATAATGTTTTAATACTTTTCCCTTCCTATGGGCTGGTTGCTTGATATCTATAGTGTCTGATAAGCTTAGAGTATTTGAGAATTTAAGGGAAGTTTTCTTCACTTCTTAGGGACGCTGTAATTCTTTTGAGAGCTTATACTTCTTTCACCGCAGTCACAAGGTTCACATAAAGGTACTAAATAATCTACCTGACCTTCAAGAATTTCTACATAATTTCTAGAGCCACTATAAACTGAAAAGATTTAATCTGGGATATAATTCCAGTTCCAGTTACAATAACAGTAGTAATTGCATCAACAGCAACCGGAAGTTGTTGTTTCAAAGCATCTACAGCGTCTGCTCTGAGGAACCACCGAGGCTTGGTCAATGATTCTAGTGAAACTAGGTTCTTCTTGAGATTCCTTGCAGTAACTTCAAGCACTGTAGACCTTGCTAGACTGCCATCAAGAAATGTGTACGCGCACTGCACTGTACCGCAAGTATAATATCATAATACTTTTTACTCGGGATGTCAAATATCATTCCTACTATTTACTCGGGATGTAAAAACGTTAACGAAAGCTAGATTTAAACAATAAGCATAGCAATGCATGTACAAGAGTATGACATTTTTCTCTGCATTTCGTCTGGACACTGCTCAACTTACCAAACATTGTCTCCATCAAAATATGTGGACAACACTTCAGACCATGAAATATTCAACAGATTGTTGACTCACATTAAACTAACGGAGCGTTCGCAAGATCTGCTTGACTTTATAACGAAAAAGCTAACTAAAGTGTGAGTTGTTCGTGTTGGCCATAGTCGGGTGTTTCACCAGCTATTAATGTGATTTTCTTCTCCTTAATTGCACCAATAATATCTCGTAGCACAAGATTGTGAAATGAAGCAAACATGTCAGTTTGGATAATATTGCTGATATGCATTACAGTTTTGAATACTTCCTCAAAGTTTTTGTTTAAAAAATCATCAAAATATTTGTTGATAGCTATTTGCTGCTTGAGTATTGCAGAACAGAAATGAGGCACACAAACGTTGTTTTATATTGTGCTCTTTGTAAATATACAGAGAAAATGTCCTTACAAAGTTTATTTTGTTTGGTACCAATTTTTCATTTCAAAAGTAAAATGGGCAGAATACATGTATTATAATTATGACTTATCAGTGTTAGTAGCAGAGGCAATGTAGGCCTAATCAGTTTATTTATTGTCGCCCGATATCTTAGAGCAGTATTCACAATACAGAGATGCGGCAGACGACGGTTTAATAAAGGTATTCACAACTGAGCGACAGAATGTCGGCGGCCATCGCTGATGCAGGCTACGCTGTAATCTGGCGTACAAGTTAGCAAGTTTGTTTTTTCGTAAACAAAAGACGTACGAAAAACACACATGCAGTTTTGTTTATTATCAAAAATACTTTAAACCTTCCCTTTAAAACTCAAATAAAATAGAATCAAAATTAATAAAATTAACACGGATACTGCTCTGAATTTATTTCATCAACGAACGCAAAAACCTACAAACAAAAATTAAAATAGATCTTAATAACTCATTGCACGAAAAGAAACATAAGGACGTGTGCTTTCAGAACTAATATTAGTAATCACAGCGCATTTATATTCAATCTCACTTATTAAATTGAACTCGCCATGCAAAAGTGGCTCCTTCGTCTCGTCGCCGTCCGTCGCCGTCAAATCCAACGTCTTGGTTCGTTCCAACGCTCGTGTCGCTCTGATTGGGTAATGCTCGTCGCGCCGCTGTATAGTGAACACTGCTTTAGGAGGATCAGTAGCCACCATCTTGCATTTATGCAGTTTTTGCCATAACTTGTATCACAGATTTTGCATTTTATTTTAAGCATCGCCAAGGCATAAGATATCGTTTTGAACAAGTTCTAAAACATGTATTTCTTGATTACTGTTGCTAGTATTATATCTATTAACGCCGGCAAGAAAAAAATACTTATTTATTGCCAGCAGCTACTAGCCAAAAATTAATAAGGGCAGTGCATTTGTAATAATTTGGAAAAACTTTGAGAACCTATTATTTATGATGTGACAAGGAAAAATGTTCGTTAAACATTCTTAAATGAAACTTACGACAAAAATGTATAAATTTAAGAGGGCAGGTACTGGTCCTTCTTAATGGTACTGAGTGAGTCAGTCAAAATCTTTGGTCCCTGCTTTCGCTTTCTTCCTCAAAATCGGCGTTTGATTCATTGATAGTAAAACATTTTTGGGGTGGAGTAGTATTGTGTTCTACTGATATAAATAAGAATAAGACATTGTTTTAGAAGTTACATAAATGAAATCATCATATAATTCCGTAAGGCAGGGTAGCGTGTAACTTAAACACGTGTAACAAATTACTTGATGTAAGTGTTTTATTTGACCTAATTGTTTGACTGCCTTTCGACGACATGTTGGAATGCGGCAGAAATGCTCATGGAACAAGCGTCCCGATCGCATTCTTTCTTAACCTTTCTTTTTCGTGCACCTGACGTTTCCAAACTAATTTACATTAGTTCGTAAAAATAATTCGTTAACTGACTGATATGTTTACTATGGCATCGGCATATAGACTTCTGTTTGTTGTACACTCCGTTGTCACTTTATCTTCCCCTCACCACCATTTTACTTCATGCATCCCGCGACAGACATTAGGTTAGGCGTGCCTGCACTACTGTTCGTGGTAGCTAGAGATAAAGTAGTAGCAATGTTAAAGAATATCTTCGCTCATCTAGATGTCATACTGCTCTTAACGGCAAGAACTCATGATTACTTGACAGATTAAATCGATTTTCATTTAACTAATCACTCATTTTATTTTCAGCTGCATTACAATTTCCCTGTTTTAGATTTGTAAAACAAAAATCGAAATCAATGTATGTGTTTTTTTTATGGCATGTATGTTTGGCTTGCATGACCTTTCCAAAACTTTAGTCAGAGCCTAGGCCCATCCAGCCCCACACTCTAAGAAATCATTCGAAAATTTACCTCACTAGTGTATAGGTATAGTAATAAAGCGGGAGTGGTAAAGTTGTTTACCATACACCCATGGTAGCCTTCCTACATTTGCTTAGGAAAAATTCAACCTACATTTGCTTAGGAAAAATTCAAATCCATAAGGAAGTTCATAACATTGTATAGCAGCGACACTAACATTCCCATATTTGTAGCCTGAAACGTGGTATTATTTCTATGCAATATATAGGTGAAAAACTTCCATTACAGTTTAGGGAGTTTGCCAGAAATTCTTTTTACAGTGTAACCGTTCGCACGCCTGTGATCATGACTTCGGATTAGCAATGTTTTCCGAAATCGTTCCAGGCAAATGCCGCGAAGGTTCTTTAGCACAAACCATGGCCGATTATTTCCCGTTTCCTGCTTCACCGAGCAATNTCCAGGCAAATGCCGCGAAGGTTCTTTAGCACAAACCATGGCCGATTATTTCCCGTTTCCTGCTTCACCGAGCAATTTGCTCCGTCTGTAATGATCTCGCTGTCATCGAGTCGTTAAGCTCTACCTGAATTCACCAACATGATATGTTATTTGGCAACGAGCATGAACCATTCTGTTGCGAGAAACGGAAAACTATAATATTTCTAGTGTTGGCAAAATTTTATAACTCACTCAAAATGTGTATAGATTGGAAACATTGCACGAGTTATATGACCTTCACAGTACTCTGTGCACCTTGCTGTCACTTGGTAATTTTCTGTTTACTTTGTAGGCAATTAGTATAACTCTTGTAATATTTGCTCGTTACTTGTTGTGGGTTAATTGTTTAATCTCGAATCATCCAAGGTGTATCATATTTACTCGCTGACAACTGCAGTGTAATACAAATTTATAAGTTAAGCATGACACCAATTTAATAATGCAAATTTTTCTGGACTCTGGAGGATAGTTCAAAGATATGCAGCAATTCCGTGCCTGTTCTTGGCATAAAAACGTGAAATATATATATATATATTTTTTTTTTTGCTTGGTCATATTTGTCAATCACTTCAGGCAGTGGATGAAAAATAATAGTTAAATTCTGACTACAGTTCATTTACACCATCGTCATTAAACTTCAGATTAATATGGAATGTTAGTATGAACATGAGGTCGGAAAAGTTTGGTTTGGCCATTATATGGCACACTCGTTAAGATATTTTGCAGATTTTTAACTCATCACGCAGACTCAAATCGCTGTTGTTGGTTCGTAATCAAANCACACTCGTTAAGAGATTTTGCAGATTTTTAACTCATCACGCAGACTCAAATCGCTGTTGTTGGTTCGTAATCAAAGCCAATAAACGATTTACATTACACAGATTCCCAGTATCTGGAAACATGTGGCACTTCACTAGAAAGTTGCTTTCATNACCAATAAACGATTTACATTACACAGATTCCCAGTATCTGGAAACATGTGGCACTTCACTAGAAAGTTGCTTTCATATTTCGTTGTCTTTTTTACTCTTAACATGAAATCCTGCTTCGTCGATGCCACCAGTATTTGCCAATGTGAATTTCATGCGCCCCACATCACTTCTTCTTTCGCTGTACTTAACAGAGTCAGGGCTCGACCAGACGGCTGCTTTCTTGCAACACATACCGCCACGCCCACGCGCAAACGGAAGAAAATAATTATTGGCGAAGGAGCTTTCGGTTGGCCTCCTCCCAGCCGTCNCGGTGCTGGTGGTATCTGACGCTGATCACGGCCTTGAGGCGTCAGGGGCATTTGGCACGGCTAGGTTGCAGTCTTGGCTCGCTGGGAATATCACTCCCAGCAGCGTTGCTGCAGGTCTTTTTACCCACATGTGCATGCGAAATAGCTTCTGCTGTAATGGACATTACGCTGTCACTAAAGGGGCCGCGGTGGTGTAGCGGTTAGACTTCTCGCCTCCCACCAAGGCGAACCGGGTTCGATTCCCGGCGGGGCCGCTCCCGTATTTTCGCATGTGGGTATCGTCCCAGACGATGCCGCTGGTCGGCGGGTTTTCTCGGGGAACTCCCGTTTCCACCACCCTTGCATTCCGGCGCTGCTGCATACTCACCTCGCTTCACCCTCATCGACTCTCAAGACTTCGATGTTAAGAGTCGCCCAAATCTCTCCAGAGTAGATAAGTACACGAAGACGAAACGTCGTGGCGGTTCCTTTGATGTGGGCGTGCCCACCGCGTGTCCGGCTACTACATGCTGCGGAAAGTTCCCTATTGACTGTACTGTTGGCTGGCGAGTAGGCCACCAGGCGCTGATTTGGCGAAAGGCGTTCCGACATGTTGCTGGCCAGTGACTCCATTTTGCTGGCGTGCGCGACTGGAGTTCGCGGAATAAGAGGCTGTTTCACCTCTGTATTCTCAAGTACTGTGTGATTGGAAAGAGCTTTGAAACCACGTGGATTCACTGTGTCATATCGTCTTGGACCCCTCGGATTAATCTGTTTCATTAGATCCATTTGATCAAAATATTATCACAGCATGAAAACTCCAAGTTACAAGTTTTGCGCTGTAACTCTCCTTAGGGCATATTTTCTATAATCCGTCCTCAATTACATGCATACTGAACGGAAAAACTAATCTTGAATAGAATCAAAAGATAAGAGATATTTTTTATTAATTTTAACCGTATGATACATTCCCACTAAATAGTGTATTTTATTAAAAATTTAGTATTTCTTTACCGATTACTGATGATGCATCCGTCCTAAACTACACGCATCTTGAATGGCAAACTAATCCTGAATAAAATCAAAGGATAAATAACTTTCTGTTCGTCTTAAACGTCGGGAAAATTCATAGTACCAAGTCAACCTGTACATATCTTGGTTATTTATTTACACAATGTATTAAGTTGAAAATCGTTAGCATTTCTTTACTTTTTGCAGACACTATATTATAACTAATAGTGTGATCGATGCTGGAGTTGCCTTGAGAAATCACGATGGTTTAAAATACTATTAAATTAAAGTCTGGATTATGTATTAGAGAGTTCAGTTTTCTTCTCCACAGCCACATTGCGGGGAGGGACGATTTGACCAGTTAATGAATCCTGGGCAATATGTTTTTATTAAACTCACTAAATGCAGTATTATAGCTTCTCAGTTGGTTTTAGGATTCAGGCACCCAATATTATAAGCAAATTGATTTCTTCCGTCTAATTTATCCAGACGTTCGTCTTTATTTTCAAGCACGCAGTTTATACAAAGAGACGACTCTTCACTAAAGGCATAACCAGCAATCACGACCAAATTATATCTCCACAGAAACACAAAAAGTTAGCGAATTCATCTGGTGACATTTGGCCAAAATTTATTCGAATCTTCATGGAAAACTTTGAAAAAAAAATAAGCCACAGTAATAGAAGATCCGAATGGTGTGGAACATATATGAGAGCTAAACAAACCAAAAGTTGGAACTGTACGGAGAGAAATAAAATCTACGAACAAACTATTGTCCTTTTATTCTCATTTTGGTTCTGTGGGAGTTATGACATCCACTATTATGTCTCTGAACATTCTAATTGACTTCTACTGACTTGGCACTGATTCTTTGTTCTCACTGCCAAAAACCCGTTAGATACGCTCGCATACCAGGATTTCATTCTTGATGAGCTTCCGGGGTAACATAACAGCCTTACATAAAGTTCTCAATCTAAGTTCAAGGCCTCTTTTCGACAACCCAGTTGATTTCTACACAACGTAGGATCCTTGCTTGCCCCACAAATCTATGCGACGCTTTCTGCTTGTAAGCAGATTATATTGAATCGTACGCAGCTGTTAAAGCAGTTCATCGCCACTTTCAAGCCTTCATATTAAATTTTCGTAGTTAAATTGGTTTCTCTTCATTAGGATTTACCTGATACTGATTCTCCGGGAATGTTTATTTAATACTGCAAATGGCCACATGCAATAAAGTTATATTCTAAGTAAAATACAATTTTTTTCCGACAAATCTTTTTCTTTGCCACTTGACAGAAAATACGTTAAAATCGTCGGCACATTACTATGTTTTCTATTGTTTTGACTTCAAGTTTCTTTTTGCGGTAACCTTAAGTTGGAATGTATTTTATCTGAACTTCTGTTATTTCTGTTACACACGCTTTACAATGTTTACGGGACTTCACGTTGATTGTGCACAGTTTCTATAAAAAGCCAAATCATTTGTAACACAGCTATGTTTTGACTTTTACTATTATCGTTCTCATTAATATCTTTCCCGTACGTTACGTTGCATATGTCTGAACTCCCACATTTATCTTATAGTTACTGTAAACATTTTAATTACAACAGCAGCAAATTTGTTTGTTTAGAACACATGGCATTTGGAACGCCATCCCCCTCCTTTTACACTTTCAGAAAGGAACAAGGAGCATACTTCCAGTCGTTTATTAAACTCTTCACAAAAAAAAATTTGAACGCACAGTCAATTCATTAATAACTTTTCCTAGTAGAATAGTATCTACGAATTCTGAGGATTCCTTTGCGTCTTTAATAATCATATGCAAAATATTTAGGGAAGGGCAAAGCGAAATACCAAGAAAGACTATCCACTATGTATTGAAATTTATATATATTGTTCATTCACGGTTACTTCCGACTTTTTTGAAGCCCTGCTGAAGTTCTACTTTCAGGCTATTCCTCCGCACGATGCAAACAAAGCTTAAATAAGTCTAAACAATTACACCAAAGGGACAACGCACCGCATTCATATGCACTCAATTTTAATAATACTTTGCATATGAACTATTTCTTACTAGGTATTACCAACACTCCTATTTTCTCACTGTTTTTATTCGTATTGATTACACGTAAAAAAATTATAGTTTATGAATAAAATATAAGTAAAAGGTTAATATAACAACAAATAAGATACTTTTATGTTAACAGGAGTATTAAATGCTTGGGATTAATTATTTATTTAGGAACCAACGAAACACGTGATGCATGGGGTGATTTTTCAAAGGTTTGATTCAAAAAGTGTGAAGAAACCGGGAATAGAACTACACTGAGGAGAGAAAAAAAATGGCACACCTGCTTAATATCGTGTAGGGCCCCCTCGAGCACGCAGAAGTTCCGCAAGACGACGTGGCATGGACTCTACTAACGTCTGGAGGTATGCAGAAGGCAATTCACGCCATGAATCCTGCAGGGCAGTCCACAAATCCAATCTGCGCCAATTTGAGAAAGGGTTGCACATCTGTCACGTTTAATGATTCTCGTCAGTCGTCGTTTGTCCCGTTCGTTCACGATCTTTTTCCGACCGCAGCAATGTCGAAGAACTGATGTTTTACCGGATTCCCGATATTCACGACACACTCGTGAACTGGTCGTACGCGAACATCCTAATGTTATCGCTACCTCGGAGATGCTATGTCCCATCTCTCGTGCGCCGACTATAACACCACGTTCAAACTCACTTAAATCTTGATAACCTGCCATTGTAGCAGCAGTAACCGATCTAGCTGCCGATCGCATCGCGTTGCTCTGATTGGTTCAATTCCTCTGTTATTTGCATACGCACGCCTATACCAGTTTTTTTTGGCTCTTCAGTGTATAACATTAAAACGTAATTCCTAATGGTAAGCACATGGTCTGAACTTTACGCACAGTTTCCCACCCTCCGAGAAGCCCCCCTCCTTTTTTAATGGTTCTCTATATCCGCCACTGCTTAAGAGGACGAGATGGGACAGGACGCAGGCAGCTTGACGAGGTGCAGTGATAAAGTCGCACTGCGCCGCCAGTATAGCGGTTGGCAGCGCGGCAAAGCGCACTGTGCTGGCATCTCCACAGAGGAACGAGCAGCCAAGGGCGATTTGGTAATGGTATTAAAACTCGGGATTAAAACTCGGCGATCTGACCAGCGACAGTTCGGCGGACAAGCAACTCTGTATAGCACACACGGAGCTCCTCTCCCATGCTACGAACTACGACGAGGCTACACACAAAACAAACTGCAAAACAAAGTCGTAATTGTGATAGAATAGTATTTACGTTTATTTTATGATATTGCCGAGATCGTCATTCCGATAAGATAGAATGTCACACATTTTATCCCGCATGTTTTTAAAAACAGTCCCTACAGATATAAAGCGATTGGTTAACAAATGACCTGTATTGTCAGGGTATTGTTTTATATTCATTCCTTTTTTTTTTTTTTTTTTTTTTTTNTTTTTTGCCCGGAACTTTCTAAAACTGATGACGCATGCCTCTGTTTGAAAACCTCTAGCCCGAGGAATTCGGACCACAGAATGCGAAAGTACATACATATCGTCTGAAATGTTTGTTCCTACACGATGAGTGGGGAATTTTATCCTTTTGTTTTCCTAGCAGACGAGGCCACTTTGCTGGCACGTGTGGTGGCGAGTTCTTGATTAATCGCTGCAGTTTATCTCTTACGTACTAACGATACCGTGTTCCGACTTTGAACAATTATGAATTTTGATTGCCGTAATAGTCTGAATATTTATAATTATATTTATTAACCACCCTTCTGCCTAGTTCAATATATTTTGCCTATTGGTGGTTGGCGGTTATCTGAGCATTTTTGAAAGCCCTGATTAGGATCTAATTTTCTTATAATTTTGTATTCTTCCGCGATACGTGAAATAAGTTGGTCCGACAACCAGCCTGTAAAGGGTGTAAGGTGAAGGGACCAGGTCCCCTGAAAGCCAGACTGTGGTGCTCCAGTCTGCGTGTGTAAGGGGGGAACTAGGTCCTGGCAACCTGGTAGAGCTGACGTGACCCATGGAATGTCAGTTCTCGTCGGTCCATCCCCCGGCTCAAGCTCTAGCAGTTCGCGACCGGCGTAAGTGTAAGAGTGAGCTGGTGCGTGGCGCTCTTTCCGGCCCACGTCTATTGAGTGCCCGCGCCGGTGAGCTCCGGTGGGGCCCACTCATTGATGATTGGGTGTTCCCCTGCTGCTGTGAAGGCTGCCGAATCAACTCCTTAATGGAGCAGTGATGCGAATATATAGCCTAGCACTGCTCAAGTCCATCTCCACCTCCTCGCGGTAGGGGGCTGGTAACATGGTGGCCACACCATGGCTAACGGAATGAGGGCGACTAAAGGCGGTAACGGCCTGTCTGTGCACAGATAATCAGTTACGGCGAGGTTATGTGCAGTCTCCAGTGGCTGTATATATTCTTCACCTTGCGGTGAAGACCCGCGAACCGAATTGCACACCCCTCAGCTGAGGCTTGATTTGGCAAATCGGGCTGATCTCGGGGTGGCTGAGCTCTAATAAAGGGGCTGTCTGGCATCCTGGAAGGGCTGGGCTTCCCTGGGTGAAAACTCAAGCGTTCATGTCTGAAAAATTTGGGTACTCAGGGGATCAGTGTGAAAGCCCCGGCTTAGGCTGTGCTGATCGCGGGTCGGACTCTGGGTGGCATTGGTTGAACCTTCTGCTTAGAAGGAGATCTGGAGGTGTGTGTTTGCCTGGAGGGCTGGGCCAGGCGTGCCTGTAAGGCCAGTAGCAGCTGCCGTGGAACGCAAGCGTGCTGACTTGCCCCAGATCGAGTTTCGAAGGGTTGATGCACGCTAACGAAAGGTCGACGGTCTGGTCCGCCTAGTAAGAGGACTCGTTAACAAAGCGGATTTGTAGGGTGAGGATAGCACTCGGCCCCATCAAGGTGGCACGTGCGGATTCAACTCCGTACTCTGCTGTTGATAGGTGAGGTGGAACCATCCTCGGGTGGAGAACATCCACCCACTGTGTAAATTCTCACAGGAAAGTTACAGACCGACAATCTGGAAGATCGATTTAGCCACTACAGACATCTGTCAGAAGGGAACTATAATATTTGTGTGCAGCTAATTAATTGGGTCAGAGAAAAAACTACGTGTAAGAAGTATTTCGGTGCTACATACGGACAGGTACATTTTAATTTTGATGCGTTTGAATATGTGTGTTGTTCTGAAAGCAGCAGTTCATCTTGTCCCTCAAATTACACAACTAAAAATTTACAAAACTTCTTCAATGTCGAATTGGGCGATGTCTTTACTTTTGTATAGTTGTGGTTACACTTCCCACAAATTAGGTATGCGCAAGGCTGTGGTTGTCATATCGAACTTTTGATTCAGCATTGTACTGACGATACATATTTTAACGAGCTTAACAAAGGTGGGCTTCAGCTGATTATACACGTGTAGGAGTAATTGCACATGCAGTAGGGCCTAATAAAATTGTTAGTTTCTGAAAAGCACGAAAAACCGATCTTCGAAAATAAACACCAAAGCTGGGAGAGCTACTATAATGCCGTGCGCGGTAACTATTTTGAAAGCGACAGTGTGCAAACGTAGATAAATAAGGCACTTTCTTGTAAACAGAGCAATATAGTCTCGAAACGGTTTGATGGCACCTCGTACGTGCAGCAGCCGCAAGGGACTAAAGCTACCCGCTGTTATTGCCCCGCTCTCCTTCAGCGGCGAATCGGTTCGCGAGTAGACTGCAGACTGATGCGACACTTCCGGCCCATGCATGGGGTAAGTGGCCGTGAAGGAGGGAGGAGCAGGGGCAGGATGGTAGAAGAATCGCCGTCGAAGAGTGGTGAGGGGTCTGTGGCGTTGTCTCTGGCCGGCGCCTATTTCCGTAGCGGCGGCGTTCGCTAAAGCGCGTCACATGCAGCGAAGGGGTCGCGGTGGCCACGGGCGCATGTCTCTGCGCGTTGGACAGGTCGCACGCCCGGCCGAGAATAGCGCGAGGTAGTCGCCGTCGTCGTCTGCCCCCTCTCTCCACCTCTTTGGCTTAAGCCGGCCGGGAACTTCTTCCCCCAAGGCCGCGCCAACCCCGGACACGCTGGCTTCCTGTTCTTCCCTCGTCTGTTGTCTTCCCGTCACCGCTTCATGCCGGAAGACTACAGTAGCGAGGAAAAGTATAGGGAAGGACATCAATTCTAAAACTAACCTAAATGTAGTCTGAAAAAATCGGGGTATGGCTGTGCCGAAGACAAGACCGCGGGTTTTACGTGAATATGCCTGCAGTAGATGGTAGTATCATCTTTGTAACACGAGAATGAATGAACGTAGCGGATTGGATACTTGGCTTTTATTGTTTGGATAGACAGATTTAGACTAGATCTTTCGTTTGGCACGATAACAAGCGCGCTAGCACATCGGAGTCGCGTGATTCACTGCCCGAAAAATTTCGCCCTTGCTCAAAATTGTCGCCAGTCGCCGCGGGCGCCCAACCGCGCCTCGCGCATGCGCGGCGCTAACTCAAAATCATGCTTGTATCATAGTCGTATACTCGATCGAACGAGACCACATTTATTACAATCGTGTAATTAGTCACGAAGTTATAGTGTCGGAATGGATCACCCTGCGAATGTAAAATCGCCGTTTCCGTCCCGGTACTCCATGTACCGGTCTGATTTTAAAGAATTATTCACGTCAAAATGGCATGTAATTAAGCCTTACGCGGGATTTGTACCTGGAACGCCGTGGTTTGTAGACTAAGCCGAAGCAATTTCCGCCATGGCGGTTAACTTTTCTATTTTAACTATTGGAGATTTCTTCATGTATTCAAAAACAATATATTTTATATAATTTTAAATGAAATCTTTATTTTGCGGAATTGACTTAAGGTAAATTATACTCAGGTTGGATCAAAAGGAGATGTCTTGTTGGGAGAGTTTGGCATGGGGAAAATTTCCGCCACTAGGTACGCAGTGTTCCAAAAGGCAACTTTCAAAATTATAAATGAGAACGATTTTACTTAGTTACGAAGTTGTTTCATACTTGATTTATGATTATTGCAATTATCATTATTTTAACGTAGAACATAGAAAACATTTGTACATTGCCGGCACTAGTGCTTACCAAGTGGCGAAAATTTTCCCTTTGTCAAACTTTTAACATTGATCTTCCCAACCTGTAGCAGAAGTAGCCTTAGCAAGACTGACTAATTTGCCAATACGCCAGTGCTGCCAACTTGTTGAAAGGGTTTATAGGCCATTCACGGTTACTTCACACATTTCTGAAGCCCTGCTAAAGTTCTACTTCCAGGATATTCCTCCACCTCATGCAAACTATGATTTACTGAGTCTAGAAAATTATTCCGAAGGGAGAACGCACCGCATTCGTGCGCACTTAGTGTAATACAATTTTACATAAGAACTATTTCTTAGTAGGCATTACCAACAAACCTATTTTCTCCATGTTTTAAATCATATTAATAATAAATTAAATACTATAATTTACAGATAAAATGTAAGTAAAAGTTCAGTTTAACCAAAAATAATTAACACAGGTATAAAACGCTTGTAATACATGACATATATAGTAAACAACCAAATACGTCATAAATGGGGTAATTTTCAGAGGTTTGATTCAAAAAGTTTGAAGAAACCGCGAATAGACTGTACCAAGATCGATGCATCGAAGAAGTGTGAAGAAGTGGCACACCGCACACTCCAGCATAGACTGAAGATGAGGTAGACCGCTTATTCGTCTTCCACTTATTCGTCTTCACCTACCCCAAAGGAATGCAACTATCAAAGTCACATGGTCAACAATGATAAACGTGTTTGTTTATATCCTAATTTTAAAATGACAATCACTATTAGATTAATAAAATACGTTTACCACTTCGGATTTAGTAAAACTGCACATCTCAAAGCACTTGTTTACTAAACAGTGTTATAACCTAAAATCCAATCCACGCTGTTATTACTAGTTGTATTGGCAGAAACAACAGTTCAGTGTTGACACACGGAGATGGGTTGCGCGCAGCCATTAAGTCATAAGTCAGTTTGTAAGCCGTCCCCTGATAAGCCTTCAGGCATAACATCGGGGACGTGTCAATAAGCTCTATACAATACAAAAAAAATTTTAATTTGTCAAGTGATGTCATTTTACAACTTCCTATAAATCCATATCTCATCTCCAGGCTCAAACTTTATCTTCTTATGAGACAACAGAACAGAAGATGTATGAATACTAATAACAGCAGTTTGATTAACAACACCTTCATGTACTGGCACTGTGTTCAAACAAATATGGATTTATTGGAATTTAATTTGTACAATTGAAAATTAGAATGTTATTGGTCATTTAGAGGTTGTTTATAATGCACGAATGACAATAATGTTTGTTTGAACGAAATCGGTTCAGTGGTTCTCATTTTGCTGTAACATAACCTCAACACCAGCAGCATTAGTTCACTAAATCTACTGTGTACTTCTGTGTTCACCTAGGTATAACAGGAAAACTGCATGAAATGTGGAATGACAGAGAAAGAGAAAATGAAATACAAGATGGTATGAATGGAATGAGAGAGCACGATGTTAAGATGGCATGCATGGAATAACAGAGCAGGAGAAAATGAAATACAAGATGGTGGGAATGGAATGGCAGAGCATGATGGCAAGATTATGGGGTGGAACGAAGGTGACTAATAAATGGAATCCAAAATGGCTGACATGGAATGACAGAGCATGAAATACAATAACAAAGCATAAACTGGAAAATTCTAGAAACGAGATATCAAGATGGAATGATAGAGCATAAAAGAAAGGTGACTTAGGTGAAAAGGAATGGCATAGCATAAAAGAAAGGCGAGTAAGCAGGTAACAAGATGGTGGCGGAAACAAAATGGGGTGATAATGTAATACAAAATGGCGATATAATACAAAATGGCTACGATGACATCATCCAAGATAGCAGCGATGACGTAATACAAAATGGCGGCTTGAAACAAGATGACAGATGGTCGGAGCCTGAGTCCGACCCTGAACCCTGCGCCAGAAAGAACTTTGCTCTACTACTATTACTATCTTTTTTTTCGTACACATATCAAGTTTGAACAAAATTGATACTTTACATTACAGCTCAAAATAAATGTTCATATGTTATTACAAGGTCATGAAAAATTTATCTTAGAAATTTGGTTATGCTGTTTACTTGTATTTCCGTTTTAAGTTTTGAGATATGATTTAAACTCAGGACAGTTGAAAGTTAATGCAGGGAATCAAGTGTAGAATTTATAAGAAACTGCAACATGCCACTCACATAACTTAAAGAAACAATTAAACTGGAAATGGTTCAAACGACTTTCTGAAATTTGTATGAATCAATATTTCGAGTTGAAATTCACCAGAATGTTTACCGCTACTGTAAATACTGGAATATACTTGCTAGAACTGATATTTCAATACTGGCATTGTTTTGGTGGTTTTCTTAGTTAAATCAAAGCCACCAAATCACCTCAAAAAGCATGTGCGTGCATCTTCAAACTCAAATCAGTCGCGTTCGTAAGCTTAAGCTTCTTTGAATGGTGTGTGCCTATAACACTGATTTTATGCGTGTGTATAGCCACAAAAGTTTCATGCAAAATTCTTAGAATTACATTGGAAATAAGCTCTAATTATTCTGGAATATACAGGAATTTGAAATCTCCCAGTCAACAGACAGACACCTTGGATTTATGCAGAAAAAACGCGACGAATGTTCTTTTTCAAATGATTAGGTATTTTAATCACGCTATCATCGATATCGTATCACGAAACCATTAAAAATTTCTCAAAATCTATGCAAAACGTGGGCTTTTGAGCAGTTTTAAAAGTCGGCACCTACTGCCGTTGCAGATGTTCATACCGGGAGCGACAGCCTGAGAGATGCGCTGTCTGGGCGCGGACTATTAATGCTGTTCCGCAGCAGGGGGTTGGCGCGCTGTAAACGCACAGTCAGTGGCTAGTTTGTAACTCAAGGTAGGTGCGAAAACACGACGGGTGATGTTTATCCTGGACTCCATCTGGTAACTGTAGCCGGCTGCAGACTGTCCAGGCTGCGAGGCGAAAGGTAGAGAAATATGTTTGCAGGAGCGAGGAGCCATATTTAAACAGCTGCGTTTTGCAGAGGGTTCTCTCTTCATCACATCTAACATGCTCAGTGGATTCACGTTTCTTGTATTTCAACATTGCAATTTTTTAATTACCTACAGGTTATGAAGAAATGTCCGACTAAATCTGACACGTTTGGTTTCTCTTTTGCAGTTTACTGTTGATATAAATTTTAGTAACCATTTCTTACGTCTAATTTATACATCCAGTAAAATTTCGGCGTTTTCTCTAATAAATATTACTAGTTAGAAATAGGGCATTCAGCGCGACTTGGCGTCCTGGCGGAGACGAGGGGACGAGCCGACGACCATCTTGGATTACGTCACAAGGCAACCTTCCGCTCTGTCATCCCTTGCCGACGTCAGCCATGGAATTAACTTACCGCTCTGTCATTCATGGCGAACGGTAGCCATCTTGGATGTCCCCACTTCATGCTCTTGCATTCTGTGTGGGCGGGTGGAAGAGGCCACTCATAGCTCTCCCGGTCACTCCCATCTCCCATGTTCTATCCCTTGGGGCTTTTTTTTTTATATTCCTTCTGGTCTCCTTTCACCTGGCGTCCTGGCGGAACGAGTCTCATGCTCTGCCATTCCACCTTGGTTTTCTCATATTCCTTCTGGTCTCCCTCCTTTCACCCGGCATTCTGGTGGGGACGATTATCAAGCTTTATCATTCCACATTGGTTTTCTCATATTCCTTCTGGTATACTTTCACCTGGCATCCTGGCAGGGACAAGTCTCATGCTCTGTCATTCACTTTGGTTGTCTCATATTCCTTCTGGTCTCCCTCCTTTCACCCGGCATTCTGGTGGGGACGATTATCAAGCCTTATCATTCCACATTGGTTTTCTCATATTCCTTCTGGTATACTTTCACCTGGCATCCTGGCA
The DNA here is from genome assembly GCA_002778355.1 of Clitarchus hookeri. Lineage (NCBI taxonomy): Eukaryota > Metazoa > Arthropoda > Insecta > Phasmatodea > Phasmatidae > Clitarchus > Clitarchus hookeri. The sequence goes on along the minus strand of NQII01004771.1, from coordinate 10,316 downwards.
GGGACAAGTCTCATGCTCTGTCATTCACTTTGGTTGTCTCATATTCCTTCTGGTCTCCCTCCTTTCACCCGGCATTCTGGTGGGGACGATTATCAAGCTTTATCATTCCACATTGGTTTTCTCATATTCCTTCTGGTATACTTTCACCTGGCATCCTGGCAGGGACAAGTCTCATGCTCTGTCATTCACTTTGGTTGTCTCATATTCCTTCTGGTCTCCCTCCTTTCACTCGGCATTCTGGTGGGGACGATTATCAAGCTTTATAATTCCACATTGGTTTTCTCATATTCCTTCTGGTATACTTTCACCTGGCATCCTGGCAGGGACAAGTCTCATGCTCTGTCATTCCACCTGCGCGACACAAAGCGAGGCCACCCCACGCATGCTAGTCTAGAGTCGTACCACGTGTGCTCAAAGTACGTCCTAAGCACAACTATAAGCATAGGTGGCTGTAATTTCGGAATCATTAAAGATACAGACTTCAAATTCATAACATAGGCAACACCCCAGAAATCAAAAAGGGCTGCAATGTCAAGTATGCCTTAAGTGCACTTATAAGCATAGTTGACTGTAATTACCGAACTGTTTAAGATACAGTCACCAAATGCATAAGCTAGACATCACCCCGTACGATGAAAAGGACTGCAAGGTCAAGTATGCCTTAAACCCTCTTAAAAACATAGCTGAATGTTATTTCCGAACAATTTAAGATCTATTCACATAAATTTATAACACAGTCATTTTAAACAGTTAAATTCTGAATTATTCATATTAGGAGTAATTGCTAAGTACTTTTGCACTGAAAAATTCGTTGTTCTTCAGACGTGACATGACTTTTGCATTAATAAGGGCCTAACGAGAAATTAAATGGTATATTCGAATTTTGCACTTAAACAGCGGTCGTATAAATCTTGTGATGTTGGCAGCAGGGACTGATTACACGGCGTAGTCCAGACCAGTATTCACAGGACCTAGCGTATGGTGTTGGCTGTTCAACCGCTAGAAATTCTCATGCTTGTTTCCATATCAATTACTTCGCAAACTGGTCAGTGTGATGTCTGTAGCGTCCAGATATTCTCAAAACGTCTTATTTTGTGAATACACCAAAAGTTTATCCCTTTTTGAAGGATAAGATGTAAAAATAAATACAGTAAAAATACCCGTTCAAATAAAACAGTTCTTTCAATTCTTAATTCTTACATTAATTATACATTTAATCATCTTGCTCATTGCAAATATGCTGAGTACCTTACGTGAGCTGCCAGGGGGTCGCCTTATATAGATTGGCCAAAATCTGAGCATTCCCGAGATTGGGCTCAAGTTTAATTCTTGGAGCAACTCTGTGAGTGAGTTAGTGAGTGAAGAGGCTCTTAACATCGAGGTCTTTAGAGCTGACGAGAGTGAAACAAGTTGAGTATGGAGCAGCATCGGAATGCAAGGGTGGGGGAAACCGGATATCCCCGAGAAAACCCGTTGACTATCGAGATTTTTGTGGGCACGATTCCCACATGGGAAAATACGGGAGCGACCTCACCTGGAATCGAACCCAGTTAGTCTAGGTGGGAGGCGAGTGGTCTAACCACTACACCACCGAGGTCCCGGCAATGCTGTGATAATAGTAAAATGCTCCATCAGTTCTACTCGTAAGTACAACTCCAAGCGCTGTAATTTGTTTATTTACTGGTGCCTCCGTGGTAAGAACTTTATCCTGTGAACTAGGCTTTACGCGGTACGCTATTTCTCTTACTACGTGTTTGTTACTAGTTCACGATCCTCCGGGACGCGTCAAGAAACGAGTCCCCATTTCACAAAACGTAACAAGAACGCACAAGTTTTCAATAAGTCCGTCCTAGAAACACATGAACTCGCAAAACTCCCAGTGTCTGCATCCGTAAGGTAAAGGCCTCAAGCTGTGTCAGCAAGCCATCTGCAAACCATATAGTAGGTGAGGTTTCAATACGGAAGTTCAGTGCATTCGCCAGTTATGTAAGATTTCCTCATATAGTCACGTTTCCAGGTCTTCCCGCTCTTAAGCTACACAATTGACTCACCCGCTGGGTGGCCGGGCTGTTAAGGAAATGGAGGGTAGAGCAGTAGAGGAGGCAGAAATTTATATTTTTGAGTGTGGGGGGGGGGAGGAGTTGTTTCCTTCATCGATAAAGCAGCGCATTAAAAAAAAATTGAGCTGAAGATCGACAGTTGATGTAGACACCTGCAATTTTTATTTTGCTTATTTTTACTGTCTTATTATACCGTTTTACCTAATTTCTAATTTTACTGATAAATAACTTTATTTTTTTAACGCGCCCTTCATATTTGGGGGGAGGGGTATCTTCTCCCCCCTCCCATCTACGTCCCTTGGATAGAGTGCACACGCCATTTGCGCAGAAACAGATTCCCGAGCCCCAATGCGAAAGCCTGTTTCGCCAACAGAACTGACAAAACCACATGGTTTGTACTCTTTGATTAGCACAACTGCTTATGTAAACACGTATTATGAATGTTTATCCTGGACCATGTTTGGAAACCTACAAAATCCACGTTATTCATTTATTTGGTAACATGCTAGACTTTACTGCCCTGTACTACTTGAGCGGAAATCGTGATTTCATGGACTGCTGGCAACTAGAAGGCGCCATTAACCTGTTTTACCGCTTCACTAAAGACTTGTTTCCTAACAGTTGAGTCTTTACCGTTGGCTAAAAGTGACCTTGCGATGTACTACAAGTTGACGGCCAATGGCAGAAGTCAAACGTGCATACAGAATTATAAAGTTTAGTCTTCAAATTAATGTGAATTTTACAAATCCCTGGCCATGGTGTAATGTAAAACGAAGATATACTTAACTATGCAAAATTTTTATATAAAAGAATGGGTTTAATCAGGAAAATAAATATTTGTAAAGTAACGTCATGTCACTGGCCACCTGATTTCGAAAGTATTGACGTCAAATCTTGAGCCAAACTTCCGGACATTAGAAGAAGACGAAAATCAGGTTTCTCCATCTTTAATCCATGGGTCAGACAAAAATATAAATTATGGAATAAAATGTGTAGGGAAAAGGGGAGGAGCGACATTGATAATGTATGAAACTTAAGGGCCGACTTTCAGTATCGTCTATTACTTATGACGTAACCCTGAAGATGGAACGTGACAGAGTCTGTTTCCCTTTAACAGAAATGTCTCGATTCATATTGTTGGCCATTGACGTCGACTTGACCAACTTTCAGAGGGAAGGAAAATTATTTATTAAGAGATTTAAAATGTTAACGAATGACACAAACACTCTAATATCACTTCCCAAATGAATGTCTTAGATTTTCATATTAAAACACAGTAGGCTCATGTTATACCAACACTCACTCGATAACCAAACGTTAAGGATAATGGGGAAGGGTAGGTACACATGTCTTTCAGGAGATCAGGGTAAAGTTACGCATAGTAAACTACAGCGAAGATGTTAGTCGAATATACCTCCCTGCTTACCTCGGCAATGTACTGTGGCAAAATGACATAATTATGTCTGTAGGTCGATAAGGAAGAATGACTGTTATTAGTTGCAGACTAAGCGTAACTGGTCGAAATTCTGCATACAGTCTTGTCTCTAATTCGTTTAATACTAAGGAAGAATTTTCCCCCTCCCTGCCCCATGCTGCCGTTCACCTGAGACGGACAAAGCCCCTCCACCTTTCTCTTCCCAGCGTTCACGCCCATGGTACAGAATACTTAAAAATACAGAACTGAAACAGCCGCTTATTTGCGTGAATTACAGTCGTATACACCAACAAAATGGTGTCACTGTCCAGCAACATGTTGGAACGCTGTTCGCCAATCAGCACCCGGTAACCTACTCACCAGCCGGTATCCCAGCCAATAGGGAACGTTTATCAACATGCTGTAGCCAATCAGACACAAGGTCCATACCTAGAGGCTCGCGCGGCCAATCAGCGAATAAGAACATTCACACCATAGGAACCTTCACGATATTTCGTCTCTCGTTTACTTTGCGTCCATGGAGTAGGTGCTGAATAATATGGAGAGAATTTAATTCGTTTGTAGATACCAAGGATCCGCGCCTCCACGGCAGACGCGGACAGTGATCTCCCGGCGAGTCTTGTCCGCTTCACTCAAAATCAGAATTAGTGATTTCAAGTAGAATTATTTTACATAATCTTCAGTTAACGAGCTGTTATCTACTAGCAAATCTGTGGAATTCATTAAGGCCCCCGTCTACCTGGAACTTTTTCCCACGTTTAGGTCGAGAAGCGCGGGAGCGATAAGGGTGACACTGNGCCACGCGCATAAAGTACGCCATCGCCGCTAAGCGCAAGGCTCTGAACTGGCGTGCAGTGTTCTCGTCATGCTGCGTGTACCTATGGGACTTTCAGCTGTTACCATATTATTTTATTAGTGGGAAGTATTTAGGAAGGTTCAGTGCAGGCCCGTATAGTAGTTTTGTATGTATCTGGTGCGTGCATTTTGAGGTACAGCGCCTTGAAAAGGCCGTTTTTAGCGGTTTTGGAGTACTCTGAATTGATGTTTCTAACGTACGTGCTATTTTGAAAATATTTAACAGCTCTCATCTGAAGTGTGTGTTCTGTTCGTAGATCAGCACGTTGGACGTACGCTTAATAGTTTCGTTGAAAAACGTGTATTTCAAACACTGCAACGCAGTTCAAGCGCCAGGTAGACGGGCGCCGTAAGGTTTTACTGCCACGCAAGTGCAATTCACTAGAAATCAGTAGAAATCACTGTTCAATCAGTGAATACCAGCAGCTTAGGTGATCAGTAGAAATTTACTGATTCAAGTGAAGTAGTTTCACCAGATCTGCAGAGGCCGCGGCTGTGTAGTGGTCAGACTGTTCGCCTCCCACCAGGGCGAACCGGGTTCTATTGCCCCGGCGGCCGTCGCTTTCGTATATTCGCACGTGGGAATCGTGCCGGACGATGCCGCTGATCGGGGGAACTGCCGTTTCCCCCGTTATTGCATTCCGGTGCTACTCCATACTCACCTTGCATCATTCCCATCCGGTCTAAAGACTTCGAAGTTAAGAGCGCCCAAATATCTCCACTCCAACAAACCTGTAGTCAAATTCGCTGATTTGAGGAAATTTTAACTGTTTCAATTTTAAAGCGTAGTGAAAATCCTTAGAAGAATGAATAACAACTCCTGAGGCCAGCAATAATGATTTATTGATAAATGTTAAAAATGTCCTTTGAGGAGAAGTTTGGATGGACTGTAATTTTATCTAAGTTTATTTCCGAGTCCATATTATTCCCTTTATTTACTCACAAAAACAAGCAACCTAACTACAACGTTAAAATAAAAGATAAAATAGCAGTAATAAAAATAAGATATGAAAGAAAAAGTGAATCCAGTGCCTGGTTGAGAAGCGAGTGCAGCGCAGTGCAGCGGTCACCAGGACTGGTGGCTGTGGCGCAAGTCGCCGATCGTCGGGAGAGAAGGGACGCGTGCGTGTGGACAAGCGGTAATCGCGTCGTGGCCCCAGTGACAACCTGCGTGTGCGAAGTAACTGTGGCGCGTGGCAGGGGGGGGTTCCCGAGCGAACACTTGAAACTGGCATCTCCACAGCGTGCAGGTGTGAAGAGTTGGAACAACAACTTTCTGATTTCAATATTTATAACATAAAACACTAGGCATTTACATTTATTACGTGATACTTGCTCACATCAATAATTTCATTTCACTAGTTATTTTTTATATATATAATGATTATTTTCCCACGGTAGTTCTGTTGTAATTGCGCTGAGTACATCTATTTATGTTCATTTTTGTGTCTTTAGTAGTGTTGTAAATAAATTTGAAAATTATATTTTAATTGTCTTATTAAATAACCTACAAATAACCACTCCGGCCTGTCACGACCCTAGCTACGTCCAGAGGCTTATAAAAGTGTATTGTTATGTACAGTAGTCTGAAACAGAAATTTTTGGGAATTTTAAGAACCTATTTCATACATATAGTATCGTCATGCAATGTTTTTATAGTTCATTCACGCTAAAGTGACCCCTATTTCAAGCACAATAACGATAACATTGTTTTTTTTTTGTGACCTCAGAAATTAACTTTCGAGAGCTATGCACTTTGTTTATTAGTCACATGGCAATTTTTATATTAATAACTAGCTAAATGGTACACATAATTTGAAAGGAACTTTAAAGCACGGCCTTAAAAAGTGTTCACTTTACCGAGAACAGCTTACATAATTTTGTCGGTGGAAAATCTGTAACAAACGTCAATACATATCTACCCTTGTTTCGAATGTGGTTGGTGTGATGTGAGATATAGCAACCTGAAAGGGACGTTTTAAAAAAAAAGTCTGGGTGCTCGAAAACATACTGGGAACGACTAGTAGTTTCGTGAAAAATGTGGTCGGCGCGCCAGGTACACGAGAACTCCGCAAGAGGAGCAGCAGCCATCAGAATTCCGTGGGCGGGCGCGGAAGGCTATGGAAGGGGTAATGCAGAGGCCCTTCACCCTCGACTGCGGGGCGAGGTGCTGCCAACTGGCTCGGCACTGCAGGTGGGCGCAGCCGGAGGAGGGGGGGTCATCACTCTCGCAATTAATAACAGAGCTGTTAGAGGAGAGCTGCAGGCGGCCGGGCACAATTGTTGTCCACATTGCATGCTAGATGAACTTCGTCTTCATGGACGCCGGTAGCACAGGCGGGTACAGAAAGGGCGGGATATGGGGAACAGGGGACATGCGCTTCCCCATACAAAACCCTCACATTGAGATGAAACTGTCCTGTGAATAATGTGTAACCAAAACGGAATAATACAATTTTTTTTTAAATACTGATTTTATTTTATTAATTTGTGTTTCCTAAAATCATGGTGAAACAGTGCCACCTACCTATGTCACAATTCTAAAGTTTAGACCTGCCACCCCCCCTCCCCTTTACCAACAGAAAATCTTGGCCTGCTATGGCCGCGGTGGTGTGGCGGTACTATTCGCCTCCCACCAAGGCTAACCGGGCTACATTCCCGGCGGTTTCATGCCCGAATATTCGCAAGTGGGAATCATGCCGGACGATGCCGTTGGTCGACGGGTCTTCTCGGAGATCTCCCGTTTCCCCTACCCTTTCATTCCGGTGTTGCTCTATACTCACCTCGCTTCACCCTTATCGGCTTTCAAGACCTCAATGTTAACGGCCGCCCAAATCTCTACACTTACTCTTCATTCGCTCCTGGCCGGTAGCTGCTGAAAATGCATTCCACATAAAATCAGCTTTTTCTTCTGTGCCTTAGAAGGGCCGGCGGAGTTGTAAGAGGTATCGTTTGCTACTTCTAATGTATAACGACACCACATACATTTTTTTTTTTTTTATAAAAGGTAATTTTTGTACTGTGGATTTTTGCATAATATCTAGGCAAAAAACTGCCAAAACTTTATTTTCCTTAAGTATTGCCGTAAAAATTTATATATTGTTAAAAGAGTGTTCTTTATCTAGCCACCTCTTGACCAGAGAAGTTAAGAATACAGGGGTGAGTGAAGAGTGAATAGATTTGGGCGGCTCTTAACATCGTGGTCTTGAGAGCCGGTGAGGTTGAAACGAGGTGAGTATGGAGCAGCGCCGGAATGAAGGGGTGGGGGGAACGGGAGATCCCCGAGAAAACCCGCCGACCAGCGCAATCGTCCGGCACGATTCCCACGTGCGAAAATCCGGAGTGATCCGGCCAGGAATTGAACCCGGGTTCGCCTTGGTGGAAGGCGAGCAGGCTAACCGCTCAGCCACCTCAGCCTCTGAGTACAGAGGTGAAACAGCAGCATACACCATGAACTCCAGTCATAACATACCGCCAAAATGGCGTCACTAGCCAGCCAAATATTGGAACGCCGTTCGTCAATGAGCGTCTGGTAACCTACTCACCAGTCGGCGGCCAAGCCCGTAGAGAACCTTTCACAGCCCGCAGTAACCAATCAGACCCAAGGTCCTTCCCCAGAGCCTCGCGCAGTCAATCAGAGGACGGGTACAACCATATTAAAAAGTCACACAGTTTCGTCTCTACGTACACTGTGACGCAGCTGTGGGAAAACTCCTGACAATTCCCGACGCCGGTGATTGCGGAAAATATATCGCCTATTCCGCATCAAATCAGCTTATACGTAGGGGCACCAGTTTTTCGCGAAAAGATTCCAGGACAAGTTGTGTTCGAACTCACTTTAGTTTAAAATCACTTTCGTAATTGGATCATTTGAATTGTTACGCGTCTTATCTGTCTGGCCGCGAATCGCGGACGATCAGTATCGGAGAAACTTAATTCTGATTGGCTCACACAAAGACAAAAGGCCAATAGCCAAAGAAGGCTGCAATTGTGCACATAGGATATTTAAGTCTAGCCTCCACGTTAATCTTTTCGCGAAAAACAGGTAGCCCTACTTATACGCTGTTCACGGTAAAGTCAATAAATATATTTTATTTTAGCCTTAGACGTTAACTTCCGAGTGCGGTGGAATATGCACGCAGTGTTTATTACTTACACGGCAATAGTTATTTTAAAAGGTGGTTAAAGGATAAGAAATGGCTGAAAGAAAAAAAGTAACTAGGGCCTCATAAGTGCTCACTTTACCGTGAAAATTCTATATTAGCCAGTGCTATTGACGATCTGATGGAGTTGCAATAGGGTGCAGTTGCTCCTCCCAATGAAAAACGGTCCAAATTAAATTATTTTCTGAGAAGTAATTTTACTGTCGTCGGATATTTGTACGATGCGAAAAATCTATATTTGAAAAAGTATTTATTTGCACAGTGGGAAAAGGGGAAGAGGAAAGACCGGATCTGAAAGGACCCCATTTGTTGTTTGAATCCGAGTTCTCCTAAGAATGGACTAAATTAGGTTATATATTTATCGTTCAGGGAGGGTTATTACATCAGACACACTCTTGACGCTATTTTTCATCCCCTAGTTCTAAAATCGTCGCACGTTACAGGCTGTACACTCCTAGTTCATGGTGATTTACATTGCTGACTTTGTAAGTGGAGATTTTATCGTGCGATATGCAATAATTCGGGAGTTACTTAATTTAATTTATACCATTGTGAAGTCCTTTGTGCTACAAACCTTATGTTCTAACGAAATTTTAAACACGAATAAGATAACTCCACTTTTCTGACTAATGTTCTGTGATGCATATTTATCTATTATACCTCTGAAAAGGAGCTTTAGTTAACAAGACACTATAAGTTAATTTATTGCCATATTTGAGTGATAATAACAGTTTAAAAATTAATACCGTTGTCTTTTTTCATGTAAAGTTTTTATCCCAAGAGTTTAAAATGTATTTTTCTTTCATGTCTGCCTCCGTGAATAGCATTTAATAAGCGTCTTGAGGCACATAAAATAACATTATCTCTGTTATAACATTTTGCTTACAGCGTGCGTGTAGATCCAGATAAATCCGCATGGGAAGGGCCAAAACGCTCACGTCTGGGCGGGTTATTCGCTGTTAAAAAACATTATACACTGTGCGCTCTTCGAAACACGACAAGAACACTAACTTCACTCTAAGTGGTCGCTTAGTGAGGGATATGTTTTGAGTCACAGCATTCTTGTAAAAGCCGTTTTCAGCTGTGTTGGAAGGCATAAAAAATAACGTTTCCAATGTGCGTGATGTCTTGAAAGTACCATTCCGTCATAATTTGGATTTTTTTCTGTTCGTAGGTAAACCTATTTGGGACAAGTATAATGGTTTCATAAAAAAAAACACACATTTCAAAAAACGCTGCGATGCATTTAAAGTGCTAGGCAGGCGACCGCCTTAAGGGCATTCCCTAGTTGCCACGTGAGTCTCATAGTAAGCATTTGTGACTGTTATAATTTTGATAATACTATTAAATATTTTAATGTAAATATTTATTTCAGGACAGAAATTAAAGCCGATATTATGGTGCCAATTTACAAATTTGTTTATTGAAACATAAATGTGGTCGTTGAGTGTCAAATCAAGAGAAATGGCTGTAAGTAGCCCTCCGTTTACGATGTTTGTTATTTTGTATAACTGTAAAACGGTGTTTTAAACTATAGCGACGACGCTGCCTTGTTTCTGAATAGATTACTGTATTAAAACTCTATAGTCACCGCTTAAAATTCTGAGGAAAGAGAACACGCGTGAAGCTTGTTTATACCATTTTTCCATCGCCGTCTCACTGCTTCCTTACGGCCGGAACTGAGCTCGAGGCGTTTAACATTTTTCGCTGGGGTGGCCCCTTAATTTTCAAGCGGCCAAAGGGGAGGATGGCTAGCGTAGCGACGGTAGGGTACGGTACAGTATAGGCCATGTAAGTAATAAA